>CM026402.1:14454970-14504351 GCA_014843695.1 Archivesica marissinica
CTCTGTTCATCCATATATGAACCAGCCCAGATGATAGTAAGTCTAATCATTAGTAATGGACTCGTATGGCTATATGTTCTGTATGGTTTCATTTGTAGGTCATGGATTTAGTGGCGACTATAACGAATACTTTGGTATGAATACTGACACAGAATCCCTTACCTACATCACTTTGTCCAACTACATGCTGCACAAGTTCTACCCAGACTTCATGATCACTATAGCAGAGGTAATATCACTATAGCAGAGGTAGTATCACTATAGCAGAGGTAATATCACTATAGCAGAGGTAATATCACTATAGCAGAGGTAGTATCACTATAGCAGAGGTAATATCACTATAGCAGAGGTAATATCACTATAGCAGAGGTAATATCACTATAGCAGAGGTAGTATCACTATAGCAGAGGTAATATCACTATAGCAGAGGTAGTATCACTATAGCAGAGCTAATGTCACTATATCAGAGGTAATGTCACTATAGCAGAGGTAATGTCACTATAGCATAGGTAATATCACTATAGCAGATGTAATACCACTATAGCATAGGTAATATCACTATAGACGAGGTAATGCCACTATAGCATAGGTAATATCACTATAGCAGAGATAATATCACTATAGCAGATGTAATGTCACATTGCAGAGGTAATATCACTATAGCAGAGGTAATATCACTATAGCGCAGAGGTAATATCACTATAGCAGAGGTAATGTCACTCAAGGTCAAAACTAAATATATATCAGCCTTGTCTTAAAACTATGTCACAGTGTAAAACATGTATGAATTTTAATTATAACATGACTTGGCATTTTGTCTGTATACGCAAAGAAGGACTTTGCTGTATTTAGATCTGCAATAAATCATGGTTTAGCGCATGATGTCAGACGTGATGTCAGTTTACTAGCATTTTTGTGATGATGAAATCAAAAATAACACCAACTATTTTTGCGCTTTTTAGATATTTTGGTGTCATGTTAGAATCGAAGTATATGTGTATGTGCATTATTTATATGTGTATTTGCATTATTTGTAGTCGAATAATACATGGTTTGTCGTTCTGAGCACCGGAATTAACCACTTATGAGCTGTCCGATTAGCGCAGTGATTAGCACGCTCGCTTTTCACCAATGCATCCCGGGTTCGATCCTCAGACCGGGAAGTATGGGAGATGGTACGGTGGTCGCCAGATCGGACAGATGGGTTTTCTCCGGGTACTCTGGTTTCCTCCCACACGAATAACCACATTTACGCTTTCATTCGCGCCAACGAGAGTGATTGAACCCGGGTTGCATTGGTGAGAAGCGAGCACGCTAACCACTGTGCTAATCGGACAGCCGAGAGTATGTACAAAAAAAAGAAAATTCTAAACTGTTGCATTTCTTTTGCGTTTAAGTGTATACATGTATCAGCATGTCATACAATTAGGTCGCAGGGTCAAACTAACTGTTTCAAGATTCCCAGTTTCATTTCAAACTACCGTGCACAATTGGATTAAACTTGAGAAGCCTGGTAACCTAGTGTGATTTCATAATCGTGTCAAATTAATATATGAAAAAACTATCCAGATGACTTGCGGAAGCTTGGTGGTTCTAACTAGGTGTCTATCTCTACTGTAGTACGCTGGGAGTTTTTCTATGCCACTATATTAAGTAAACACCATATTACCGAGGCTTGTTTAACCCTTTCCCTCATAGAAGCACCTCATAACACCATTGCCAATACGACATACATTAAACCTTTCCCTCATAGAAGCACCTCTTGACGCCATTACCAATACCACATACATTAACCCTTTCCCTCATAGAAGCACCTCTTGATGCCATTACCAATACGACATACATTAACCCTTTCCCTCATAGAAGCACCTCTTGACGCCATTACCAATACATTAACCCTTTCCCTCATAGAAGCACCTCTTGGCGCCATTACCAATACGACATACATTAACCCTTTCCCTCATAGAAGCACCTCTTGACACCATTACCAATACGACATACATTAAACCTTTCCCTCATAGAAGCACCTCTTGACGCCATTACCAATACGACATACATTAACCCTTTCCCTCATAGAAGCACCTCTTGATGCCATTACCAATACGACATACATTAACCCTTTCCCTCATAGAAGCACCTCTTGACGCCATTACCAATACGACATACATTGACCCTTTCCCTCATAGAAGTATCTCTTGACACCATTACCAATACGACATACATTAACCCTTTCCCTCATAGAAGCACCTCTTGACACCATTACCAATACGACATACATTAACCCTTTCCCTCATAGAAGCACCTCATGACACCATTACCAATACGACATACATTGACCCTTTCCCTCATAGCAGCACCTTTTGACGCCATTACCAATACGACATACATTAACCCTTTCCCTCATAGAAGCACCTCTTGACGCCCATTACCAATACGACATACATTAACCCTTTCCCTCATAGAAGCACCTCTTGACGCCATTACCAATACGACATACATTAACCCTTTCCCTCATAGATGCACCTCTTGACGCCATTACCAATACGACATACATTAAACCTTTCCCTCATAGAAGCACCTCTTTACGCCATTACCAATACGACATACATTAACCCTTTTCCTCATAGAAGCACCTCTTGACACCATTACCAATATGACATACATTAACCCTTTCCCTCATAGAAGCACCTCTTGACACCATTACCAATACGACATACATTAACCCTTTCCCTCATAGAAGCACCTCTTGACACCATTACCAATATGACATACATTAACCCTTTCCCTCATAGAAGCACCTCTTGACACCATTACCAATACGACATACATTAACCCTTTCCCTCATAGAAGCACCTCATGACACCATTACCAATACAACATACATTAACCCTTTCCCTCATAGAAGCACCTCTTGACGCCATTACCAATACGACATACATTAACCCTTTCCCTCATAGAAGCACCTCTTGACGCCATTACCAATACGACATACATTAACCCTTTCACTCATAGAAGCACCTCTTGACGCCATTACCAATACGACATACATTGACCCTTTCCCTCATAGAAGTACCTCTTGACACCATTACCAATACGACATACATTAACCCTTTCCCTCATAGAAGCACCTCTTGACACCATTACCAATACGACATACATTAACCCTTTCCCTCATAGAAGCACCTCATGACACCATTACCAATACGACATACATTGACCCTTTCCCTCATAGCAGCACCTTTTGACGCCATTACCAATACGACATACATTAACCCTTTCCCTCATAGAAGCACCTCTTGACGCCATTACCAATATAACATACATTAACCCTTTCCCTCATAGAAGCACCTCTTGACGCCATTACCAATACGACATACATTAACCCTTTCCCTCATAGATGCACCTCTTGACGCCATTACCAATACGACATACATTAAACCTTTCCCTCATAGAAGCACCTCTTTACGCCATTACCAATACAACATACATTAACCCTTTCCCTCATAGAAGCACCTCTTGACACCATTACCAATAGACATACATTAACCCTTTCCCTCATAGAAGCACCTCTTGACGCCATTACCAATACGACATACATTAACCCTTTCCTCATAGAAGCACCTCTTGACACCATTACCAATATGACATACATTAACCCTTTCCCTCATAGAAGCACCTCATGACGCCATTACCAATACACATACATTAACCCTTTCCCTCATAGAAGCACCTCTTGACGCCATTACCAATACGACATACATTAACCCTTTCCCTCATAGAAGCACCTCTTGATGCCATTACCAATACGACATACATTAACCCTTTCCCTCATAGAAGCACCTCTTGATGCCATTACCAATACGACATACATTAACCCTTTCCCTCATAGAAGCACCTCTTGACGCCATTACCAATATGACATACATTAACCCTTTCCCTCATAGATGCACCTCTTGATGCCATTACCAATATGACATACATTAAACCTTTCCCTCATAGAAGCACCTCTTGACACCATTACCAATACGACATACATTAAACCTTTCCCTCATAGAAGCACCTCTTGACGCCATTACCAATACGACATACATTTCCCTCATAGAAGCACCTCTTGATGCCATTACCAATACGACATACATTAAACCTTTCCCTCATAGAAGCACCTCTTGACACCATTACCAATACGACATACATTAACCCTTTCCCTCATAGAAGCACCTCATGACACCATTACCAATATGACATACATGGACAATGTAGTAGCCAAACCAATGTTCATAATAAAAGCCAGAATCTCATGTAGTCCCAGTAATATCTATGGAAGTGGGATAGATATGGCAACTACTTATCCACTGCATGATAGCTAAATGACTGTCGTTTGAATGAAGATATTATAGTATAATTATATTAACAAAATCTCTATGAAGGAAAGGGTTAAATATTAAGCTAAATGATGATTATGACATGAGAGTTTTGTATATTTAGGATGTGTCCGGCATGCCGGCTATGTGCCGTATAGTTGAGGAAGGTGGGCAGGGCTTTGATTACAGACTTGCAATGGCGATACCAGACATGTGGATCAAGGTAAGCAACCTATATAAATGTTTCAGATGAGACTCTAGGCCGAGGTTCCATGTACTATGCTGTACACAAGCAACTATGTAAAGCGTAACATTCAATTTGATTAAAACTGACAGTGTACATGTACCTGTGTTAGTAGTTACCTCTATTAAGCAGCCAACCTATGTTAAGCAGCCAGTTACAACATTCCCAATATGGTATTTTATTAGACATTTTACCTCTATTAAGCAACCATCTGTCTTAACCAGCCAATTTCTATGATTCCCTTGGCTGGTTGCTTAAGACAGGTTTAACTGTACTATTTCATAGGTTAGCTCACACCTAGTGTTTATCTTGCCCGTATATGTAATGATTGTAGCAATCTTAACGGAGATTTATATTTAAATCATTAAAAGATTACAGTTAATGTTTATGTGGTGTAGGTTATGAAGATGCCTTCCATTATTATTCATTTGTGCAAGGTAGATATCAACAGCAACATAATATACTGTTCCAAACACATTCACCGATAGACAGCAACGTAATATACTGTTCCAAACACATTCACCGATAGACAGCAACGTAATATACTGTTCCAAACACATTCACCGATAGACAGCAACATAATATACTGTTCCAAACACATTCACCGATAGACAGCAACGTAATATACTGTTCCAAACACATTCACCGATAGACAGCAACGTAATATACTGTTCCAAACACATTCACCGATAGACAGCAACGTAATATACTGTTCCAAACACATTCACCGATAGACAGCAACGTAATATACTGTTCCAAACACATTCACCGATAGACAGCAACGTAATATACTGTTCCAAACACATTCACCGATAGACAGCAACATAATATACTGTTCCAAACACATTCACCGATAGACAGCAACATAATATACTGTTCCAAACACATTCACCGATAGACAGCAACATAATATACTGTTCCAAACACATTCACCGATAGACAGCAACGTAATATACTGTTCCAAACACATTCACCGATAGACAGCAACATAATATACTGTTCCAAACACATTCACCGATAGACAGCAACGTAATATACTGTTCCAAACACATTCACCGATAGACAGCAACGTAATATACTGTTCCAAACACATTCACGATAGACAGCAACGTAATATACTGTTCCAAACACATTCACCGATAGACAGCAACGTAATATACTGTTCCAAACACATTCACCGATAGACAGCAACGTAATATACTGTTCCAAACACATTCACCGATAGACAGCAACGTAATATACTGTTCCAAACACATTCACCGATAGACAGCAACGTAATATACTGTTCCAAACACATTCACCGATAGACAGCAACATAATATACTGTTCCAAACACATTCACCGATAGACAGCAACATAATATACTGTTCCAAACACATTCACCGATAGACAGCAACATAATATACTGTTCCAAACACATTCACCTAGATAGACAGCAACGTAATATACTGTTCCAAACACATTCACAGATAGACAGCAACGTAATATACTGTTCCAAACACATTCACCGATAGACAGCAACGTAATATACTGTTCCAAACACATTCACCGATAGACAGCAACGTAATATACTGTTCCAAACACATTCACCGATAGACAGCAACATAATATACTGTTCCAAACACATTCACCGATAGACAGCAACGTAATATACTGTTCCAAACACATTCACCGATAGACAGCAACGTAATATACTGTTCCAAACACATTCACCGATAGACAGCAACATAATATACTGTTCCAAACACATTCACCGATAGACAGCAACGTAATATACTGTTCCAAACACATTCACCGATAGACAGCAACGTAATATACTGTTCCAAACACATTCACCGATAGACAGCAACGTAATATACTGTTCCAAACACATTCACCGATAGACAGCAACGTAATATACTGTTCCAAACACATTCACCGATAGACAGCAACGTAATATACTGTTCCAAACACATTCACCGATAGACAGCAACGTAATATACTGTTCCAAACACATTCATTGATAGACATCAACGTAACCGATAGACAGCAACATAATATACTGTTCCAAACACATTCACCGATAGACAGCAACGTAATATACTGTTCCAAACACATTCACCGATAGACAGCAACGTAATATACTGTTCCAAACACATTCACGATAGACAGCAACGTAATATACTGTTCCAAACACATTCACCGATAGACAGCAACATAATATACTGTTCCAAACACATTCACCGATAGACAGCAACATAATATACTGTTCCAAACACATTCACCGATAGACAGCAACGTAATATACTGTTCCAAACACATTCACCGATAGACAGCAACATAATATACTGTTCCAAACACATTCACCGATAGACAGCAACATAATATACTGTTCCAAACACATTCACCGATAGACAGCAACGTAATATACTGTTCCAAACACATTCACCGATAGACAGCAACATAATATACTGTTCCAAACACATTCACCTGATAGACAGCAACATAATATACTGTTCCAAACACATTCACCGATAGACAGCAACGTAATATACTGTTCCAAACACATTCACCGATAGACAGCAACGTAATATACTGTTCCAAACACATTCACCGATAGACAGCAACATAATATACTGTTCCAAACACATTCACCGATAGACAGCAACGTAATATACTGTTCCAAACACATTCACCGATAGACAGCAACATAATATACTGTTCCAAACACATTCTCAGATAGACAGCAACGTAATATACTGTTCCAAATGCATTCACCGATAGATAGACAGCAACGTAATATACTGTTCCAAACACATTCTCAGATAGACAGCAACGTAATATACTATTCCAAACACATTCTCAGATAGACAGCAACATAATATACTGTTCCAAACACATTCACCGATAGACAGCAACGTAATATACTGTTCCAAACACATTCACCGATAGACAGTAACGTAATATACTGTTCCAAACACATTCACCGATAGACAGCAACATAATATACTGTTCCAAATACATTCACCGATAGACAGCAACGTAATATACTATTCCAAACACATTCACCGATAGACAGCAACGTAATATACTGTTCCAAACACATTCACCGATAGACAGCAACGTAATATACTGTTCCAAACACATTCACCGATAGACACTAACGTAATATACTGTTCCAAACACATTCACCGATAGACAGTAATGTAATATACTGTTCCAAACACATTCACCGATAGACAGCAACGTAATATACTGTTCCAAACACATTCATTGATAGACATCAACAGTAACCGATAGACAGCAACATAATATACTGTTCCAAACACATTCACCGATAGACAGCAACGTAATATACTGTTCCAAACACATTCACCGATAGACAGCAACGTAATATACTGTTCCAAACACATTCACGATAGACAGCATCGTAATATACTGTACCAAACACATTCACCGATAGACAGCAACATAATATACTGTACCAAATACATTCACCGATAGACAGCAACATAATATACTGTTCCAAACACATTCACCGATAGACAGCAACGTAATATACTGTTCCAAACACATTCACCGATAGACAGCAACATAATATACTGTTCCAAACACATTCACCGATAGACAGCAACATAATATACTGTTCCAAACACATTCACCGATAGACAGCAACATAATATACTGTTCCAAACACATTCACCGATAGACAGCAACGTAATATACTGTTCCAAACACATTCACCGATAGACAGCAACGTAATATACTGTTCCAAACACATTCATCGATAGACAGCAACATAATATACTGTTCCAAACACATTCACCGATAGACAGCAACATAATATACTGTTCCAAACACATTCACCTAGATAGACAGCAACATAATATACTGTTCCAAACACATTCACCGATAGACAGCAACGTAATATACTGTTCCAAACACATTCACCGATAGACAGCAACGTAATATACTGTTCCAAACACATTCACCGATAGACAGCAACATAATATACTGTTCCAAACACATTCACCGATAGACAGCAACGTAATATACTGTTCCAAACACATTCACCGATAGACAGCAACATAATATACTGTTCCAAACACATTCACCGATAGACAGCAACATAATATACTGTTCCAAACACATTCACCGATAGACAGCAACATAATATACTGTTCCAAACACATTCACCGATAGACAGCAACGTAATATACTGTTCCAAACACATTCATCGATAGACAGCAACATAATATACTGTTCCAAACACATTCATCGATAGACAGCAACGTAATATACTGTTCCAAACACATTCACCGATAGACAGCAACATAATATACTGTTCCAAACACATTCTCAGATAGACAGCAACGTAATATACTGTTCCAAACACATTCACCGATAGACAGTAACGTAATATACTGTTCCAAACACATTGTCAGATAGACAGCAACGTAATATACTGTTCCAAACACATTCACCGATAGACAGTAACGTAATATACTGTTCCAAACACATTCATCAATAGACGGCGACGTAATATACTGTTCCAAATACATTCACCAATAGACAGCAACGTAATATACTGTACCAAACACATTCACCAATAGACAGCAATGTAATATACTGTTCCGAACACATTCATTGATAGACATCAACAGCAACGTAATATACTGTTCCAAACACATCCACCGATAGACAGCAACATAATATACTGTTCTAAACACATTCACGATAGACAGCAACATAATATACTGTTCCAAACACATTCATTGATAGACAGCAACATAATATACTGTTCCAAATACATTCACCAATAGACAGCAACGTAATATACTGTTCCAAACACATTCACCAATAGACAGCAACGTAATATACTGTTCCAAACACATTCATCAATAGACAGCAACATAATATACTCTTCCAAACACATTCACCGATAGACAGCAACGTAATATACTGTTCCAAACACATTCATTGATAGACAGCAACGTAATATACTGTTCCAAACACATTCACCAATAGACAGCAACGTAATATACTGTTCCAAACACATTCACCGATAGACAGCAACGTAATATACTGTTCCAAACACATTCACCGATAGACAGTAACGTAATATACTGTTCCAAACACATTCACCGATAGACAGTAATGTAATATACTGTTCCAAACACATTCACCGATAGACAGCAACATAATATACTGTTCCAAACACATTCACCGATAGACAGCAACGTAATATCTATTCCAAACACATTCATCGATAGACATCAACAGCAACGTAATATACTGTTCCAAACACATTCATCGATAGACATCAACAGCAACGTAATATACTGTTCCAAACACATTCACCGATAGATAGACAGCAACATAATATACTGTTCCAAACACATTCATCGATAGACAGCAACATAATATACTGTTCCAAACACATTCTCAGATAGACAGCAACGTAATATACTGTTCCAAACACATTCATTGATAGAGAGCAACGTAATATACTGTTCCAAACACATTCACTGATAGAGAGCAACGTAATATACTGTTCCAAACACATTCATCAATAGACAGCGACGTAATATACTGTTCCAAACACATTCACCAATAGACAGCAACGTAATATACTGTACCAAACACATTCACCAATAGACAGCAATGTAATATACTGTTCCGAACACATTCATTGATAGACATCAACAGCAACGTAATATACTGTTCCAAACACATTCACCGATAGACAGTAACGTAATATACTGTTCCAAACACATTCACCGATAGACAGTAACGTAATATACTGTTCCAAACACATTCACCGATAGACAGCAACATAATATACTGTTCCAAACACATTCACCGATAGACAGCAACGTAATATACTATTCCAAACACATTCATCGATAGACATCAACAGCAACATAATATACTGTTCCAAACACATTCATCGATAGACATCAACAGCAACGTAATATACTGTTCCAAACACATTCACCGATAGATAGACAGCAACATAATATACTGTTCCAAACACATTCATCGATAGACAGCAACATAATATACTGTTCCAAACACATTCTCATATAGACAGCAACGTAATATACTGTTCCAAACACATTCATTGATAGAGAGCAACGTAATATACTGTTCCAAACACATTCACTGATAGAGAGCAACGTAATATACTGTTCCAAACACATTCATCAATAGACAGCGACGTAATATACTGTTCCAAACACATTCACCAATAGACAGCAACGTAATATACTGTACCAAACACATTCACCATAGACAGCAATAATATACTGTCCAAACATTCAGATAGACAGCAACGTAATATACTGTTCCAAACACATTCACCGATAGACAGCAACATAATATACTGTTCCAAACACATTCACGATAGACAGCAACATAATATACTGTTCCAAACACATTCACCGATAGACAGCAACGTAATATACTGTTCCAAACACATTCACCGATAGACAGCAACGTAATATACTGTTCCAAACACATTCACCGATAGACAGCAACATAATATACTGTTCCAAACACATTCACCGATAGACAGCAACGTAATATACTGTTCCAAACACATTCACCGATAGACAGCAACGTAATATACTGTTCCAAACACATTCATCGATAGACAGCAACGTAATATACTGTTCCAAACACATTCACCGATAGACAGCAACGTAATATACTGTACCAAACACATTCACCAATAGACAGCAATAATATACTGTTCCAACACATTCAGATAGACAGCAACGTAATATACTGTTCCAAACACATTCACCGATAGACAGCAACATAATATACTGTTCCAAACAATTCACGATAGACAGCAACATAATATACTGTTCCAAACACATTCATCGATAGACAGCAACATAATATACTGTTCCAAATACATTCACCGATAGACAGCAACGTAATATACTGTTCCAAACACATTCACCGATAGACAGCAACGTAATATACTGTTCCAAACACATTCACCGATAGACAGCAACATAATATACTGTTCCAAACACATTCACTGATAGACAGCAACGTAATATACTGTTCCAAACACATTCACCGATAGACAGCAACATAATATACTGTTCCAAACACATTCACCAATAGACAGCAATGTAATATACTGTTCCAAACACATTCATCGATAGACAGCAATGTAATATACTGTTCCAAACACATTCACCGATAGACAGCAACGTAATATACTGTTCCAAACACATTCACCGATAGACAGCAACATAATATACTGTTCCAAACACATTCACCGATAGACAGCAACGTAATATACTGTTCCAAACACATTCACCATAGATAGACAGCAACATAATATACTGTTCCAAACACATTCACCGATAGACAGCAACATAATATACTGTTCCAAACACATTCACCGATAGAACAGCAACATAATATACTGTTCCAAACACATTCACCGATAGACAGCAACATAATATACTGTTCCAAACACATTCACCGATAGATCACAGCAACATAATATACTGTTCCAAACACATTCACCGATAGACAGCAACATAATATACTGTTCCAAACACATTCACCGATAGACAGCAACATAATATACTGTTCCAAACACATTCACCGATAGACAGCAACATAATATACTGTTCCAAACACATTCACCGATAGACAGCAACATAATATACTGTTCCAAACACATTCACCGATAGACAGCAACATAATATACTGTTCCAAACACATTCACCGATAGACAGCAACGTAATATACTGTTCCAAACACATTCACCGATAGACAGCAACGTAATATACTGTTCCAAACACATTCACCGATAGATAGACAGCAACATAATATACTGTTCCAAACACATTCACCGATAGATAGACAGCAACATAATATACTGTTCCAAACACATTCACTGATAGACAGCAACGTAATATACTGTTCCAAACACATTCACCGATAGACAGCAACGTAATATACTGTTCCAAACACATTCACCGATAGACATCAACAGCAACGTAATATACTGTTCCAAACACATTCACCGATAGATAGACAGCAACATAATATACTGTTCCAAACACATTCACTGATAGACAGCAACATAATATACTGTTCCAAACACATTCACCGATAGACAGCAACGTAATATACTGTTCCAAACACATTCACCGATAGACACACAGCAACATAATATACTGTTCCAAACACATTCACCGATAGACAGCAATGTAATATACTGTTCCAAACACATTCACCGATAGACAGCAACGTAATATACTGTTCCAAACACATTCACCGATAGACACAGCAACGTAATATACTGTTCCAAACACATTCACCGATAGACAGCAACATAATATACTGTTCCAAACACATTCACCGATAGACAGCAACGTAATATACTGTTCCAAACACATTCACCGATAGACAGCAACGTAATATACTGTTCCAAACACATTCACCGATAGACAGCAACATAATATACTGTTCCAAACACATTCACCGATAGACAGCAACGTAATATACTGTTCCAAACACATTCACTGATAGACAGCAACGTAATATACTGTTCCAAACACATTCACGATAGACATCAACGTAATATACTGTTCCAAACACATTCACTGATAGACAGCAACATAATATACTGTTCCAAACACATTCACTGATAGACAGCAACGTAATATACTGTTCCAAACACATTCATCGATAGACAGCAACGTAATATACTGTTCCAAACACATTCATCGATAGACAGCAACATAATATACTGTTCCAAACACATTCATCGATAGACAGCAACGTAATATACTGTTCCAAACACATTCACCGATAGACAGCAACGTAATATACTGTTCCAAACACATTCACCGATAGACATCAACAGCAACGTAATATACTGTTCCAAACACATTCACCGATAGACAGCAACATAATATACTGTTCCAAACACATTCACCAATAGATAGCAACATAATATACTGTTCCAAACACATTCACCAATAGACAGCAACGTAATATACTGTTCCAAACACATTCACCGATAGACAGCAACGTAATATACTGTTCCAAACACATTCACCAATAGACAGCAACGTAATATACTGTTCCAAACACATTCACCGATAGACAGCAATGTAATATACAGTTCCAAACACATTCACCGATAGACAGCAACATAATATACTGTTCCAAATACATTCACCGATAGACAGCAATGTAATATACAGTTCCAAACACATTCACCGATAGACAGCAACATAATATACTGTTCCAAACACATTCATGATAGACAGTAACGTAATATACTGTTCCAAACACATTCACCGATAGACAGCAATGTAATATACAGTTCCAAACACATTCACCGATAGACAGCAACATAATATACTGTTCCAAACACATTCATGATAGACAGTAACGTAATATACTGTTACAAACACACCTATTTCCTTGTATATTAATTTGTTACCATTATTATTGATAATTTCTATAGAAATTTAGTTTATGCATAATTATGTATATTATATAATTGTAATTGTTAATGTATATAAATGTATAATATATAATATGAAAGTTTTTGGCTTCACCAAAAAAAAATCAAACAGAAAACCATTATTGATGGAAAGCATGGATTTTTATTGTTATTTGAAATATATGTTGGTATTTTTAGTTGGAATCCTTTGTTTTTACTGTTGTTTCCTAGTAAGATGTTACTGTATGATAAATGTGATTTTTTATCAAAATCATGTTACTTAATGGATAGCCCCAAAGTATCCATAGGATATACTGTAGAATATCTGTCGAGATTGAGCAATTTAATAATCACAAGATGAGAAAACGGATGAAAATATATAGCATGTGGTGCAAAGGAAACAACGATAAAAACAGAGGAAACCAAAGACCAAAGAGTATCCATGGAGCAGTAACTGTAGAAAAATTGTAAATAAATTAACACCTCCAGTATTATCTGAATTAGTTGTAAAAAATGGAATCCAACTCTAACTTTAGGTATTCTAATATTTTTCAAATACCACATGTCAGAACCAGCACATACGGTAAGTACTTGTTAATACCAGTTAGTGGATCCCACAGAGTGTGATCAGCATGGACGGGGTTTCAGTTTAGTTACAGTTTAAATTGCATTTTTATTTTTTCATTTTATAGCTCATCTTAGTTGCCATGGTTTGTTGTATTATTCTTTATTTAGCTTCCTACGTTCAACTTGTGTCTGTTTTACTTTTAGACTAAATAAGCATTTTTTATCATAATGTGTCTAGTTTAATTCATGATTGTTATTTTCCATAGCTCTTTTACTCTTGTCATTCATTTATATATGTTGGTATATAGTCCGTCATAGAAGCTCATTAGAGCTTATGTTAATTGTAAAGCGTCTTGCCGACTCAAAATAAAAAATGTCTTATTTTTTATTATCTTTTTTTATCTTAGAACTTGAAGGAGAAATCTGATGATGATTGGAATTGGGAAAATATATGTCACATTCTGACCAACCGCCGTTACACCGAGAAATGCATCGCCTACGCAGAGAGTCATGACCAGGCCCTTGTTGGAGACAAATCTCTAGCGTTTTGGTTAATGGACAAGGAGATGTATACACATATGTCAGAGTTGTCACCTCCTAGTGTAATCGTTGACCGAGGCTTAGCCCTACATAAGATGATACGCTTGATCACCATGGGATTGGGTGGAGAGGGTTACCTCAATTTCATTGGTAAATATTTATATCTTCCATAAAACGTGTTTTAAACAGCAGTTTGTTTGAAGATCATGTCACATCTTGGAAATCTATGTCTCACATTGAGGACAATTTCATATTTAATGGTTAAGGTCACATATTGAGGTCAATGTAATATTTAGAGGTTAAGGTCACATGACTTCAATGTACATTGTATGATTTTAGAATGACATGTTCTCCATTGTAAGCCATGTTCATGATTTCCCATGCTTGTACCTTGAAAATAAAGATCTGCACATGTATGTGGTGTGTGACAGTCTAGTGTGGTCTTGTTTATATTTTCCATATACATTTAAAGTGACATTACATCGCAAGAAGCAAAATAAAATGCATTTTTTCACGTATAAATGCATTGCTACTACAAATTCTCCCAAATACATTGGAACACTAACATTGAATCAATAAACAGTGCTTTTGTGGATTGAAAGTATGATTTCATATAACGGTCATCCATGCTGCTCCTGAATTGACGTTTGTTTGTCATCAGAGTCAATACTAAATGCGAGATAATGTCATTTAGAAATAATTTAGCTAAGAATAGTCTACAAATTAATAGGCACAAATGTGAGATATAAGGGTAAATCTGTACATAAATCGTGTTATTCAGGATACACTAGTTGTATTACGCATGGATGTTTACATTACTGTGTTATGTCAACAAACCGCGTATACGACGTTTGTTTATTAGTTGAAATACTCAGTATTTGGGAAAAAATTATACCATATAATAGGAAAATATTTCTGTAGAAATGTGTGTTTACACTGATGTAGTGTCGCTTTAACAATTTTATTCTACTGCCTGGGAACAGTCGTTGATAAATTTTGCCTGGTCAGTCAAATAGATATATTTTATCACAGAGACCATTAATTGGGCCGTATTGAGTTCTGATAATGTCATTTTGAAAGAAATTAAAAAGTGAAAAATCGACAGACTGGAACCCAGGCTACACTTTATTAGCAATTAGCATGTAGGTATTCCTTTGGCCATTTACATTTACATGCCAATTACAACATGAACAATACAGCATATAATAAATGCATATTTGATACGATCAGCCACATACTATATACATGCAATGCCTGTTAGTGATTCAAACTTTTTTCCAACTTCATACCATCTTTAAAAATAGATTCTGCCACTTTTATTACATGTATATGAGCCAATATTATGTTAGTAAACGTATTTTAAGTAGGCCATGTATTTAACCCTTTCAACACTACAGACCTCTAAAATGGCTTACTCGTGATGAGCCGTCTCATCAGGATCTGCACTTTTTGCCACTCGTCATGAGCCGGCTTATCTGGATCTACATTTTTTGCAAGTAATTCTACTATTTTTAGACAAAATTACCCATTTTGATAAATGAACTGGTCCAAATGTAATTTTCTTATTAATTTATTGGTCTAAAAATATTATGCACCAGTCCATGTCAGTAACTTTGTGTTGAATGGGTTAACATAACCTAAGACAAAACCCAAGCTTGTACTGTGATAGTCAAGTTCACACATGTGTATAATATAGATTTTTGTATATTATATTAGAAATCAATAGTAAATTTTTCTGTATTATTATTCTACAAAAACATATAATAATAATTGTTAATATAAAACTGTAACTATTGCATATACCGAGTATTTACTAAACAAATATACGTTGTAGAATTGCCTTAGTTACATACATGTATATATTTAAGCATAGACTATTATTTGTAAAAATATCCTCCAAAAATCTAAAATGACTAATCTCTTCAGGAGGCGTCGCTCATATGGGCAACTGGTAGCGATGATAAATAAACAAACGTAAAACACAATGTAAAATGTTTTTTGTACCAATGAAATTCATGGGTTTGTATCTAACTATAATACATAGTATGATATTACAAATGGTTTTGGCCACAAGTTTTAATGACATTAGACAACAGCCTGCATCAGAAAGTCAGCTAACATTTGATTACACTAAACAAACTTGATTTTTTTTCCCAGAAGAAAAGAGCACACAAAAACAGAATGAAAATACAAAGGACTAAAGAAAAATAATGACAAACCTATAACAAGTAGTTTAGTTTATACAAATTTATTTTAGCTCGATTGCGAAACATTTTCTTACAACTTATATTAATCACTATCGAGACCTCATTCCTGATGGAATCCATCGCCACAAGGGAAAGAGAAGAAGCAACTTAGAATTTAAATGCGCATCAATGCGCTATCACGACTTCCACAACAAGTAGCTTAGATTGATACATGCAACTAACGATTCCACCTGTTGTTCCTCCCCACCACGCCAGGAACCAAACCACTTAATCCACACACACAAGCATAACCTACATATAATTCATGAGAGCAGTGCCAAAAAACATATTTTCTATGTAAGAATAAAGCATTTTTGTCCTGATCTGTTAACGTATCTAGATTATAGTCGTAGCTATAACTTCTTCATATATTTGACATAACCAAACAAAACCGAGTATGATATATCTTGAAGTTCAATGTGGCACTTGGATGTTAACCCTTAAAATGCCGAATAAATTGGAAGGAATGTGCAAACATAGAACCAGATCAGCTGCGGCGTAACGCCGTGTCTGGTCAGGATCTATGTTGTTTGCTATTCAGCCATGAGTTTTAGCTCCAGTTTCCAAATAGTAAGCAGCATAGAACCTGATCAGACGGCACATTCTATTCATGTTCTGTGTCGTCTGATCTGGCTCTACGGTTAATAATGAGTTTTGTCACCCGGAGTGTTGGACTTCCCTCGATTATGATTGGCAGGTTCATGGTTAATGATGTTAGTGACAGTTGCTTGTTTGTTGTAGGAAATGAGTTTGGTCACCCGGAGTGGTTGGACTTCCCTCGGATTGGCAGGTTCTTGGTTAATGATGTTAGTGACAGTTGCTTGTTTGTTGTAGGAAATGAGTTTGGTCACCCGGAGTGTTGGACTTCCCTCGGATGTGATTGGCAGGTTCATGGTTAATGATGTTAGTGACAGTTGCTTGTTTGTTGTAGGAAATGAGTTTGGTCACCCGGAGTGGTTGGACTTCCCTCGGATTGGCAGGTTCTTGGTTAATGATGTTAGTGACAGTTGCTTGTTTGTTGTAGGAAATGAGTTTGGTCACCCGGAGTGTTGGACTTCCCTCGGATGTGATTGGCAGGTTCATGGTTAATGATGTTAGTGACAGTTGCTTGTTTGTTGTAGGAAATGAGTTTGGTCACCCGGAGTGGTTGGACTTCCCTCGGATTGGCAGGTTCTTGGTTAATGATGTTAGTGACAGTTGCTTGTTTGTTGTAGGAAATGAGTTTGGTCACCCGGAGTGGTTGGACTTCCCTCGGATTGGCAGGTTCTTAGTTTATACAAATTTATTTTAGCTCGATTGCGAAACAAGTTCTTTCAACTTATATAAATCGCTCTCGAGACCTCATTCCTGATGGAATCCATCGCCACGAGGGAGAGAAGAGGCAACGTGGAATTTAAATGCCTTGCCTAAGGACACAATCGTAACGGCTGGTTCTTGGTTAATGATGTTAGTGACAGTTGCTTGTTTGTTGTAGGAAATGAGTTTGGTCACCGGAGTGGTTGGACTTCCCTCGGATTGGCAGGTTCTTGGTTAATGATGTTAGTGACAGTTGCTTGTTTGTTGTAGGAAATGAGTTTGGTCACCCGGAGTGGTTGGACTTCCCTCGGATTGGCAGGTTCTTGGTTAATGATGCGTCTGACAGTTGCTTGTTTGTTGTAGGAAATGAGTTTGGTCATCCAGAGTGGTTGGATTTCCCTCGGTTATGATTGGCAGGTTCATGGTTAATGATGTTTGTGACAGTTGCTTGTTTGTTGTAGGAAATGAGTTTGGTCATCCAGAGTGGTTGGACTTCCCTCGGGTTGGTAACAATGAGAGCTTTCACTACTGTCGACGTCAGTGGAATCTTGTGGATGACAATGCACTGAAATATAAGTACCTGAATACATTTGACAGGGACATGCAGCATCTGGAAGCAGCATTTGGATGGCTAACTCAAAATTCTGAGGTTTATACCACACTAGAAGAATTGATTATTTTATGTATGGGGCGCGATATAGCCTGAACTGTGCTGATGCATCGTTAAACCAAATACTCACTGACGATTATTTTATGTATGGGGCACGATATAGCCTGAACTGTGCTGATGCATCGTTAAACCAAATACTCACTCACGATCATTTTATGTATGGGGCGCGATATAGCCTGATCTGTGCTGATGCACCGTTAAACCAAATACTCACTCACTCACGATTATTTTATGTAATCCATATCGACCATAATTCACAAACAGTCCTTATCAATAGTTTCTGCAGCAATTTGTTTGGGTTAATATCTAGCACATCCTAGAAGCCATAGCCCCTTAAAACAATTCACCGATAAATGTCATGCTACACAATAAATGTGAACCAAATTATTACAGTTGTATACATGTACATTTCCAGTAATTTTACAAATCCCAAGGGAAATAATCCTACATGATTGCCCGTTTGTATAATTGACCTTACTTACAGTTTTACTTTGGTTCTGTTTGCACAAACAAAACTCATGCATAGAAACGTCACAATAAAACGTGTTTCAAAGAAGTAGGATCGAGTTATTTTATAACCTATTATTATCATTAGGTGTATTTCAGGTAGGGAAATTCAACCTAAATATAAACCCTTTTCTTTTATGGCAGCAATACATCAGTCGGAAAAATGAGGGTGACAAAGTGGTGGTGTTTGAGAGAGTAAATCGACTGTTATTTATCTTCAACTTCCACCCCAATAATAGCTATACAGATTACAAGATAGGAGTAGGCATTCCTGGAAGGTAACATTCATAATACCATATAACTTAGATATAGCTATAGAAACAAATACATTATATACAGATTACAAGATAGGAGTAGGGATTCCTGGAAGGTAACATTTATAATACCATATAACTTAGATATAACTATAGAAACTGAAACAATTACATTGTATACAGATTACAAGATAGGAGTAGGCATTCCTGGAAGGTAACATTCATAATACCATATAACTTAGATATAACTATAGAAACAATTACATTGTATACAGATTACAAGATAAGAGCAGGGCGCCAGTGTAGGTACCTTATTTTTAGATATCCATGTTTATTGTAATGTTAATGACATGCGTTACCATTACTATCTTCTACATGACATGTGTTGCCATTAGTGTCATCTACATGACATGCGTTACCATTAGTGTCATCTACATGACATGCATTACCATTAGTGTCATCTACATGACATGCGTTACCATTAGTGTCATCTACATGACATGTGTTACCATTAGTGTCATCTACATGACATGCGTTACCATTAGTGTCATCTACATGACATGCGTTACCATTAGTGTCATCTACATGACATGCGTTACCATTAGTGTCTTCTACATGACATGTGTTACCATTACTATCTTCTACATGACATGTGTTACCACTAATGTCCTCTACATGACATGTTTTACCACTAATGTCCTCTACATGACATGTGTTACCACTAATGTCCTATACGTGACTTGTGTTACCACTAATGTCCTATACATGACATGTTTTTCCACTAATGTCCTATACATGACATATTTTACCACTAATGTCCTATACGTGACTTGTGTTACCACTAGCATCATTACCATGACATGTTATGCCACTCTTGTCATCTACATAAATATTCTTTAATTCCTATCTTCAGATATAGGTTAGTTTTGGACACAGACTCTGGAGAGTATGGAGGATACAAGCGATTGGATCATAATGTAGATTATGTCACCAATAATGAAGCCTGGGACAATCGGTACCACTCAATGATGGTGAGTTGACCATCACTATATCACAGGTTATGTTTCAATCCCTCAAACATATTCAGTAATCTATCTCAAAATGGTCTTATTTCATTTTTTTTTAACTTTTATTTATTAACGATTGCGAAACAAGCTTTAACAACTTAACTTGGTTTAAACAGTATTTATTCCAATAAATTTACATGTATAACACAAAAAAATGTTACAAATTACATAAATTGTGAATGGTTTGGATTGGAAAACAAGTTTTCAGAAAACCGGGTTCAATCACTCTCGTTGGCGCGGATGAAAGCGTAAATGTGGTCATTCGTGTGGGAGGAAACCGGAGTACCCGAAGAAAACCTGCCTGTCCGATCTGGCGACCACCGTACCATCCCACATTATTATTATTTCATTCACATTGCCTGTCATGTTACGCTGTCACTATTCCATGTATGCAGTAACACATGCTTGTAAACTAATTATTTAGTACATAACGGTTGTAGTTTTATTCGTCCTACTTTCATGCAACATAAATGTCATCAATAGCCTGAATAATAAGTCATTATTTTGCTTTATGTATGTTCCATTAATGTCAAACCCCTTTCGGGGACCTAGACATGTTTTCCTGGGCAGGCTTAGCCGACCTAAGTGGTTTACTAAGCAATGTGTGTGAGGTGCCTTGCTCAATGACACTACATGCGTGGCCTGACCGAGTGGCGAACCTGGGACCGTTCGATTCCAAATCCGACGCTCTACCACTGGACCACGGACGCCACGCTTTATTAGGCAGTTACATATATATAGCTGTGACGTATGTTCACTGTATGATAAACTGCAGCTAGCAAGCGCATAACAGGTGGTGTCTCACTAAAACTGAATGTTTCTTAACCCATTCAACCCCAAGTAACTGACATGGACTGGTGCATGATATTTTTAGACAAATAAATTAATAAGAAAATTACATTTGGACCATTTCATTTATCAAAATGGGTAATTTTTGTCTAAAAAACATTTATATAAAGATTATAAGCAATGCGTAAATGCCACTATGAATGCCTGTATTTTTCGTCATATTCTTCAAAAGCAGTTCATTTTCATCCTGCACACATGATACTACAATCAGTACACCGGGTAATAGAAATTGTATGGTATATATACCCGTATTTACCACCAAAATCATCCAAATTCTTATTTCCCGGTATCCAAATTCTTATTTCCCAGTATTTCTCGGTATTTCCCGGTATTTCCCAGTATTTCCCGCCGTCCCGGGAAATACTCTTATTTCCCGGGAAATTGCCAACCCTGCTAAAAATAGTAATATTACTTGGCAAAAAGTGCAGATCCTGATGAGCTGGCTCGTTTGTAAGCCTATTTAGAAGCTTGTGGTGTTGAAAGGGTTAATCAGAAGATTGGATAAATAGAATAATATTATTCAGTTATTTTCTGATCAATTAAATTAATTTATGATCAAAATGATAATGTATGTCTAGTATGTTTTCTACAACTGTTGTTATAAATTAAATATATTTAAGAAAGTAACTTACAATTGTCTATGTAATCGCTCGTCCATATGGTTCACCGGAGATGAGGGTAAATAAGCTCAATCATCAACAATTGTCTATGTAATTGCTCGCCCATATGGTTCGCCGGAGGTGAGGGTAAATAAGCTCAATCATCAACAATTGTCTATGTAATTGCTCGCCCATATGGTTCACCGGAGGTGAGGGTAAATAAGCTCAATCATCAACAATTGTCTATGTAATTGCTCGCCCATATGGTTCGCCGGAGGTGAGGGTAAATAAGCTCAATCATCAACAATTGTCTATGTAATTGCTCGCCCATATGGTTCGCCGGAGGTGAGGGTAAATAAGCTCAATCATCAACAATTGTCTATGTAATCGCTCGTCCATATGGTTCGCCGGAGGTGAGGGTAAATAAGCTCAATCATCAACAATTGTCTATGTAATTGCTCGCCCATATGGTTCGCCAGAGGTGAGGGTAAATAAGCTCAATCATCATCAATTGTCTATGTAATTGCTCGCCCATATGGTTCGCCGGAGGTGAGGGTAAATAAGCTCAATCATCATCAATTGTCTATGTAATTGCTCGCCCATATGGTTCGCCGGAGGTGAGAGTAAATAAGCTCAATCATCATCAATTGTCTATGTAAATGCAACATTGTTAAATTTGTATAATTATTATTAATAACAAATATGTGTTGTTTATGTTATCTACCAAACTGAATCAATCCTTTCCAGGTATATATTCCAGCAAGGATGGCCATAGTACTTGCCAAGCAAGACTAACAGAAACAGACAATGCATGTGCACGATCTCCAGTGTGTATAGAATACAATGGATGTGCTCGGCCAACAACATGTATGGAATATCAGCATCATCATCATCCCTAGTATTGCCTCACTTTGTACAGAATGTACTCGCAATGTGAATACATTGGATGTGCTCGACCTCCAGTGTGTATGGAATACACTGGATGCGCTCGACTTCCCTTGTGTACATGTATGGAATACAATGAATGTGCTCGACCTCCAGTGTGTATGGAGTACACTGGATGCGCTCGACTTCCCTTGTGTACATGTATGGAATACAATGAATGCGCTCGACCTCCAGTGTGTATGGAATACACTGGACGCGCTCGACTTCCCTTGTGTACATGTATGGAATACAATGAATGTGCTCGGCCTCCAGTGTGTATGGAGTACAATGGATGTGCTTGACTTCCAGTATGTATGGAATACACTGAATGTGCTCGACCTCCAGTGTGTATGGAATACACTGGATGTGCTCGACTTCCCTTGTGTACATGTATGGAATACAATGAATGCGCTCAACCTCCAGTGTGTATGGAATACACTGGATGCGCTCGACTTCCCTTGTGTACATGTATGGAATACACTGGATGTGCTTGACTTCCAGTGTGTATGGAATACACTGGATGCGCTCGACTTCCCTTGTGTACCTGTATGGAGTACACTGGAGGCGCTCGACTTCCCTTGTGTACATGTATGGAATACAATGAATGCGCTCGACCTCCAGTGTGTATGGAATACAATGGAAGCGCTCGACTTCCCTTGTGTACATGTATGGAATACAATGAATGCGCTCGACCTCCAGTGTGTATGGAATACACTGGATGTGCTCGACTTCCCTTGTGTACATGTATGGAATACAATGAATGCGCTCAACCTCCAGTGTGTATGGAATACAATGGAAGCGCTCGACTTCCCTTGTGTACATGTATGGAGTACACTGGATGTGCTCGACTTCCCTTGTGTACATGTATGGAGTACACTGGATGCGCTCGACTTCCCTTGTGTACATGTATGGAATACAATGAATGTGCTCGACCTCCAGTGTGTATGGAGTACACTGGATGCGCTCGACTTCCCTTGTGTATATGTATGGAATACAATGAATGCGCTCGACCTCCAGTGTGTATGGAATACACTGGATGCGCTCGACTTCCCTTGTGTACATGTATGGAATACACTGGATGCGCTCGACTTCCCTTGTGTACATGTATGGAGTACACTGGATGCGCTCGACTTCCCTTGTGTACATGTATGGAATACAATGAATGTGCTCGACCTCCAGTGTGTATGGAGTACACTGGAGGCGCTCGATTTCCCTTGTGTATATGTATGGAATACAATGAATGAGCTCGACCTCCAGTGTGTATGGAATCATCTGCTGGATCAGTGCATTCAGTACAGGGGGCCAAGGACTGTGTCAACAATGCTTGTCAATTTGGGTGTTACGGCGGACAATGTGAAACAGGACTGGATATATTGATTATCTGGTCTACAATGAGAGATTGGAGGTATGCAATCAGAACACTAGTTGGAATCGCTGAGATGTAGGAACCACTCCTGTTCAGATCCTGTTGGTCTCATCGTAAGATCATGCCTGAGAGAGAGTGAGAGAGACAGTGATCCCAGCCTGAGAGAGACAGTGATCCCAGCCTGAGAGAGACAGTGATCCCAGCCTGAGAGAGACAGTGATCCCAGCCTGAGAGAGACAGTGATCTCAGCCTGAGAGAGACAGTGATCCCAGCCTGAGATAGACAGTGATCCCAGCCTGAGAGAGACAGTGAACCCAGCCTGAGAGAGACAGTGATCCCAGCCTGAGAGAGACAGTGATCCCAGCCTGAGAGAGACAGTGATCCCAGCCTGAGAGAGACAGTGATCCCAGCCTGAGAGAGACAGTGATCCCAGCCTGAGAGAGACAGTGATCCCAGCCTGAGAGAGACAGTGAACCAGCCTGAGAGAGACAGTGATCCCAGCCTGAGAGAGACAGTGATCCCAGCCTGAGAGAGACAGTGATCCCAGCCTGAGATAGACAGTGATCCCAGCCTGAGAGAGACAGTGAACCCAGTCTGAGAGAGACAGTGATCCCAGTCTGAGAGAGACAGTGATCCCAGCCTGAGAGAGACAGTGATCCCAGCCTGAGAGAGACAGTGATCCCAGCCTGAGAGAGACAGTGATCCCAGCCTGAGAGAGACAGTGATCCCAGCCTGAGAGAGACAGTGATCCCAGCCTGAGATAGACAGTGATCCCAGTCTGAGAGAGACAGTGATCCCAGCCTGAGAGAGACAATGATCCCAGCCTGAGAGTGACAGTGATCCCAGACTGAGAGTGACAGTGTTCCTAGCATGAGGGAGACAGTGATCCCAGACTGAGAGAGACAGTGATCCCAATCTGAAGGAGACAATGGTCCCAGCCTGAGAGAGACAGTGGTCCCAGTTTGGAATTACTGAGATGTTCGTGGAGCATGCTGGAGGTGCTTCGTTGTATGTAGGTGCTTTAACATTGTTAATGGTATGACCTAGCCTGGGTTCCAGTCTGTCGATTTTTCACTAATTTAATTATTATTACTAATTAAAAATAGAAACGGAATATTTTCGGAAATCACCGAACAGGCACGATTTACACACGATCATTTCCAAAAATACTCCCGTAGCCTCATTTACATTGCAAACATATAATTTCCCGTTTTTGTGTTATATTGACGAGATGGCGAATTTTAACTATTACATTTAGGTGGTAACTGGTTGATTCGGCGTAATTGACGACTAAAATGTTGAGTAAATATGACAAATCAGATGCACATTGTACATTTTGAAACTATTTACTATTGACCCGTAAACAATGGCGGCCAATTATATAGCTTGATCAACATTGCAGTGCCTCGCTTTCAATTCAAATACATCATTAATTAAGTCACGTGCTAATAGGCCTATTAATAGGATTAATGATAATCAATAATTACACGGAATACCCCCAAGTTTCCCCAGGAGTTAATACTATCAGAAACTCAATACGGCCCAATTAATGATCTCGGTATTAAAATATATTTATATGACTGACCAGGAAAATATATCAACGCCTGTTCCCAGGCTAGGTGTGACCATGATAAATGTGTATTCTGTTTAATACTTTATGCTTTCAACTAAGGTTGTTCACACAAATACGCAATCTGTATTTTCAGGTAATCTTTGAGAAATTAACTTTGATATTAGAATTGGACAGAAAGTTAAAAATATGTCATAATATAAATAGACCTATAATAATCTGTGAAAGTCGCGATAGCGCAGTGGTTGCGCTTTCGCTTCAGGTGCGAAAGGCCCAGAGTTCGCGCCCAGCTGTAGCCATTACGATTGTGCCATTAGGCAAAGCACTTAAATTCCACATGTCTTCCCTCTTCCTCATGGTGATGGATTTAATATAATGTTGTAAAACTTTGTTTCGCAATCGAGCTAAAATAAATGTGTATAAACTAAACTATAGTAATTCTAAATGCAAACTCGGCATGATTTTTAATATTAAATATAGGTTTTTATCACATAACTTTGCTTGTATTCAGTGTAATACAGTCATCTCATAAGTTCTTATATGTACACACGTGTAATAACTCCTGGAAGGATTCTGATTGGTTGAGAGAATAATCTTTACAGTTCATAAATTAAGCTTTAAAGTATGCATATTTCTATTTGAATTGGTACATAGCGTTAATGGTAAGACTAATATGATTTTAAAAAAGTCTCGATGCAATTATAACACTGTTTAAAACATAACTATAACGCTTCTTTGCAAAGTGACGTCATGACAATTTGTGCTGACAATTGGTGACAAGATGAAAGTAGCTTCGTTATTTATGAAAACGAGCGTACTATGGTCATGTGCTAAAACAGATCTTACATTCGTGATGATTTCATACCATATTTTATGAAATTCATTTTGGAATTTTGCTAGCTCACCAAGAGGCTCGTTTATCCCTTTCATTCATAGAGATTTAGGTTAATATACTATTATATCTCCATACAAACGACATCCATTTAGCTATCATGCAGTGGATAAATAGTCCGCATATCTACCTCACTTAGATATTACTGGGACTACATAGAGATTTAGGTTAATATACTATTATATCTCCATACAAACGACATCCATTTAGCTATCATGCAGTGGATAAGTAGTCACCATATATATCCCACCTCCATAGAGATTTAGGTTAATATACTATTATATCTCCATACAAACGACAGCCATTTAGCTATCATGCAGTGGATAAGTAGTCACCATATCTATCCCACCTCCATAGATATTACTGGGACTACATGAGATTCCGGCCTTTAGTATGAACATTTGTTTGGCTACTACATTGTCAATGTATGTCATATTGGCAATGTCGTCAAGAGGTGCTTCTATGAGGGAAAGGGTCAATGTATGTCGTATTGGCAATGTCGTCAAGAGGTGCTTCTATGAGGGAAAGGGTCAATGTATGTCGTATTGGCAATGTCGTCAAGAGGTGCTTCTATGAGGGAAAGGGTCAATGTATGTCGTATTGGCAATGTCGTCAAGAGGTGCTTCTATGAGGGAAAGGGTCAATGTATGTCGTATTGGCAATGTCGTCAAGAGGTGCTTCTATGAGGGAAAGGGTCAATGTATGTCGTATTGGCAATGTCGTCAAGAGGTGCTTCTATGAGGGAAAGGGTTAATAGCAAAATTCCAAAAACTTGTTTTCATAAAATGTGTTATGAAATCACCACTCGGGTAAGATCCTATATGTATGAATATGTTATGAAATCACCACTCGGGTAAGATCCTATATGTATGAATATGTTATGAAATCACCACTCGGGTAAGATCCTATATGTATGAATATATAGCTGGTTTGTGTCAATGGAAAAATTGTTTTCTAAAGGTAATTGCAAGATACCGGTGCAGAAGGATCTGTGACATAATATATAAGAATAATCTGTGATGTAATATACAAGGCCCATTTTAAATGTCATATAACGAGTTGTACATGTATTGTGGTGCTGTTTGACTCTTACTTTGTTTGTGCTTCTTTTTCTTTCCCACTTGCTCTGGTATGTTAGCTCACCGGAGCATGAGGCAGGGGCGTATAGAAGCTTGCTCTGATATGTTAGCTCACCTAAGCATGAGGCAGGGGCGTATAGAAGCTTGCTCTGATATGTTAGCTCACCTGAGCATGAGGCAGGGGTGTATAGAAGCTTGCTCTGATATGTTAGCTCACCTGAGCATGAGGCAGGGGCGTATAGAAGCTTGCTCTGATATGTTAGCTCACCTGAGCATGAGGCAGGGACGTATAGAAGCTTGCTCTGATATGTTAGCTCACCTGAGCATGAGGCAGGGGCGTATAGAAGCTTGCTCTGGTATGTTAGCTCACCTGAGCATGAGGCAGGGGTGTATAGAAGGCTTTGGGACAGCATCCATATGCTTTTTCAAAGTTAGGTATTTAACAACACAGATTCATACAAACAGTCACAGTTTACTGTTTGCCAACAAATGTTATGAAATACTAATCTACATTTTGATGCCGCCTTACAGTTTATAAAAATAGATATTGTTCCTCTATATATTGTTAATTTCGGGAAAGATACACCAAAATGATACTCTATGTACATGTCATAATTATTGGGGCGTCCACAGATACTCCTACCCGACGCCCCAATATTTGAACCGTCTCCGTGGCCTAGTGATTAAGGCATCCGCCTACGGAGCGGGAGGTCAAAGGTTCGAACCTCATCTGTGATTCATTCTGATATGGCCTGTTGGTGAGCCGCCAGCTAGTTAAATAATTGTTACCAATTGCATATCAGCCAGCCTGATCAGCCTTCAAAGATAGGCTTCAGGAAGTACTGATGTTCTGAGGAGGTTTCTCATAAGTCGGAAATGGCTGGCCATTTAAATAGGGGTGACACTATAATAAACAAACACTTTACTTTACACATTTATTTGATATTTGGGGTGAGACTAGTCATGAATACATTGCGCCATGCGAGGTGCTGGAGGTAGTGCAGTGTCCTCGTCCGTCATCCAATCAATCGGGATTCCATAAATACATGCTTCCATAGACATCTGTGAAACTACTAGGTAGAATTTGATAACGCTATTTTTCCGAGGCATTAACATCTACCAAGTTTGTTCAAATTAAGTTGTTGATGTCAAAAACATTTAGGTCTCTGAATCGAACTAAGGAACAAACAACATCTTGATCAAACTTGTAATGCAAAGAAGTATTCTTGAAATGTTCTCTATCAAGTTTATTTCTGGTAACTCCCATGTGAAAAAAAACAAGGTCACTAGGTCAAATTAACGAAAAAGATTTATGTGACTGATAATCTGAAATTAATGATCAGAACTCGTGGAAGTCGTGATAGCTCAGTGGATGCGCGTTCGCTTCATGTGGGAAAGGCCCGGAGTTCGAGACCCGCTGGAGCCGTCATGATTGTGCCCTTAGGCAAGGCATGTAAATTCCACATGCCTCTTCTCTCTCCATCGTGACGATGGATTCCATCAGGAATGAGGTTTCGAGAGTGATTAATATAAGTTATAAGAATTTGTTTCGCAATCGAGCTAAAATATATTTGTATAAACTAATGATCAGAATTTGATCAAATATATGTGGGAAATAAGCTTTACCAAGTATGTAACCTTGTCAAATAGTTAGATCTATAGTTAGATTGCTAGTTTGTTATATTCGCCCTCGATAGTTTGTTGTATTCGCCCTCGCTATTATATATTCGCCCTCGCTATTATATATTCGCCCTCGATAGTTTGTTGTATTCGCCCTCTTGTTTTTTCATTTTTAATGCGCAGTAATAATTACTGTACTTTTACAGTTGCCTTTCATTATGCCCGTATCAGTATTTCAATTTATCACATGAGTGTGCTTGTATTCAGTGTAATACAGTCATTGCATATTTTCTTATATCAACACACGTGTAATAACACCTGGAACGATTCTGATTGGTCTCGGCGGCACGACAGCTTGCTTTTGACATATATGATTTGCAACTTTGCCTGTTGAAAATCAATAAAATGTTAAATATGCTATAGCATAGGTTACGGTATAATGATTAAAATGAATGTGTCAATGTTTTACATGGAGTTGTTTGTTTGATATCGAGGACTAGTTTCTTATCACAGGCATAAGACACACAAAAATGTTTGCCCTATGGTCATATAGTAAGTAATGTCTACAGTAAACATTACTTACTATATGATAATAGGGCAAAGAAAAATAATTTGTGTCTTGTGCCTGTGGTTTCTACAGTGTACAGATAGATACACCTTACTGATTTTCTTGAGATGTAATAAGGCCTTGAGTAATAAGGCCTAGACTCGAACAGAAAAGTTTCTTTTTTAAATTTATGGTTACTGTGGTTATGTGACCCAAAAAAATATATTACACTCTCGGTGATTTCATACCATATTTTATGAAATTCGTTTTGGAATTTTGCTATTAACCCATTTCATTCTGGATATATTTAAAGGCTTTTGCAAACAACATAGATCCAGATCGGCCGCAGCGTGACGCTGCGTACTGATCAGGATCTATGTTGTTTGCTGCATAGCCAAGTGTCTTAGCAAGATCATCTGAATAGCAAACAGCATAGATCCTGATCAGATGGCACGTTCCGTTTGTTAAAATGCTTGCTTAATAGCACAATTCCCAGCCTCGTTTCATAACATTTGGTATGAAATCACCACTCGTGTAAGATCCTATGCGTATGCTTCTGTGTTTACATACTCTTAATAGTGACTATTTCCTCAATTTCGTCCCCCGTCTCATAGAACTGGAAGGCACAGACTCAGTTCTTCACACTTTTTGTCCTTGGAATAACTTGGCAGCTTGTACCAGTCTACACCTGGATGGGATGTGTTGTGTACTTTACCTGGATGGGATGTGTTGTGTACTTTACCTAGATGGAATGTGTTTTGTGCTCTGCATGTATGGAATGTGTTTTGGTGTGCTCTGCATGTATGGAATGTGTTTTGGTGTGCTCTGCATGTATGGAATGTGTTTTGTGCTCTGTATGTATGGAATGTGTTTTGTCCTCTGCTTGTATGGAATGTGTTTTGTCCTCTGCTTGTATGGAATGTGTTTTGTACTCTGCTTGTATGGAATGTGTTTTGTACTCTGCATGTATGGAATGTGTTTTGTCCTCTGCTTGTATGGAATGTGTTTTGTCCTCTGCTTGTATGGAATGTGTTTTGTACTCTGCTTGTATGGAATGTGTTTTGTACTCTGCATGTATGGAATGTGTTTTGTACTCTGCTTGTATGGAATGTGTTTTGTACTCTGCTTGTATGGAATGTGTTTTGTCCTCTGCTTGTATGGAATGTGTTTTTGTGTCCTCTGCTTGTATGGAATGTGTTTTGTACTTCACCTGGATGGGATGTGCTGTGTACGTTGGCTGGATGGGATGTGCTGTGTACTTTGGCTGGATGGGATGTGCTGTGTACTTCACCTGGATGGGATGTGCTGTGTACTTCACCTGGATGTGTTGTGTTGTGTACTTCACCTGGATGGGATGTGCTGTGTACTTCACCTGGATGTGTTGTGTACTTCACCTGGATGGGATGTGCTGTGTACTTCACCTGGATGGGATGTGCTGTGTACTTCACCTGGATGTGTTGTGTTGTGTACTTCACCTGGATGGGATGTGCTGTGTACTTCACCTGGATGTGTTGTGTACTTCACCTGGATGGGATGTGCTGTGTACTTCACCTGGATGGGATGTGTTGTGTACTTCACCTGGATGGGATGTGTTGTGTACTTCACCTGGATGGGATGTGCTGTGTGCAACTCACCGACCCCTACCTCACAGTTTAAGATCATAATTAATGCTCAACTCTTAGGCTGTCGGATTAGCGCAGTGGTTAGCACGCTCGCTTCTCACTAATGCAACCCAGGTTCGATCCTCGGACCGGGAAGTATGTGAGCTGGTATGGTGGTCGCCAGATCGGACAGGTGAGTTTTCTCTGGGTACTCCGGTTTCCTCCCACACGAATGACCACAAATACGCTTTCATCCGAGCCAACGAGAGTGATTAATATAAATTGTTAGAACTTGCTTCGCAATCATAAAATAAATAAAGCTTAAACAAAAAAAAGTTTAAACTAAATTAAAGCTCAACTATTTTGTAGTTAAATGATATGGGTAATGGTAGGCATAATAAGTATGCCCATGTTTATTGTATAAGTATCACAGTTGATAAAGTACACGCTATCACCGATATGGACTTGTTCACGCATCCGAATGATCACAACTTACAGACGCTTCATGAAATACAATGTATCAAGCGCTTTAGTTTTCGACGATACATAAAATTATTTCAGTCCATGTATCCGGTCCGCCTCCGTGGTCGAGTGGTTACGGTCGCTGACTTGTATACTACTGTAACCTATCATCACTGATGGTCACGGGTTCGAGCCCCGCTCAGTCCGTGTCTCATTTATATGAAAACGTTGGCAGTTTCTTACGGAGGTTGGTGCACCCAAGTACTGGTTAACCGCTGGAGCCTGCCCAGGAAAGGTGTTATTAAGTAAACTGCCCGCCGGCGATATAGCCCGAAATGGTGCTGATGCAGGCGTAAAACCCGAAATATAACAACATATATAAATATAACATAAGTCCATGTATCCGTGATTACTGCAAATACAAGCACAATCGTTGCCGTCATTCTATCTATCTAGTTCAGTAAATTGATATTGGCTTTCCTCGATTATAGGTAATGCCTATTTCATATTATTTTGCGTTTAGCATTTTATTTTTGCTTGTGGCTATTTTGCATGTCTTGAAACACGCAAAGCTGTCGACAAACTTTTATGTCCGATTCAAGATGTCCGACTTGTTTCTATAAATAATGTGCGTTTAATGTTTTGTTTCTGGCTAAAAAGTAAATATTTTTTATTGTGACATGTATGTGCATCTTAGACATACACACGTATAAATATTTTTGGTCCGCCTCTGTGGTCGAGCGGTTACAGGCGCCGACTTGTATTCCACTGTAACCTATCATCATTGATAGTCACGGGTTCGAGTCCTGCTCAGACCATGTTTCGTTTATACGAAAAGGTTGGCAGTTTCTTATGGAGGTTGGTGCACCAAGTACTGGTTAACCGCTGGAGTCTGCCCAGGAAAGATGTTGTTAAGTAAAATGCTTGTCGCTCAAATAAATGGGCAACTGGTAGCGATGTTAAATAAACTTAAATATACAAAATTACAAACAAACACCCAGACCAGAATTCACAAATAAGACAAGTGGTAATACCATTGTCTGCTATATAAATATACGTACTGGTTCAAGTATAAGTCGCATCACATGTAACGAAAATGAAAGATGCTGAAAATGTTGAGAAGATACACGTGTTTTAGAATAGGGTGAGAAGATACACATGTTTTAGAACATGGCGAGACGATATACGTGTTTTAGAACATTGTGAGCAGATACACGTGTTTTAGAACAGAGTGAGAAGATACACGTGTTTTAGAACATGGTGAGAAGATACACATGTTTTATAACAGGGTGAGAAGATACACATGTTTTAGAACATTGTGACCGTTTTAGAACAGGGTGAGACGATACACATGTTTTAGAACAGGATGAGAAGATACACATGTTTTAGAACAGGATGAGAAAATACACGTGTTTTAGAACAGGGTGAGAAGATACACATGTTTTAGAACAGGATGAGAAAATACACATGTTTTAGAACGGTGAGAAGATACACGTGTTTTAGAACAGGATGAGAAAATACACATGTTTTAGAGCAGGGTGAGAAGATACACATGTTTTAGAACAGGGTGAGAAGATACACGTGTTTTAGAACAGGATGAGAAGGTACACATGTCTTAGAACAGGATGAGAAGGTACACATGTCTTAGAACAGGATGAGAAGATACACGTGTTTTAGAACAGTGAGAAGATACACATGTTTTAGAACAGGGTGAGAAGATACACGTGTTTGAGAAGATAGACATGTTTTTGTTTTTTTAAATTTTATTTAACCATATTTTTTTGTAAATTAATAGTACATATGTCATACACATAAAGATACAATACATAGCATGAACATATAAATGGTTTAGGCCACAAGTTTTATCAACATTAGACAACGGCCCGCACCAGATAGATACACATGTTTTAGAACAGGATGAGAAGATACACGTGTGTGAGAAGATACACGTGTTTCAGAAGGTGAGAAGATACACGTGTTTTAGAACAGGATGAGAAAATACACATGTTTTAGAGCAGGGTGAGAAGATACACATGTTTTAGAACAGGGTGAGAAGATACACGTGTTTTAGAACAGGATGAGAAGATACACATGTTTTAGAACAGGGTGAGAAGGTACACATGTTTTAGAACAGGATGAGAAGACACGCGTGTTTTAGAACAGGGTGAGAAGATACACGTGTTTTAGAACGGGGTGAGAAGATACACATGTTTTTGTTTTTTTTAATTTTATTTAACCATATTTTTTTGTAAATTAATAGTACATATGTCATACACATAAAGATACAATACATAGCATGAACATATAAATGGTTTAGGCCACAAGTTTTAACAACATTAGACAACGGCCCGCACCAGATAGATACACATGTTTTAGCACAGGATGAGAAGATACACGTGTTTGAGAAGAGAGTGAGAAGATACACGTGTTTCAGAAGAAGGTGAGAAGATACACATGTTTCAGAACAGGGTGAGAAGATACACATGTTTTAGAACAGGGTGAGCAGATACACGTGTTTTAGAACAGGATGAGAAGATACACGTGTTTTAGAACAGGATGAGAAGATACACGTGTGTGAGAAGATACACGTGTTTCAGAAGGTGAGAAGATACACGTGTTTTAGAACAGGATGAGAAAATACACATGTTTTAGAGCAGGGTGAGAAGATACACATGTTTTAGAACAGGGTGAGAAGATACACGTGTTTTAGAACAGGATGAGAAGATACACATGTTTTAGAACAGGGTGAGAAGGTACACATGTTTTAGAACAGGATGAGAAGACACGCGTGTTTTAGAACAGGGTGAGAAGATACACGTGTTTTAGAACGGGGTGAGAAGATACACATGTTTTTGTTTTTTTAAATTTTATTTAACCATATTTTTTTGTAAATTAATAGTACATATGTCATACACATAAAGATACAATACATAGCATGAACATATAAATGGTTTAGGCCACAAGTTTTAACAACATTAGACAACGGCCCGCACCAGATAGATACACATGTTTTAGCACAGGATGAGAAGATACACGTGTTTGAGAAGAGAGTGAGAAGATACACGTGTTTCAGAAGAAGGTGAGAAGATACACATGTTTCAGAACAGGGTGAGAAGATACACATGTTTTAGAACAGGGTGAGCAGATACACGTGTTTTAGAACAGGATGAGAAGATACACGTGTTTTAGAACAGGATGAGAAGATACACATGTTTTAGAACAGGGTGAGAAGATAGACGTGTTTTAGAACAGGGTGAGCAGATACTCGTGTTTTAGAACAGGGTGAGAAGACAGGCATGTTTTAGAACAGGGTGAGAAGATACACGTGTTTTAGAACAGGATGAGAAGATACTCGTGTTTTAGAACAGGGTGAGAAGACAGGCATGTTTTATAACAGGGTGAGAAGATACACGTGTTTTAGAACAGGATGAGAAGATACACATGTTTTAGAACAGGGTGAGAAGATACACATGTTTTAGAACAGGGTGAGAAGATAGACGTGTTTTAGAACAGGGTGAGAAGATACACGTGTTTTAGAACAGGGTGAGAAGATACACATGTTTTAGAGCAGGGTGAGAATATACACGTGTTTTAGAACAGGATGAGAAGATACACGTGTTTTAGAACAGGATGAGAAGATACACGTGTTTTAGAACAGCGTGAGAAGATACACGTGTTTTAGAACAGGATGAGAAGATACACATGTTTTAGAACAGGGCAAGAAGATACACGTGTTTCAGAAGAGGGTGAGAAGATACACGTGTTTTAGAAGACTTCAGTGTAGTCCAAATACACAAGAACGAATGTACGTGTTTCCTTTGCCATAACAAACTCATTAGCAACACGGTTCAAGTCCATATTGCCTCTGTGTACATAAAACATTGCAATGGTTGAAATGCACTCGACCACGGAGGCGGATGAATATCTGTTGTTATGCGTTATCTCGACTTCCACTATTTATAGCAGTAACATTATGATTGACACTGGTATTGTTCGTTTTAAACAGTACGTATTTCCAGCTGGATAGGCAGTGGCAACTTCTCAATATCTATGTTTGACTGTTTGGTGAAGACGTTGAGTGTGTGTTTTACGTTTATTTATCATCGCTACCGGTTGCCCATATGAGCGACGCCTCCTGAAGAGATTAGTCATTTTAGATTTGTGGAAGATAGTGCAATGATACAGACAGAGACCCATTCCAGAGTCTCCTCTGGTTCTTTTACGTGCACGGTGTAAAGTTCCGACACTAGACCTCGGTTTAAAGTCCCATCTGAAAGACTATTAATTGTATTAGGGTCAGACGGGAATTCGAACCTGCGATCCCTGGATTACCAGTCCAACGTGTTAACCACTGGACTACATATCCGTCTGTAAAGACGTTGACATGATGCAGCAGTGTATTATAGTATCCTGACATTGTTGCCCGGAGCGAATGATGACCTGTTGGATATTTGATTACATTTCCTGCAGTCACTTCCGGGAACAATGTTGTTGTGATATGACTTAGTCTAATTAGTATTGTATTGCTTTCATCATAAATATCCTAGAAAATACAACATGAATTCAGTGCACCTGTAAGGACATACAGAACAGTGAATATGGGAGGAAATAAACAGGAGACTGCCAGGTAAGTTGTTTTATACAATCGTATATATATACATGTATGTATGTGTAGACCGGGGAGTTTATAGTAAATATAACAAACTCTGGTTGTTTCTGTATTTTCGTATATATGGATATAAAGAGCCTGTAAAATACAACATATACATAATATTATTATGTACAAATCATTCTACTTAATTTCACAATACAAAATAGTAAATACACAATTCCAATTCAAGCATTTCAAATAAATATTTTACAATGTAAAATATCAAAGATAAAACATTACATTACCAGAGTCCGGCTATCAGCTGATACATATAATGTATATATGTATATAGTTACTAGTAAAGTATATATTAACGTAAACAGGATAGCTTCGCAACTTATCCGTTTGACTAGTAGAGATAGAGTGTGGGATAAGGGTCTTGAACAAGTTAGTTGGAAAGTGCACCTAATTAGTTGAGTTAGTTCACTCATTCACACATCTGACCTGATCGTCACTCACAATCACTCACCCATAATACTTTATACACAATAGTAGTGAAGACTAGTATATATTATACAAAGACATAGTATGGGACCAGGCTATATAATTATGATATGATTCAGACCAGTGATTTTATTAGGCCATATAGGGGAAACTATTGGGTGGTACGCTTGCAGCAGGGTTTGGAAATATTATAATGTACATGTACTAAATATCAATAATTATTTCCCTTTAAGATAAATATGACATGGGTTACATATGTATATACATACATCTACATATGGATATAATTATATCTCCCTTATTTCGTATTTCTCGTCCATGAAAGTGAAACAGGTATAGTGATATGTGATGAAAACTAAAACCAACAAACATTTTGGGAGATACCTACATACCTTAGATACCTTATTTAAAACCTTAGATACCTTATTTAAAAACAACAAAAATACAAAAAATAAGTATTCATCATTGTAGACAATTAAGTAGATCTTCTTAGATATTAACAAATAATCTACGACGGCCAAATGCTTTAAAAACCTATAAAGATCATTTCTCCTGCTTCACTGCATTTTCATTTTCCAATTGCATTAACTCAACAAATTTAACCAAATTATATATGTATACCCCAGTAATAATTCTTGATGTAATGTGTTCTTAATTAAATCATATATAATGTGAGCCATCGATATATACATTATACTTTATGTAGAAACAATTTAGTATAAAAACTGTCAATAATTAGCGTATCAGATTTATTTATGAAATAAAGTTATGTTTGTTATTCGTCTGCATTTTCACATATAGCATAGCTATGTAAAAGTTCAATATGCGATACATACAGTTTTTAAACCGTATACCACCACCCCGAACACTACTTCCTTGGAATGGCCTCCCCTTACTAGTTGCAGTCTCGTCACTGATGGCCACGGGGTTCGAGCCCAGCTCTGATGGTGTCTCTTTATAAAAAGTTGACAGTCTCTTACGGAGGTTGGTGCACCAAATACTGGTTAACCACTAGAGCCTGCCCAAGAAAGGTGTTGTTAGGTAAACTGCCCGTTGCTCATATGTGCAGCCGGTACAGACAATACGCAGACGTATAAAACATATTTACAGTCCTCCCCCCCCCCCAGCTTAACCATTGTTGCTGAGCGGTAGGCCACTGTAACCCTAATGTCTGCTTTTAGCCTTAGTACGTAGTACTGTTTAACACTTAATGTGAATTTTATCCACTGTTCCTGAACAGCGCCTCCCAGTCATACTCGACATTGCGTTTAGCTTAAACATATTGTATTGCTTTCAAATAACATACATATACACAGACTGCACAATAATTGTTCAACAAATGAAATGTAACGAATATTATACGAGTGAAACAGTTATAATTTAGAAGCAAATGGGTTGGGTCACAAGTTTTACCAACATTAGTGACGACCCTCCCCTTATATCAAGAAGATGTAACAGAATGAGCAGACTTTTTCTATGATTCTTTAGAAGTAGCGTACATAGTTATTGGACAAATGATTTATTGATAGCTATGTAAAAATGTAAAGAAAAATAGGAAAGACAAAAACTCATTGGGTGTTGGTAGTAACACGTAGGCCTAAATGTAGGGATCGGCGCATGGAATTTCAAGTTCTGTGCGTTACGTTAATATAGCTCAGTACGTATGTCTTAACGGTGTGTACCACGTTACGTTAATATAGCTCAGTACGTATGTCTTAACGGTGTGTACCACGTTACGTTAATATAGCTCAGTACGTATGTCTTAACGGTGTGTACCACAACGGTATGTTCAATCATGTGATATGGCGCGATTGTTCGTCAGTTCTACGTTAAACTTAGATTCGGTTACATGCAATTCTGCTATTCAAATTGGAATCGTTGTAAATTGAATTAAGACTGGTTATTGTAAGCGTCTTATAGTGTATCGTAAACGAATATGTAAGCGTTTTGTAAATACATAATATATGAAACATCGCTGACTGAGGTAGAATCTACACTGTTTTTGTGGAGTACAATTATTGAATCTACAGTGTTTTTTCGCAGTACTATTGGTGAATTTTTACCTCTGATTATTACACTGGTCCCGTGTATCTCGCAGTCTGTACCGAGGTTATGTTTCGTATATCTGACTATACATGTATATATATATATATATATATATATATATACATACATACAGCAGTCCAAGATATTGATTTAGTATGGGTATTGTACTCATAACTACATTATATGATCGCAAGTCTTGCCCATTGCAAACATAGTTTGTGTTTTATGTAGTTCCGTTAAGACTAATGTTCAGTTTCTGCAGCCCGAGACAGTATGTAGTAGACATTGTGACTATCGGGAACTACATCCATTTTCTGCTATTGATTTAAACATATGTATTCATTCATAATGTACAGTAAGCCTACATATCTATTGTAGAGCCTATACAGAATGAAAATGGATTTAATCATCGAAAGCTTAAAGCTTATTGAGATTATCTCCATTATTTGTAACATTCTCACTAATGACGGTCTTATGCTGCTGTACTAGATAGTCATTATCCTGACAGGGGACCTACATCAGCTTCAAACTCCCACAGTCAGAAACTAAAATTACTAATTCAATTACGTATGAAATTGAATGATGGCAACACCATTTTATGTAGGCCTAAAGGCATGCACTATTGAGCACTCCAGCAGGCTAGAAACTAACGTTTAAGTGAACTATAGGGATTATAAATGCTGCACGACAATAGTCACGGTACATGCTCGCCCATATGGTGTACCGGTGGCGAGGGTAAATAAACTCAATCATCATCATCATCACGGTACACAGTCAAACTAATGTTAGTGGTCACCTCAGCAACCTGTATTAATTAAGCAGCCAGTTTCCAGATTCCCAAATATGTTGTTTCATTATACTAGTGCCCTCTATTAAGCAGCCACTTTCTGCATGAATCCCTTGGTTGGCTGTTTAAGACAGGTTGTATTATATAGCCACCAGCCGTGCTGATATGTGTAACTATAATTATACGGTACATCTATGGAAGACTAGATCTATCATGGTAAGAAGGATGATCCTGTCAATCAAGTATAAATATGTTGGTTTTCTCGTGGCATGGCTCATTTATACTAAAATTTCCTTTGTTAATTGCAATTACGAACTACGAATGTAGAATCCATTTTGTTATTGTGTGGCTTACAATAATTATTGTTCTCTTTTATTGATTTCAACAGACAAAACCCACCTGTAACATTTCGTCTACAGTTTTCCGACTTATGGGAAAATCCGGAATTAATACTAACCAACATGGCGACCTCCTGGATGTCCAAAGCAGGCACTGTCATTCCAGAGTTCATATTGGGAAAATTCCCATACATACAGACGCTTTCTTTGATCATGTTGTTAGCGGAAAGAGCACTTAAAATGGAAAAGTAAGTTTTATTCTACGTACTAACGTAGTTAAGTCAATATTGCTTTATTTGTGACAAATATTGGTTTGTTTACATTATCCCACCCACTTTCGTACTATTTGCTAATTCGCTCCACGACCGATTCGAACTGATAGAATACAAATTTTATTTATAGTGGGATAACACAACTCCGAATTAACAATATCTATTCCGTTAGTATGTATGTATGTTCCTTTAATGTCAAACACCTCTCGGGGACTTAGACATGTTTTCCTGGGCAGGCTTAGCTGACCTAAGCGATTAACCAGTACTAAGCAATGTGTGTGAGGTGCCTTGCTCAATGACACTACATATGTGGCCTGACCGAGTATCAAACCCGGGACCGTTCGATTCCAAATCCGACGCTCTACCACTGGGCCACGGACGCCACACACTAGTAACTGAATGTTCATGTACAATGTCCATGCAACAGAATGGATTTGAAAATCTATATTGTTCTGTAGTGTATTTCGGCGTGGGTAGAAGATCGGCACGGCTTGCTCAGTTGGTAGAGCTGTCCGAGTAGTGTTCGGTGGTCGTGGGTTCTAGTCCTTTGTCGGGTCAATAATTTTCCCCCCTTTCTTTGCTTGGTCACTCTAGTGCAAAATAAAGTAACTAAGCCCAATTACCTTAGGAGTTTGAACCCACAACTGCCTGATCCTCCATTACTCCAATTAGCCTATTAGGGGTTTGACATTATTAATGGGACATATATACATACCTGGAAGCGAACATGTCACGCTTAATTATTAGAGCTAGCTCTGTGTGGCAAGATAGTACAAGTCTCCCTATATACCACAGTCACTACACTCCTCTCTTCATAATTGAATCCAGGCATCAACCGTTCATACAGAAATCCAACAGAGTCGGTATGTCCCTCTCCAACCGAAGTAGGAGATCATGTACTCAAGCAGTGGGTTGAAAAAATCACTTTTGACACCATTGAAGTGCCCAAGTCAGGGTTTGAAATTGAATCCACAAACGCCTGATCCTGACTGTAACCGTTTATTCATTTGTCAGTTCTACCCTGCTCAATTAAAATGAAACACAATTATTGTTCGCTTAGTTTTCTAGAATGTAGAACAGTAAATTGCTTAGTTATAGGTTTAATTTGGCCGTTAGTTCTTTCTTGTGTATTCAATTGTTTAGAGCATAAACGAGAATCCTTCCTATGGTCTCCAAGTATCCATAATCATAGTACATGTATCCTGATGCAGGGTTCCTCTAGTACATGTGTCCTGATGCAGGGTTCCTCTAGTACATGTATCCTGATGCAGGGTTCCTCTAGTACATGTATCCTGATGCAGGGTTCCTCTAGTACATGTATCCTGATGCAGGGTTCCTCTAGTACATGTGTCCTGATGCAGGGTTCCTCTAGTACATGTATCCTGATGCAGGGTTCCTCTAGTACATGTATCCTGATGCAGGGTTCCTCTAGTACATGTATCCTGATGCAGGGTTCCTCTAGTACATGTATCCTGATGCAGGGTTCCTCTAGTACAGTATCCGATGCAGGGTTCCTCTAGTACATGTATCCTGATGTAGGGCTCCTCTAGTACATGTATCCCGATGCAGGGTTCCTCTAGTACATGTAACCTGATGCAGGGTTCCTCTAGTACATGTATCCCGATGCAGGGTTCCTCTAGTACATGTATCCTGATGCAGGGTTCCTCTAGTACATGTAACCTGATGCAGGGTTCCTCTAGTACATGTATCCTGATGCAGGGTTCCTCTAGTACATGTATCCTGATGCAGGGTTCCTCTAGTACATGTATCCTGATGCAGGGTTCCCTCTGTCTGAATGTTTGTCTGCGCCACTTCTGTCGCCAATTGAAAAACACTGGAGCCAATTAAAAAAAATTGGAGCAAACTAAGAGCCATATAATTTATATAGTTCACAAATAAATATATGAAGACATGAATTTTTTTTTTAAGTTTCGCCGAATATTTTCGCCAATTTACAAACTTTAGCCCCAATATTTGTTTTTTGTCACAATTGGCGCCATTGGTGACCGACAGTGAGAACCCTGCTGATGCACTGAAGTTCTCCTCCTATCATAGGCTAATTTCATCATTGATGATTGACCTCATGTCCAATGGTATTGTATCCTTGTATTGTGAGCCATGTACAAATCCAGAGTGAGCCATGTACAAATCCAGAGTGGGCCTTGTATAAATCCAGAGTGGGACTTGTATAAATCCAGAGTGAGCCTTGTACAAATCCAGAGTGGGCCTTGTATAAATCCCGAGAGAGCCTTGTACAAATCCAGAGTGGGCATTGTACAAATCAAAGGGAGAAAGAGAAATGATATCTTTAGATTTTCTATTATACAGTATACACTTGAACTGAGTACTAGTATTTTGTGCTAACTTGTAACAGCAGAGCCAGCACAGATCCATACTTCTTGCTGCTCAGCATCTCATTCTGGGTCATAGATTAGTACCAGCTAGTACATATTCATATTGCCGACTGCTTCATCAGATTAGTACCGTATCCGGGTACCTCAGACCCGTTCTACTAACTACTGGATTGAAGACTAGTACCAAGTAATACTGCCAGCCGCTGGGTCAAGCAGTATAGGTCTGTTCTGGTAGATATGAATTGCCAGTTTCAAATCATATTCACATAATATTATATGATGTGTGTAACTTTAAGGCTATGATCTACCTAACTTCAAAACTTTCAGAACAATCTATCAGGATAAATGCTCGCAATTCATTATAAAAAGTTTTAGTATTGATTTGATATGGTTTCCATCGCAGGTTCGATCCCCCGTCTGACCCTAATAAAATTAACAGTCTTTCAGATGGGACGTTAAACCGAGGTCTCGTGTCGGTGCTTTACATCATGCATGTAAAAGAACCATAGGAGATTGCACTATCCTCCAACATCTAAAATTACTAATCTCTTCAGGAGGCGTCGTTTGTATGGGCAACCGGTAGCGACGATAAACGTGAACATACACTTGATATGGTTTTAATCAGATACAAATGTGTAAGCACCTACTAAAAGTTAGACATAATGTAACCTTCGGTTATAGACAACCCTAACCCTTGCAGGTACCGGAATCAGGATGTGGATCAAATTGGTACCTTGCAGAGTTACTATAATTTGAAATTGAGCAATATCACCTGTTCTGAGCTTGGGACGTACATGGCTGCTTTCTTAAAAAAATGTCATAGCAAATTTCTAGAAATATTACAACACTCTCATATCATACAATGTAATTGCATTAAGTACCTTACTATAAAAGAAGACCTCTATAAGCTATAGCTTTCGGTTCTAATCCTTTTTCATTCATGTATCTAAATTTTGTGTAATATGTATATTAGTATACCGTATGTTGTATTGTTTGAAATAAACTATTAAAAACTATCTATCTATCTTCCTCTAATGTCGAACCCTTCACGGGGATGTAGACATGTTGCGCGTCAAAAACCGCAAAGAAGTTAAAAGCATAATTATAAGAAAATAATGAAAAATAAGTTGTGGTAAAAGTTTAAAAACATCCAATTCGCCATTGTCAGTGATTGATTAAAACACCAAATTCTCCAGTTTCCGTGACTTATATATATTTCCATTCCTCAGATATCCTCCGATGCATCCACAACTTATCTACATAATTGCGGTGGTGTGTTTCCTGGCAGGATGTATGATGACAGCCAAGATTCAGCTGAAGTTTGCATGTGTTGTGTATTGTGCAGTGCTGGTGTATCTTACCATTAATGCATACACTAATAAACAGTTGAACTATTCTAGACATGTTCGGGTATGAAATACATTTCTTCAATCCAGGAGTGAAAGCTTTATTATTAGTATATTCGATACATTCGATAATGCAAATGTGTTGCCATTACTCGTATGCTACGATCAATATTATTCTATAATTTTCCATTTTTATTAGCTTTTAGGATCACTATTTTGAGGGGCAACCTTACCCGGTCAGCTAACAAAACGTAAATAAAGTTGTATATTGTAAGCTATATTTTGGATGCCATCTTGGATTTTTTACCTATTTTATGTGTCACATTACATGCCCAACATAAATAAGTAATTAATTTAATATACATATACAATAAATCAACACAAATTTGTTGCTAATAAACTGAACAAACTAGCTATACTTCTACAGCTAAAATGCATATTAAATTACCCCACCCACTTATGAAAGTTTATATATTCATAGTTTTCATCTGTTTTTCACCAAGAAGCAATTATTTGAATTAGTTTTGATCTACACTTTCAGTTTAAACAGACTTACACATGATTTACATCAAAGGCTTGGAGCTAAAATTTAAAATACCACCCCTAACTGTTATGTTTAGGTTGTAAAACAACAAATAAATTGCCTATTAAATACATAGTAAAAAGTAAAAACATACAGTCTGTTCATTTATATTTCCAATCTTTCATTTCTTCTGATACCACATACACTGTGAAGAGGTATTCAAATCAGCCTGAAACACACCGAGAATATTTCAAATTTTATGTTTCAAATAGCCAGTGCTCGCCTGTGAATAACGTCACTGTGTTTACACATTGTATTCTCCACCAAATAATACAGTATACCAACCTTCAGTTTGCAATGGCCTGAATTGTTATACCACAACTTTTCTACACATCAACTAGTCTGAAGTCTTCTCAAGTCACATTATTTCTCAAAAAACTCTATACACTGCCTGTCATGAAAATGCATTTTTACCAAAAAGAAAAATTAACTATATTAGTTATTGGGACTACATTCGAGTGGACCGCGGATGCACTTCTGCCTATTTACATATATACAACCTTTATGATTCGACTCTAGGATAAAAAACTATTTTCTTTTGGAAAAACCCTGGAAATCTGTGACTGTTTGTCAACGTCAAATTGCGGACCTGATCACAGCATGCAACATATCATTAAACATTTTACAAGTATTACAATTTTGGTGAAAAATTTAAAATTCCGAATTAAAATTGAATGTGCTCAGAAAGAAATTGTCTAGTAGAATGAACCTTTCAATGCTCAGTTAACACACAATATCCAGAACACACATACCATAGTAGAATGAACCTTTCAATGCTCAGTTTACACACGATATCTAGAACACGCATACCATAGTAGAATGAACCTTTCAATGCTCAGTATACACACGATATCTAGAACACGCATACCATAGTAGAATGAACCTTTCAATGCTCAGTTTACACATGATATCTAGAACACGCATACCATGTAAGAACTGACCAATACTACCACTCAGTTTCTATGGAATATGTTCTGCGAAAAGACAAATTCGTGAAATGTATAAAAGCGACTTTGCAAAAAACAGAGAACCTGATCAGACAGAACAGAACGCGCGTTACGCAGCGGCTGATCTGGATCTATGTTGTTTGCACATGCTCTGAATTTATTCGGCGCTGAAAGAGTTAAACCTGACATAGGTAAAAATATTTCAGTTGCAAGTACAGTTAAACCTGTCTTAAGCAGCCAGCCAAGGGAATCACAGACAGTGGCTGCTTAGCACAGGTGGCTGTTTAATAGAGGTCAAATATATAATAAAACAACACATTGGGAATATGTAAAATGGCTGCTTAATACAGGTTGGCTGCTTAATAGAGGTGACCACTAACACAGGTTTGACTGTAAACATTATTTCCTATATTTCAGAATCGTATATCAAGTCGACACATTGGTTGTTTAGGCGTGTATCTCATATATTCGTTCATCAAAGGCAACCGAGAATCCAAGCTCATTAACAGGCTTGGTGAACTGTGTGTCGCCATCTACCTCATCGGCAACGCCTACCTCATCAATGAAAGCTATGAAGACAGACGTGCAATTCTCGAGAACATTCCCGGTGGAAACTACGCTAGATACTTGATTACAGTCATATACGCATGTGCGGGTATCTGCTTCTTATCAGGGTATTTTCTCAGAGATATTTCCGTGTCAATGGCATTTGCAATAGCAGTGTTAACACTATTGGTGGATATGAAATTCTCATACTGGAGTTATCGGGGAATGGCATATTGGAATCAAATGAGGCTCGTCATAGACAATGTGAACATAATAACAGGCTTCTTCATGTTCATGAACCACTATGAAAACATTTCTAGTGAAGAAGCCGAGGTGCAAGAACAAGCTAGTGAAGAACAGTTAGAAGCTGAGGAGGGAAGTGACAACGAGTTAGAGCACGCTAAACAGAATTAAATTCGAGATATAGCTATTGTAATACAGTCAAACCTGTCTTAAGCAGCCAGCCAAGGGAATCACAGACAATGGCTGCTTAGCACAGGTGGCTGTTTAATAGAGGTCAAATATATAATAAAACAACACATTGGGAATATGTAAAATGGCTGCTTAATACAGGTTGGCTGCTTAATAGAGGTGACCACTAACACAGGTTTGACTATATTCATGTAAATCTAGTGAAATGTACCATATATCTTCTCCTATACACCCAGACGTGTGCAGGTTTACATGTACATTTTACTTGTTATGGTGCTATTGCTTCTTGGCCAAAACTCGAGGCTGCAATTTTTATGTGGAGTAGACCTGTGGGTTAGTAAGTATGGTAATCTTGGTAATTATCAAGCGAGACCTGGCCCCAAGGTTGTAAAACTTTTCTCAGATCTCAAACTCAAGTTGATTGGTTGATTCTGAGTGTTACTGTCAGCTGAACCAACCAGATGCTTGAGACTGAGATTGGAGAAAATTTTTATAACCTCAGGGCCTGGCCTGGCGGTTATAAACCGTTTCTCCAATCTCAAACTCAGTCTCAAGCCTTCTGATTGGTGATATCACTATAACTGTAGCCGTTACGATTGTACCCTTAGGCAAGGCATTTTAATTCCACAGATGCAATCTCTCTCAATCATGGTTGGTAATGGATTCCATCAGTAATGTAAGTTCTTGTTTCGCAATCGAGCTAAAATAATATTTATATAAATTAATATCACTAGAGTTGGAGATTTGAGAAAAGATTTGGTTTAAACATATTTATTCGATAATAATGTACATTACATATACATTGTATACAAAACGAAAATGGATTATTAAATCGGAAGCTTAAAGCTTAAAGAGAGAAAAGATTTATAAAAGTTGCATCGATTTGGTAATGAACATTACTGTCTGATGCACATGGATTCGGCGCGTTTGGGGGTACTAGTATATAAGTACTTAAATTTATATACTAGTACCCCCAAACGTGCCGAATCCCTGTGGTCTGATGTGGTATGGACGAAAAGTAAAGTGATTATCACATAGGTGCATTCTGTAATAGAAGTTTAATGACATTATCTTTTTTAGATTTTATAGCATGTTTATATTATAGCGTATATCTATTTATTTGTTATTATTACATGTACTTGTATAACTCCCAACCTCTATTGGAGATCTGCTGTGTCCGTCAGTCCGAACAGATCTTCAGCATTCTGGTATAGCAATCAGTCGAGTCTGCCAGTGTTCTGACTAGGATTTGAGGGCAGGGTGCTGATGGAAATTAGGGAGGTGTGGGGCTTATAGGACATTTGCCATATTTGGTGTGTAGCATGTATCTTTGCAAGGTCTTGTTCCAATTTATTCACTGTGTTCAAAGGTCAGGCGAGCAATTTACTCCTGCATTTTGTATATATTTATTTTATTCAACATATATTTATCGGCACCCATGCGGGTTAATAAATGTAAAGTCTCCCGTTGTATATTTGTCATGTTATTTATGAGAGGGTAGTGCAAAATATAGAAGAGGCTCAATTACGGAGGCATTTGGTATATTTGTTTTTTTGTGAACTGGGGTGACATATACTATATATGTTATTTGGTTTGTTGATATGGTATATGATAATATAGTGCAGGCCAGGGGGGATAATACTATATATGTTATTTGGTTTGTTGATATGGTATATGATAATATAGTGCAGGCCAGGGGGGATAATACTATATATGTTATTTGGTTTGTTGATATGGTATATGATAATATAGTGCCGGCCAGGGGGGACATATACTATATATGTTATTTGGTTTGTTGATATTGTATATGATAATATAGTGCAGGCCAGGGGTGACATATACTATATATGTTATTTGGTTTGTTGATATGGTATATGATAATATAGTGCCGGCCAGGGGGGACAT
>CM026402.1:14505351-14533203 GCA_014843695.1 Archivesica marissinica
GAGTGCTCGATATGCAATGTAACTGATGCTACCCAGCATCATGCTATGTACTAGGAGTGCTCGATATGTAATGTAACTGATGCTACCCAGCATCATGCTATGTACGAGGAGTGCTCGATATGTAATGTAACTGATGCTACCCAGCACCATGCTATGTACTAGGAGTGCTCGATATGTAATGTAACTGATGCTACCCAGCATTATGCTATGTACTAGGAGTGCTCGATATGCAATGTAACTGATGCTACCCAGCACCATGCTATGTACTAGGAGTGCTCGATATGTAATGTAACTGATGCTACCCAGCACCATGCTATGTACTAGGAGTGCTCGATATGTAATGTTACTGATGCTACCCAGCATCATGCTATGTACGGGAGTGCTCGATATGCAATGTAACTGATGCTACCCAGCATTATGCTATGTACGGGGAGTGCTCGATATGCAATGTAACTGATGCTACCCAGCATCATGCTATGTACTAGGAGTGCTCGATATGCAATGTAACTGATGCTACCCAGCATCATGCTATGTACGAGGAGTGCTCGATATGTAATGTAACTGATGCTACCCAGCACCATGCTATGTACTAGGAGTGCTCGATATGTAATGTAACTGATGCTACCCAGCATCATGCTATGTACTAGGAGTGCTCGATATGTAATGTAACTGATGCTACCCAGCACCATGCTATGTACTAGGAGTGCTCGATATGTAATGTAACTGATGCTACCCAGCACCATGCTATGTACTAGGAGTGCTCGATATGTAATGTAACTGATGCTACCCAGCATCATGCTATGTACGAGGAGTGCTCGATATGTAATGTAACTGATGCTACCCAGCATCATGCTATGTACTAGGAGTGCTCGATATGTAATGTAACTGATGCTACCCAGCATCATGCTATGTACGGGGAGTGCTCGATATGTAATGTAACTGATGCTACCCAGCATCATGCTATGTACTAGGAGTGCTCGATATGTAATGTAACTGATGCTACCCAGCACCATGCTATGTACGGGGAGTGCTCGATATGTAATGTAACTGATGCTACCCAGCACCATGCTATGTACGGGGAGTGCTCGATATGCAATGTTACTGATGCAATCCAGCATTATGCTATGTACCTGTACTAGGAGTGCTCGATATGTAATGTAACTGATGCTACCCAGCATCATGCTATGTACGGGGAGTGCTCGATATGCAATGTTACTGATGCAACCCAGCATTATGCTATGTACCTGTACTAGCAGTGCTCGATATGTAATGTAACTGATGCTACCCAGCATCATGCTATGTACGGGGAGTGCTCGATATGCAATGTTACTGATGCTACCCAGCATCATGCTATGTACGGGGAGTGCTCGATATGTAATGTAACTGATGCTACCCAGCACCATGCTATGTACTAGGAGTGCTCGATATGTAATGTAACTGATGCTACCCAGCACCATGCTATGTACTAGGAGTGCTCGATATGTAATGTAACTGATGCTACCCAGCACCATGCTATGTACGAGGAGTGCTCGATATGTAATGTAACTGATGCTACCCAGCATCATGCTATGTACTAGGAGTGCTCGATATGTAATGTAACTGATGCTACCCAGCACCATGCTATGTACGAGGAGTGCTCGATATGTAATGTAACTGATGCTACCCAGCATTATGCTATGTACTAGGAGTGCTCGATATGTAATGTAACTGATGCTACCCAGCACCATGCTATGTACGGAGTGCTCGATATGTAATGTAACTGATGCTACCCAGCATTATGCTATGTACTAGGAGTGCTCGATATGTAATGTAACTGATGCTACCCAGCATCATGCTATGTACGGGGAGTGCTCGATATGCAATGTAACTGATGCTACCCAGCATCATGCTATGTACTAGGAGTGCTCGATATGTAATGTAACTGATGCTACCCAGCATTATGCTATGTACTAGGAGTGCTCGATATGCAATGTAACTGATGCTACCCAGCATTATGCTATGTACTAGGAGTGCTCGATATGTAATGTAACTGATGCTACCCAGCATTATGCTATGTACTAGGAGTGCTCGATATGTAATGTAACTGATGCTACCCAGCATCATGCTATGTACGGGGAGTGCTCGATATGTAATGTAACTGATGCTACCCAGCATCATGCTATGTACTAGGAGTGCTCGATATGCAATGTAACTGATGCTACCCAGCACCATGCTATGTACGAGGAGTGCTCGATATGTAATGTAACTGATGCTACCCAGCATTATGCTATGTACTAGGAGTGCTCGATATGTAATGTAACTGATGCTACCCAGCACCATGCTATGTACGAGGAGTGCTCGATATGTAATGTAACTGATGCTACCCAGCACCATGCTATGTACTAGGAGTGCTCGATATGTAATGTAACTGATGCTACCCAGCATCATGCTATGTACTAGGAGTGCTCGATATGTAATGTAACTGATGCTACCCAGCACCATGCTATGTACTAGGAGTGCTCGATATGTAATGTAACTGATGCTACCCAGCATCATGCTATGTACGAGGAGTGCTCGATATGCAATGTAACTGATGCTACCCAGCATCATGCTATGTACTAGGAGTGCTCGATATGCAATGTAACTGATGCTACCCAGCATCATGCTATGTACGAGGAGTGCTCGATATGTAATGTAACTGATGCTACCCAGCACCATGCTATGTACTAGGAGTGCTCGATATGTAATGTAACTGATGCTACCCAGCATCATGCTATGTACTAGGAGTGCTCGATATGTAATGTAACTGATGCTACCCAGCACCATGCTATGTACTAGGAGTGCTCGATATGTAATGTAACTGATGCTACCCAGCACCATGCTATGTACTAGGAGTGCTCGATATGTAATGTAACTGATGCTACCCAGCATTATGCTATGTACGGGGAGTGCTCGATATGCAATGTAACTGATGCTACCCAGCATCATGCTATGTACTAGGAGTGCTCGATATGCAATGTAACTGAGGCTACCCAGCATCATGCTATGTACGAGGAGTGCTCGATATGTAATGTAACTGATGCTACCCAGCACCATGCTATGTACTAGGAGTGCTCGATATGTAATGTAACTGATGCTACCCAGCATCATGCTATGTACTAGGAGTGCTCGATATGTAATGTAACTGATGCTACCCAGCACCATGCTATGTACTAGGAGTGCTCGATATGTAATGTAACTGATGCTACCCAGCACCATGCTATGTACTAGGAGTGCTCGATATGTAATGTAACTGATGCTACCCAGCACCATGCTATGTACGAGGAGTGCTCGATATGTAATGTAACTGATGCTACCCAGCATCATGCTATGTACGGGGAGTGCTCGATATGCAATGTAACTGATGCTACCCAGCATCATGCTATGTACGGGGAGTGCTCGATATGCAATGTAAATGGTGTTTCCCAGCATCATGCTATGAACTAGGAGTGCTCGATATGTAATGTAACTGATGCTACCCAGCATTATGCTATGTACTAGGAGTGCTCGATATGTAATGTAACTGATGCTACCCAGCATTATGCTATGTACTAGGAGTGCTCGATATGTAATGTAACTGATGCTACCCAGCATCATGCTATGTACGGGGAGTGCTCGATATGTAATGTAACTGATGCTACCCAGCATTATGCTATGTACTAGGAGTGCTCGATATGCAATGTAACTGATGCTACCCAGCACCATGCTATGTACGAGGAGTGCTCGATATGTAATGTAACTGATGCTACCCAGCATTATGCTATGTACTAGGAGTGCTCGATATGTAATGTAACTGATGCTACCCAGCACATGCTATGTACGAGGAGTGCTCGATATGTAATGTAACTGATGCTACCCAGCATCATGCTATGTACTAGGAGTGCTCGATATGTAATGTAACTGATGCTACCCAGCATCATGCTATGTACGAGGAGTGCTCGATATGTAATGTAACTGATGCTACCCAGCACCATGCTATGTACTAGGAGTGCTCGATATGTAATGTAACTGATGCTACCCAGCATCATGCTATGTACTAGGAGTGCTCGATATGCAATGTAACTGATGCTACCCAGCATCATGCTATGTACTAGGAGTGCTCGATATGCAATGTAACTGATGCTACCCAGCATCATGCTATGTACGAGGAGTGCTCGATATGTAATGTAACTGATGCTACCCAGCACCATGCTATGTACTAGGAGTGCTCGATATGTAATGTAACTGATGCTACCCAGCATTATGCTATGTACTAGGAGTGCTCGATATGCAATGTAACTGATGCTACCCAGCATCATGCTATGTACGAGGAGTGCTCGATATGTAATGTAACTGATGCTACCCAGCACCATGCTATGTACTAGGAGTGCTCGATATGTAATGTAACTGATGCTACCCAGCATTATGCTATGTACGGGGAGTGCTCGATATGCAATGTAACTGATGCTACCCAGCATCATGCTATGTACTAGGAGTGCTCGATATGCAATGTAACTGAGGCTACCCAGCATCATGCTATGTACGAGGAGTGCTCGATATGTAATGTAACTGATGCTACCCAGCACCATGCTATGTACTAGGAGTGCTCGATATGTAATGTAACTGATGCTACCCAGCATCATGCTATGTACTAGGAGTGCTCGATATGTAATGTAACTGATGCTACCCAGCACCATGCTATGTACTAGGAGTGCTCGATATGTAATGTAACTGATGCTACCCAGCACCATGCTATGTACTAGGAGTGCTCGATATGTAATGTAACTGATGCTACCCAGCACCATGCTATGTACGAGGAGTGCTCGATATGTAATGTAACTGATGCTACCCAGCATCATGCTATGTACGGGGAGTGCTCGATATGCAATGTAAATGGTGTTTCCCAGCATCATGCTATGTACGGGGAGTGCTCGATATGCAATGTAAATGGTGTTTCCCAGCATCATGCTATGAACTAGGAGTGCTCGATATGTAATGTAACTGATGCAACCCAGCATTATGCTATGTACGGGGAGTGCTCGATATGTAATGTAACTGATGCTACCCAGCATCATGCTATGTACGGGGAGTGCTCGATATGTAATGTAACTGATGCTACCCAGCACCATGCTATGTACGGGGAGTGCTCGATATGTAATGTAACTGATGCTACCCAGCACCATGCTATGTACGGGGAGTGCTCGATATGCAATGTTACTGATGCAATCCAGCATTATGCTATGTACCTGTACTAGGAGTGCTCGATATGTAATGTAACTGATGCTACCCAGCATCATGCTATGTACGGGGAGTGCTCGATATGCAATGTTACTGATGCAACCCAGCATTATGCTATGTACCTGTACTAGCAGTGCTCGATATGTAATGTAACTGATGCTACCCAGCATCATGCTATGTACGGGGAGTGCTCGATATGCAATGTAACTGATGCTACCCATCATCATGCTATGTACGGGGAGTGCTCGATATGTAATGTAACTGATGCTACCCAGCACCATGCTATGTACGAGGAGTGCTCGATATGTAATGTAACTGATGCTACCCAGCATTATGCTATGTACTAGGAGTGCTCGATATGCAATGTAACTGATGCTACCCAGCACCATGCTATGTACGAGGAGTGCTCGATATGTAATGTAACTGATGCTACCCAGCATTATGCTATGTACTAGGAGTGCTCGATATGCAATGTAACTGATGCTACCCAGCACCATGCTATGTACGAGGAGTGCTCGATATGTAATGTAACTGATGCTACCCAGCATCATGCTATGTACTAGGAGTGCTCGATATGTAATGTAACTGATGCTACCCAGCATCATGCTATGTACGAGGAGTGCTCGATATGCAATGTAACTGATGCTACCCAGCATCATGCTATGTACTAGGAGTGCTCGATATGTAATGTAACTGATGCTACCCAGCATCATGCTATGTACTAGGAGTGCTCGATATGTAATGTAACTGATGCTACCCAGCACCATGCTATGTACTAGGAGTGCTCGATATGTAATGTAACTGATGCTACCCAGCATCATGCTATGTACTAGGAGTGCTCGATATGTAATGTAACTGATGCTACCCAGCACCATGCTATGTACTAGGAGTGCTCGATATGTAATGTAACTGATGCTACCCAGCACCATGCTATGTACTAGGAGTGCTCGATATGTAATGTAACTGATGCTACCCAGCATCATGCTATGTACTAGGAGTGCTCGATATGTAATGTAACTGATGCTACCCAGCACCATGCTATGTACGAGGAGTGCTCGATATGCAATGTTACTGATGCAACCCAGCATTATGCTATGTACTGTACTAGCAGTGCTCGATATGTAATGTAACTGATGCTACCCAGCATCATGCTATGTACGGGGAGTGCTCGATATGCAATGTTACTGATGCTACCCATCATCATGCTATGTACGGGGAGTGCTCGATATGTAATGTAACTGATGCTACCCAGCACCATGCTATGTACTAGGAGTGCTCGATATGTAATGTAACTGATGCTACCCAGCACCATGCTATGTACTAGGAGTGCTCGATATGTAATGTAACTGATGCTACCCAGCACCATGCTATGTACGAGGAGTGCTCGATATGCAATGTAACTGATGCTACCCAGCACCATGCTATGTACTAGGAGTGCTCGATATGCAATGTAACTGATGCTACCCAGCACCATGCTATGTACGAGGAGTGCTCGATATGTAATGTAACTGATGCTACCCAGCATTATGCTATGTACTAGGAGTGCTCGATATGCAATGTAACTGATGCTACCCAGCACCATGCTATGTACGAGGAGTGCTCGATATGTAATGTAACTGATGCAACCCAGCATTATGCTATGTACTAGGAGTGCTCGATATGTAATGTAACTGATGCTACCCAGCATCATGCTATGTACGGGGAGTGCTCGATATGCAATGTAAATGGTGTTTCCCAGCATCATGCTATGAACTAGGAGTGCTCGATATGTAATGTAACTGATGCAACCCAGCATTATGCTATGTACTAGGAGTGCTCGATATGCAATGTAACTGAGGCTACCCAGCATTATGCTATGTACTAGGAGTGCTCGATATGTAATGTTACTGATGCAACCCAGCATTATGCTATGTACTAGGAGTGCTCGATATGTAATGTAACTGATGCAACCCAGCATTATGCTATGTACGGGGAGTGCTCGATATGTAATGTAACTGATGCTACCCAGCATCATGCTATGTACGGGGAGTGCTCGATATGTAATGTAACTGATGCTACCCAGCACCATGCTATGTACGGGGAGTGCTCGATATGTAATGTAACTGATGCTACCCAGCACCATGCTATGTACGGGGAGTGCTCGATATGCAATGTTACTGATGCAATCCAGCATTATGCTATGTACCTGTACTAGGAGTGCTCGATATGTAATGTAACTGATGCTACCCAGCATCATGCTATGTACGGGGAGTGCTCGATATGCAATGTTACTGATGCAACCCAGCATTATGCTATGTACCTGTACTAGCAGTGCTCGATATGTAATGTAACTGATGCTACCCAGCATCATGCTATGTACGGGGAGTGCTCGATATGCAATGTTACTGATGCTACCCATCATCATGCTATGTACGGGGAGTACTCGATATGCAATGTTACTGATGCTACCCATCATCATGCTATGTACGGGGAGTGCTCGATATGCAATGTAAATGGTGTTTCCCAGCATCATGCTATGAACGAAGATGTAACTTCGGGTTTTGCTGGATTAAACTTGACTAGCCACTGTTTGGCCCAATCAGATATTAATTGTAAATCTGAATGTAAAATAGTTTCCATGACAGTAGAATCTGAGGTAGTTACAGCAAGTGAATTATCATCAGCGAATAATCTAGTAGTACTAATGAGAGATTCGGCTATATCATTAATATAAACAAGAAATAAAAGTGAACCCAGAACTGACCCTTGAGGTACTCAAACTGTAATTGTTTTTTGGAATTAGAGGATTGTCCTACAGATACTCTTTGTTCGCGATTATGAAGATAGTCTGTGGTCCAGTTAAGCAAATTTCCCGAAACTCCGTTTTGTTTTAATTTGAATAAAATACCTTTGTGCAAGACTAGGTCAAATGCTTTAGATATATCGCAAAATACCATACACGTTGCTTTTCTCTCATCGAAACCTTTGTTATAGGGAACTACACATTTGTATTAAACCATACAATCTAATATGCTACATGTAATGCTACGAGTATACTAGTATATATATTTAAGTACAGGGATTCTACTCTGTGGGATGTCAGCTTTCGCATCGATCAGTAAAATGGCCCTATCTGAAACAATTTTGTACACATATATCCGAATATAACGCCTATCCCGAGTCTTTATATTGTTCTTCAAATAAAACACAACTTTAAGCTGCGTGCATGTATACTTTGCAAACAATTGACCTTTTTGCAAACGCTACTTAGGCACGCCCCCCATAGTTACCGGTGCTCGCTGTAACCACGCGAGACAAGCTATCTAACAAAATGGCGTCTAACGCAGTCCTGCATCGAGTTAATCTAGATAAATTCCGTCGAATTTCTCGGTTTTATTTCACCCAGATAAGAATATCTCGTTGAAAGCAAGACAGCAATGGTTTAAGTTTTTCAGTGATGGTTATTTCTCTAAAGTACAGATATATTTAACGGTTGAGGACATGTTAAGTGTTCGTGGAAAATGCTTTCGCAGTCAACGGAAGAGTGAACAACCATATCGTGTCAACTTTGACATCAAAAGAAATGAAATATGCCACCGTCTTGAGAGACTCGACCCTATGCCTCCTAGAAGACTCGAACATTAGGCCCAAAAACTGAACACCAGTAAGTTCACTGAGCTAATATGGGAATCCCACAGCTCTGCACATGCATGGGTACTATTACTACTATCTGATCCCTAGTCCACCATCCACGACAATATGTATGAACCACATGTATAATTTTAATCACCATTATACTCACATATCTCTTGTGAACAGTAAATCTATAAATGCAGAATATATTTTTTCGAAATATTTTATTATGCATAAATAAATTAATTTCAACTTACTGTTGTGCAAATATATCTGTTTGCATTAATTTTGGATGTATTCAGCTGGTCGTTTAATTCACCTTAGACATGTTTCAAGATTTGTCTTAGGTTTTGGAAATGGCACGAATTTAACGTCACCTATCAATCGATCTGGATATCTACTATCACTGTCACACAGACCGTAACTACATCTTTTCACCATTGTCAATGACAGACAGCATTAATTAATTTGTAATTATTTTTCAAAACATAATTTCAGATCACGATCACTCGTTATCAGATTTGATTAAAACGTTACTAAATAACTCGTTTGTCTGACAGAACGATAAAACAATGATTCGGTGTAGTAATCAATGCTATAATTATGTGCACACATTTTATAATTGACCAATTAGCACAATCAGTGCTAAATTCCGATGTGCAATTTTGATCTTGATAATAGCAGTAGGCTCCTATCCGGGATATTATACAGTCGGCGGTCTCTGTGATGTACCGGTAGTCGATTAATCCCAATAAACAGTGTGACACGCTTAAATTTGATTGCTGTTTGCTAGAAAAAAATGACTATATGGGGTCAGTCGGTGTTTTTATAGATGCATTGTTTTTAAAGCAGCTGTGTGGTATTTTGTGGTTCATATACACACTTTTAGATTTGTCCAAGGATTTTGAAATGGGTTGAATTTAACGTCGATCACCAGGATGTCGACTAATTTTGTACTATAACTAACCCACACACCAAAGCTACACATTTTCAACATCATTAAAACAATTTTAAACCCGTATTTTCGATCAAATTCACGCCTTTTCAAATTTGTCTACTCGTTACTAGTTTGTCTAATATGCATTGTTTGTCTAACAAGATGGCGGCGATAATGTTATTCACTGTTAAAACTCTCCCGTCGAAGATTTTTTGTTGTTGCTGACAGAACCCGTGTCCTAGTATGGAAATGTGACCTGCTATGACCAATGTTTGTGGCAAACGAGCGTTGTGATTGAATTATGATTATTCTTCATATAAAACAACAAGCACCTAGTTACATTCTAATAATCCAATCAGAACGCTCGTTTCAACGCGAATTGCGCCGCTTTAGAAATTTTCAAAACAAATTCAAAAATTCTACGAAATCTCTTTTTGACGTACATTTTTGCCGAATAAACAAACCTACACGTTAGTGGAAACATATTTTATTGATAATGTTATTCACAGTTAAAACTCTCCCGTCGAAAATATTTTGTTGTTGCTGACAGAACCCGTGTCCTAGTATGGAAATGTGACCTGCTATGGCCAATGTCTGTGGCAATTGTTTGCAAAGTATACATGCACGCAGCTTAAAGTTGTGTTTTATTTGAAGAACAATATAAATACTCGGGATAGATAGATTTGGACAGATTTGTACACAATTGTTTCAGATAGGGCCATTTTACTGATCGATGCGAAATCTGACATCCCACAGAGTAGAATCCCTGTACTTAAATATATATATACTAGTACCCCCAAACGTGCCGAATCCCTGTGAGTGGGACATGTCGGTGATCTTTCAATTCATTGTCCCCTAGACACGATGCAAACTGACACACTAACATCATCCTTAGCTCTTTGCATGCCTAGTTAATAAAATCACATATGTAACGCCACGTCTGTTCAGGATCTATGTTGTTTGCTATTCAGCCAAGTGTTTTAGCTCCATTATCCGAATAGCACAGTTCTGTGCCGTCTGATCAGGATCTATGGTGTTTGCTATTCAGCCAAGTGTTTTAGCTCCATTATCCGAATAGCAAAAGTTCTGTTCCGTCTGATCAGGATCTATGGTGTTTGCTATTCAGCCAAGTGTTTTAGCTCCATTATCCGAATAGCAAAAGTTCTGTTCCGTCTGATGTTTGCAAGTGATTTTATCTGCTGCTAGCGTGCAAATGGTTAACCATGCCAATAACTACTAAAACATCTGTAACGATATACTATGAAACTTCAGAGATACACTTACCACAATACCATTATGTTTTAATTCCATGGGTATTAATGTACACTAAGAAACTGTGCAAACTATGATTAACAGCGGTGTAGGGCATACCGACCCATTTGCCATTATCGATGTTGTTGTTTGTGGTGTATTATATTATTGTATGTGTACTTGTATTGGCAATAAAATATGTTTAAACCAGGGCATACTGTCAAATAAAGACTTAGCATACACGATATATAAGGCTCTGTGTACTTGTAGTAGAACAGTTAACGAGAACGAGCGAACAAGCCCACTTACCCTCAGACTAACGTCGATGTAGAGACACAGAGTAGAGTACTGCTGGAAGCTGTAGTTTGTTCCAGAGTGGGATGATTCTTGGAAAGAAGCTGTACTTGTTTGATGTTGAGTACTGCAGCAGCAGCTGGGGGAGTGGGACGGTTCTTGGAAAGAAGCTGAACTTGAAGTAATCTGTCGATGTACTGCTGTAACCTGTTGTTTGTTCCAGAGTGGGAGGGTTCTTGGAAAGGTGTAATTGAAATAATCTGTTGATGTAGAGTACTGTTGGAATCTGTAGTTTGTTCCCGAATGGGAGGGTTCTTGGAAAGATAAAAATGTTCCGATCCACAATTGTCCCAAGGCGACCATCTACGGAACACACAGACAACCAGTATACATGTATCAAATTTGGCCAATAACAAATTATCTCACCATCTGCGTATCAATGGCAGAACACATGATCTCAGTCTGTGTATCAATGGTAGAACACATGATCTCACTGTCTGTGTATCAATGGCAGAACACATGATCTCACTATATGTGTATCAATGGCAGAACACATGATCTCACTATCTGTGTATCAATGGCAGAACACATGATCTCACTATCTGTGTATCAATGGCAGAACACATGATCTCACTATATGTGTATCAATGACAGAACACATGATTTCACTATCTGTGTATCAATGGCAGAACACATGATCTCACTAATGGTAGAACACAGGATCTCATCTCCAGAATCGACTGGATGATATGAACTTTCTCTTTTCCTCCTGCATATTGCCTACAGATTATACATTTAATATCATGTCGAAACATGTTAACGTTTTTATACAGCAAACATCGTCCACATTGCCCCCAGGTAATGAGAAATAATGAAAGTATACAATGCATAAATATATTTCGAATCTGAACAAAAGCATGCATAGAGATCAATCACATAACTCTTTCCTTCAGAGATTTAGGTTAATATACTATTATATCTCCATACAAACGACAGCCGTTTAGCTATCATGCAGTGGATAAGTAGTCGCCATATCTATCCCACCTCCATAGATATTATTGGGACATGGGATTCTGGCCTTTATTATGAACATTGGTTTGGCTACTACATTGTCAATGTAGGTCGTATTGGTAATGGTGTCAAAAGGTGCTTCTATGGGGGAAAGTGTTGAGGCATCCAAATATACCTGTTTACGTTCAAATGTTGTAATATAAAAGCATTATAACTGTTACATCACGGAGGCAACCACCGTTTTGTGTGTAATATCGCATTTTCTGTGCACAAATATATCCCAAACTTTATATGTGATATTTTGGAAATACAAAACACATTCGGCACGTACCTTATATGTACATAATTTCTACACATTGGATAGATTTATGACATAATTAAGTAGAAAATGGATGTAGGCATGAATAGTCCTCCTTCCTAGTGACTGTTACCACAGGTTTGAATGTAGTGTTATCCATCAAACATGTTGATTGTTTGATAATAAATCAGGGGAGGTAACTGTAGTGTCATTGGGTGAATGTAATCATTGCTTAAACACGCTTGAGATCGACTAGCCATACACATATGCTTGCTTATGACAAATCTCTACATATCTGACTGGTTGATGCATATTGTTCAATAAATAAGGTCTCTAATGTGAAATATAGCATTCATCCCTAATTCAAGGACAACAACTCTGGTCTTACTGGGCTGATTATCACAGCATATCTTAAGTTTGCATGTAACTGGTGCGGGCCGTTGTCTAATGTTGCTAAAACTTGTGGCCCAAACCATTTTCATGCTATGTATTGTGTCTCTTTGTGTATGACATACTTACTATTGATTTGCAATAAAATATGATTAAACTAAAGAGTTTGTGTCTGCGCAAGTTTGGTCAAGACTGCTAAAGCAATGGAACCTTTAGTGGTAACAAAGTTATTGTTGATGATGCATGATGGACCACGATGTTCAAAATAGCTCACCCATAGAGCTTTGTGCTGTAGTGAATCTCTAATGTAAATTGTTATTAAATAGTCAATATACCATATTCCACACTCACAACCTAGCTACCTATAAGTTATACTATACCAGGGCTCGACAAATCCACTCGTCCGCTCGTATTTACGAGTGACTTTTCGATCTGGACGAGTAGAAATTCCAAGTCGCTTGCCCAGTCGGACGAGTGAACATTTCAGCTAAATATCCAATACAAATCGAAGGAACAAAATAAAATAATATCCGTTTTACTTTCTTCGGAATGATTACCAGGCGTGATAATGGGAAATCACCGAGGATATTTTAATGTGTTTATGCTGCCACATAATTGCATTTGTTAATAAATTAAAGTGCAATTCTGACGATTTTTAATTTTCCTAAAATACATGGGACGAGTGATAGTCCAATCTGGACGAGTGGGACAGTGGCATCACTCGCCCAGTAGGACGAGTAAGAAATTAAACATTTGTCGAGGCCTGTATACATGTATGTATATGAAATAAGGCACCGCCTAATAGGGGATTTATCTACACTGTTAACGATTTTCTTAAAAGATGGTATGAAATCACCACGAGTGTAAGATTCTTTTTTTTTTTATCACATTAACGACAATAAATTGAAGAAAATTAATATTTTTCTGTTTGCCAGTATATTTTTGAGCCTTATTACAGTCAGCTGCATGCGTACGCCATAGTAAATAGTCCCTGATAATCAAACAACTTCACGCACATAATCGACACAATACTTTAATCACTGTATATCGCTAGTTGAGCATTTTATTGATCTAAACAGTTGATTTTCAACAAATAATGCATAAACACAAACAACATGTATATTTCAAATGTGTGTTGCAAGCTGTCAATGTCATGCCGCAACCAATCAGAATCCTTCCAGATGTTATTAAACGTGTTGACATATAAGAATTTATGTCATGGCTGTATTACACTGAACACAAGCAAAGTTATGTAATAAACAATATTTCGACAGATTGTTGCATCGTTCAAAGCGCAAACTAACTTTAGATTGTAACTAAACCAGTTATTCAGAGTTCATAGCCAGTTAGCTTGTGACATTTGGACAACTGGCATGTAACCTAATTCATTAGATAGCATAATATAATTCAGTAGCTACAATCTCGTAATCCATTTGAATAGCAGGTTTTCACAGGGCTCATTCTAGGTCATAATCTTTGGGAGATGTGAGAAAGCGCGCTATCGCGGTCTCAATAAATTTCAACAAATTATGGTTAAAATGCACAGTATCACAATTAAATACAACATATTGAATATGGGCCAGTGTATCTGACCAAATATTTGTATGAAAATTGTAAAAAACAAACACATTAATTTTTTTATGGAGAAGTGGCCCAGGGGGCGACGTCAGTGTTCCTAGGGCAACTATTTCACCCACATTGTCCTCTAGAATGAGCCGTAGGGGGCATAACGTGGGTGTTAGAAACCCCCATGTGATGCGACAAATGTTCAAACCTGTTCCAGTTCTTCTGTCTGATCAGCGCGCTCGCTTCTCACCAATGCAACCTGGGTTCTATTCTCGGACCGGGAAGTATGTGAGATGGTACGGTGGTCGCCAGATCGGACAGGTGGGTTTTCTCCAGGTACTCCAGTTTCCTCCCACACGAATGACCACATATACGCTTTCATCCGCGACAACGAGAGTGATTAATATAAGTTGATAGAACTTGCTTCGCACTCGTTGTAAAATAAATAAAGTTCAAGGTATGTGCTAACAATGTGAAATATTTTATTTTATAAACAGGGTCAGTAACTCTGGTGTTATGAAGTTCATCTTGACTAATATTAACCTCGTTCATTATCTGTTATATGCCATACCGGTACACATCCTATGTAAGATAGATGAATGTTTAAACTTTATTTATTTTACAACGAGTGCGAAGCAAGTTTTAGCAACAACTAGATGAATACTCCGTGGTCGAGTGGTTAGTTGCTGACTTGTATACCACTGTAACCTATCATCACTGATGGTCACGGGTTCGAGCACTGTCTGTTTATATAAAACAGTTGGCAGTTTCTTACGGAGGTTGGTGCATCAAGTACTGGTTAACCGCTGGAGCCTGCGCAGGAAAGGTGTTAGGTGAACTGCCCGTCGCACAAACGGGCAAACGGTAATTACGTTAACAATTTGTCGACACACTGTTATCTCTGGTTATCTCTGGTTTAATTGTTTCTCTATTTTCTGCAGTAAATATTCAATCTGATTTTTCATCACCGGCTGCCCCTTGTGGGTTTTCTTGCATATTTTTTTAAATGTCTCCTGCTTTTGCTTCCTGTACGTTGCCATGGCTTCCCCATGCTCTTGCTTCTTTTGAAGGAACTCCTGAAACAGCAGAGAAAACAAGTTTAAGTACTATTAAAACACTGACATGACGTCATACCTTTGTACTTGCTGTACTATATATTTAATATTGGACTGCTCATAACATGCCAATCCTATACATCAATAAATGAATTTTTTAACTTTCAATCCAATCCACCTAAATACTTTGTATGTTACACTATGTCGTATGTTTGATTCTTGAAATAAAATATGTTTAAACTAATAAACGAAATTATCAATTTTATATAGTGAAATCTTGTTATATATAAGTTTGTGTTTTAAGTAATATATAAGCCTCAAACAGATCAAATTGGCAAAATATTGGCACCGTGTTCAGCTACGTGCCATATTTTACACATTTGGATTGTTTTCGGCTTATAAACTGGCAATTTAGTTGGTTTCTACAAAGAGGCATGTAAAGCGGACATGCAGGACAGACGTTATTACATGGGTTAGTACTACAGCATTTCTATCAGACAATCCTCTGTACTATGAAATTGATTCATGTACCTGTTGCTTAAAAGTTTTCTTTTCTTTCTTTATTCTGTGTTCTTTTTCAGCTTTAGAAAATCTGTTAACTGCTTCCTTCTTCAGTGGGGAACCTTTCCTGGGAAGTACAAGTACACATGTGTAACAACATTGCTGGCCCTGGAGTGCTCACCCGGGTACATAGATTCTTATTGCCATGCTTGCTATTCAGAGTGTGTGTGTTTTACATTTATTTATCGTCGCTACCCGTTACCCATATGAGCTTTAACGTCCCATCTGAAAGACTGTTAAATTTTATTAGGGTCAGACGTTACCAGTCCAGCGTGTTACCACTGACTACAGATCCGTCTGTTTGGTATACGGACCGATAAGGCAGGCAACAACATAGTTATTATGAAACTGAAACTGTTCAGAAACATGAAAATATAGGTGTTTATAACGCTTTTCTTTATTTCACCTAGTGAAGCTAGTATATGTGTTGCAGGGGTGACAATATACCTGCTACAGGTGCACTTTCTATTTAAAAGTTAGGCCTATTTATGTAAATTTAGTTAAGAGTACCAACCTGCCATGACTAGGTTTTCCATGTGGAGTCGTTGATTGTGAGTTTACCTCACTACTACCTCCCTGTTGTAACCGTGCACTGGAACTTCCTCTGTTCTGTCCACAATATTGCTCGCTACTACTGTCCGCCATTGGTTTCTGTATACTTGTAGCCGGCTGAGGAGTTTCCTGATGTGTTTGACGACTGGTATCCGGCCGTGATGTATATTTCTCACTCCCGGTATCCGGCTGTATTGAATGTCCATGAAGTCTATCCTCTTTAAGCTTCTCCTTCTTCAACATTTTCAGGTATGCATACTGTATCTTTCTCTTCCTCTTGTCTGCAAACCCTTGACCTAACAACAAGTTTAATATTGCATTTTTCTGAAAGGTTTAAAGTCTTGACTAACAAAGCTATTACCAAAGCCAGGGATCATTCTAGAGGGCGAAATTGTCGCCCTAGTGACGCCCTCTGGGGACCCCACTCCTACCTTTGTGTTTTTGTGTTTTTTTACGATTTTCAAACAAAATTTTGTCTAGTAAGATACACTGGGCCATTATAAAGCACTCCTTTAATTTAACCCTATTTTGCAGAAGTATATTAAAGAATACCATTTAAGGAAGCGATCACGCGCTTTCTCACTTCTCCCAAAAATTCTGACCTAGAATGAACCCTGCAAAGCTGCCCAAATGTTGGATGGATTAATCAAACTCCTCGTGTGTAATGTTATGTCATTCCTATCCAACCAAACACAACATGTCATCATTGATGGCTCAAAGTCAGAAACAGCAAGTGTCCCATCCGGCGTTCCCCAGGGGACAGTACTTGGACCATTGCTGTTTCTAGCTTACATCAATGACCTCCCCAAAGTGTTTAAGTCTTTCCCCCATAGAAGCACCTCTTGATGCCATTACCAATACAACATACATTGACAATATAGTAGCCAAACCAATGTTCATAATAAAGGCCAGAATCTCATGTAGTCCCAGTAATATCTATGGAAGTGGGTTAGATATGGCGACTACTTATCCATTGCATGATAGCTAAATGGCTGTCATTTGTATGGAGATATACAATGTAATAGTATATTAACCTGAATCTCTATGTAGTCCCAGTAATATCTATGGAAGTGGGTTAGATATCATATGGCGACTACTTATCCATTGCATGATAGCTAAATGGCTGTCGTTTGTATGGAGATATACTATGTAATAGTATATTAACCTAAATCTATATGTAGTCCCAGTAATATCTACTTATCAACTACATGATAGCTAAATGGCCGTAACTTCGAGTTGCATATCATTAATGATTAGTTGGGAACCCGCATACGAAAATGTATATAATCAGGGCACATACCTTCATCGAAGGAAATGCAATAGCGATGTCAAAATTATTTGACTAAGACCCCAGGATGCGCCTCCGATATGATTAAAGACCTTAATAATAACAATAATAATAAACTTAAAGACTTTATTTAACGACAGAACTCATTTGAATAATTAAGTCAATCTACCATGAGGTCCTCAACAGATTAAAACATGAAATAGCACAATAGGACATGTAAACAATGACCAGTAAGACTGGAATGGGATACGATATAAGTTGCAAGAACTAATACTTATATAATTGATCAGTTTATTAGGTTATGGGTCTGTTCTTTGCACCACCTGATATATAAAGTTTTGAAGTGTGGAACAGAACGTGCTGTTTTGATGTGATAAGGGAGAGAATTCCACAAGTGTGATCATGAATATAAGTAAGATTGCCTAAAAAGTTCACTATTTAGCTTTAAACTACTTTGTATCCGATTCTAGACCGTTTCTATCCTAGGATTAAGGGTTAGTGTTAGAGACGTTTCATACCCAAGTCTGGAAAGATCGTACCCTAGGATTAAAAGTTTTGTACCAGGCAAGATCCATTCAGTCTATGATATAAATCAATTTAATAAATATGAAAAACAGGATGCATTTTGGCCAAATACGGAATTATCCATGTAATAAACAAACTCATAATGAAACTAAATTACAAACATTTTATTATTATTATTATTATATTTCGGGTTTTACGCACCAATTTGGGCTATATCGCCGGCGGGCAGTTTACCTAACAACACCTTTCCTGGGCAGGCTCCAGCGGTTAACCAGTACTTGGGTGCACCAACCTCCGTAAGAAACTGCCAACTTTTTCATATAAATGAAACACGGTCTGAGCGGTATCAGTGATGATAAGGTTACAGTGGTATAAAAGTCAGCGACCATAACCACTCGACCACGGAGGCGGACACAAACATTTTAATGTTTATGTTTGGAAACATAGATAATAGATATGACTTGGGTATGCCACATCTTTAACAATAACCTTTAATCCTAGAGTACAAATTGTCCAGACATTTGGTACGGTACGAATCGCCTTAGACAAACTGGATACTGAGTAAAGACGTATTCAATATTATATTGGTTTGTGAAAGTATCTATCTATCTATCTATCTATCTATCTATCTATCTATCTATCTATCTATCTATCTATCTATCTATCTATCTATCTATCTATCTATCTATCTATCTATCTATCTATCTATCTATCTATCTATCTATCTATCTATCTATCTATCTATCTATCTATCTATCTATCTATCTATCTATCTATCTATCTATCTATCTATCTATCTATCTATCTATCTATCTATCTATCTATCTATCTATCTATCTATCTATCTATCTATCTATCTATCTATCTATCTATCTATCTATCTATCTATCTATCTATCTATCTATCTATCTATCTATCTATCTATCTATCTATCTATCTATCTATCTATCTATCTATCTATCTATCTATCTATCTATCTATCTATCTATCTATCTATCTATCTATCTATCTATCTATCTATTATCTATCTATCTATCTATCTATCTATCTATCTATCTATCTATCTTCCTCTAATGTCAAACACCTTGTGGGGATGTAGACATGTTGCGCGTAAAAAAACACAAAGAAGTTAAAAGTATGAGTAGTTAAATGCATAATTATAAGAAAGTAATGAAAAATAAATTGGGTCAAGAGTTTAAAAGCAGCTGCGCAGAACAATAAATAGCCATATTGAATTACCCTGACAATGTCAGGAGGGAGATGGTTCCAATGGTGATTGTTCTTGGAAAAAAGGAAAACTTGTAGTAGTCTGTAGTTGCTGAAATTAACCTATATATAGCTTAAGGAATGGCAGTGGCATGCAGCACGGGAGAGGGGAACTCTAGAGGTAATTTTCAATGCGGATAGCAACCAGATCATCAGAGTGGTGGAACCTATGCTCGGCGTAAATCCTACATATCATGTCCTATAAAAAAAGTTAAATGCACTTGTCGTATATTATTATTTTCTTAAGTCGTGAACACAACTTTCATAAAATTGTTGTTGAAAATTATAGCTTCATTATGTAACCATACGCCTAAATACAGCTATTGCAACGGCACCTGTTTCCATGGGGAACTAGATACTTTACGACACCTATGCATGGCGTACATGAAATTTTTTATTTATGCATGGGTAAATGTTGAATATATTATTTTGACTTAGTAACATCAATAACTAACAATATTACAACTCATAAGAAACTTTTTTCTGGTTATTTGTACATTTTTTCCCCCATCCGGATAGCCACCTGAAATGCTCATAAACCGCACATTTCGGTGAAAAAATATTTCCCAACAAGTTGTCCGTTTATATTTGGCTACTGAACCAGTCAGACCTGTAACAGTTGCATTAGACTACCGGTACGCACACCGGAATGTTATTGAACCATGCTTCACATCTGTCAACGAAAATAGGTTAAAACTATTTAGATATTTAAAATATGTATGTAAATGGTAAAAATACGCTGAGCATAGGAATACGCCGAGCATAGATTCCACCACCCTATGAATTTTATACATTAGGATAACCTACTTTGAATACGCCTGAGGTCTATTCTGCGTAGATTTAGAGAATGTAGCATGTCTGTAACACTAGAGGTACGATAGATGTCATCCTTTATCCAGTTGGCTGCTCTTCGCTAGACACCTTCAATTTGGTCTATCAATGTTTGGGTATGGGTCGATAAAATCTCGGAGCCATATTCCAGCTGGGGTCTCACTGTGTCTACCGTTTCATTTCAGCCCTTATATTAAACTGTTCAAATAATTGTACAAGTTTCATAAAATCTGAAACCCTTTCGTTAATGGATTCATACCTAATATATAAGACATTTTATCACAAACGAATGAAACGTGACAACTTTGGTAGTTTGGAAAGGACATCACATGGTGTTTTGGCAAACTTTTTGGGCCATACTGTAAGGAATGTGATACAAATTGTATGTTTTGTCTTACCTTCTATATTACTACCAATGTATTTCTTGTATTTTTCCTTTTGTTTATGATTATGTCCTACAGTGGGACGTCTTTTTCCTGTGTGTGCTAAACTTCTACCGTGGTCAGCCATATTTGCTTGTGAAATTCACTTTTGTTATTTATAATACTGCACCGGTGCAGTTCGGCTACCTTGAGTACTTCGATCACTTACTAAAGTTTTACTGTCTGAGAACTATAGTTTTTTTTATTCAGTATTCGTCATTCAGGCATAAACTTTATGGCTCTTCATTAATTAGTCAGATGGTGGCTGTTGATCTCAATATCAACCGAATATGTTGTACAAGCTACTCCAAAGATTTAGACTTGACGTTTTACATTAATCGTTTTTGTTCTGATATGTTTTTATCTAGATCTATAGATTTGATAGAGAAAAAATATAAAAATCAATAAAATTAGAAAATCTAATATTAAAAGGCTGGTTGAGAAAAGTCTTACCTTAGAATCAGGCAGTGTTCCATCAGATTGGAGAAGTGTAGTCGTTTCCCTTTTATATAACAAAGGCCCAAAGTCCCTGGTCAGTAACTACATGTATGCCAATTTCTCTCACCTGTAGGCTGTACACCTGTATGGCGTCCGTGGTCCAGTGGTAGAGCGTCGGATTTGGAATCGAACGGTCCCGGGTTCGATACTCGGTCAGGCCACGTATGTAGTGTCATTGAGCAAGACACCTCACACACATTGCTTAGTACTGGTTAATCGCTTAGGTCGGCTAAGCATACCCAGGAAAACATGTCTAAGTCCCCGCGAGGGTTTTGACATTAAAGGAACATACATATATCGCTTCCAAACTATTGGAGAATATTATGGCATCATGTAGTAAATAGTCTTCTTAGTTTACTTCCGTTTCCTTCGCTTACAATAACTATCCTTTCTATACACTGTAGTCCACCGCTTGTATATCCTTATGTAGCCTATACAAGAACCGTATCACTTCAAATAGCGATAACATGTCCCGCATACACGATCTTAACCCTTTCCCTCATAGAAGCACATCTTGACGCCATTACCAATACCACATACATTGACAATGTAGTAGCCAAACCAATGTTCATAATAAAGGCCAGAAGCTCATGTAGTCCCAATAATATCGATGGAGGTGGGATAGATATGGCGATTACTTATCCACTGCATGAAAGCTAAATGACTGTCGTTTGTATGAAGATATAATAGTATATTAACCTCTATGAACTCTCTATGAAGGAAAGGGTTAAAAACGTCCACTATATTCAACCTTAAATCAGCCGTGACCCTTTAATGTAAAGCTATCAATAGACAGTTTTGGAATTCCCTCCACAATCAATTATCAGTAAAAATATGATATCTGCAAATCTCTCTCCAAATCAATATAAATCCTTCACGTATACAGACGTAACAGAGGTAACAGAGGTAATTGGGTTTGTATGTATCTGCTCTGCAAACTTTCAACCGCCCAAGCCATTGTCAACATGCAGTATCGTATCAACCGCCCAAGCCATTGTCAACATGCAATATCGTATCAACCGCCCAAGCCATTGTCAACATGCAATATCGTATCAACCGCCCAAGCCATTGTCAACATGCAATATCGTATCAACCACCCAAGCCATTGTCAACATGCAATATCGTATCAACTGCCCAAGCCATTGTCAACATGCAATATCGTATCAACTGCCCAAGCCATTGTCAACATTGTATCAACTGCCCAAGCCATTGTCAACATGCAATATCGTATCAACCGCCCAAGCCATTGTCAACATGCAATATCGTATCAACCACCCAAGCCATTGTCAACATGCAATATCGTATCAACTGCCCAAGCCATTGTCAACATGCAATATCGTATCAACTGCCCAAGCCATTGTCAACATTGTATCAACTGCCCAAGCCATTGTCAACATGCAATATCGTATCAACTGCCCAAGCCATTGTCAACATGCAATATCGTATCAACCGCCCAAGCAATTGTCAACATGCAATATTGTATCAACTGCCCAAGCCATTGTCAACATGCAACATCGTATCAACTGCCCAAGCCATTGTCAACATCGTATCAACTACCCAAGCCATTGTCAACATGCAATATCGTATCAACTGCCCCAAGCCATTGTCAACATCGTATCAACTGCCCAAGCCATTGTCAACATGCAATATCGTATCAACTGCCCAAGCCATTGTCAACATCGTATCAACTGCCCAAGCCATTGTCAACATCGTATCAACTGCCCAAGCCATTGTCAACATCGTATCAACTGCCCAAGCCATTGTCAACATGCAACATTGTATCAACTGCCCAAGCCATTGTCAACATCGTATCAACTGCCCAAGCCATTGTCAACATGCAATATATCGTATCAACTGCCCAAGCCATTGTCAACATGCAACATCGTATCAACTGCCCAAGCCATTGTCAACATCGTATCAACTACCCAAGCCATTGTCAACATGCAATATCGTATCAACTGCCCCAAGCCATTGTCAACATCGTATCAACTACCCAAGCCATTGTCAACATGCAATATCGTATCAACTGCCCAAGCCATTGTCAACATCGTATCAACTGCCCAAGCCATTGTCAACATGCAATATCGTATCAACTGCCCAAGCCATTGTCAACATCGTATCAACTGCCCAAGCCATTGTCAACATCGTATCAACTGCCCAAGCCATTGTCAACATCGTATCAACTGCCCAAGCCATTGTCAACATGCAACATCGTATCAACTGCCCAAGCCATTGTCAACATCGTATCAACTGCCCAAGCCATTGTCAACATCGTATCAACTGCCCAAGCCATTGTCAATATCGTATCAACTGCCCAAGCCATTGTCAACATGCAATATCGTATCAACTGCCCAAGCCATTGTCAACATGCAACATCGTATCAACTGCCCAAGCTATTGTCAACATGCAATATCGTATCAACTGCCCAAGCCATTGTCAACATGCAATATCGTATCAACTGCCCCAAGCCATTGTCAACATCGTATCAACTGCCCAAGCCATTGTCAACATGCAATATCGTATCAACTGCCCAAGCCATTGTCAACATCGTATCAACTGCCCAAGCCATTGTCAACATGCAACATTGTATCAACTGCCCAAGCCATTGTCAACATGCAATATCGTATCAACTGCCCAAGCCATTGTCAACATCGTATCAACTGCCCAAGCCATTGTCAACATGCAACATCGTATCAACTGCCCAAGCCATTGTCAACATCGTATCAACTGCCCAAGCCATTGTCAACATCGTATCAACTGCCCAAGCCATTGTCAATATCGTATCAACTGCCCAAGCCATTGTCAACATGCAATATCGTATCAACTGCCCAAGCCATTGTCAACATGCAACATCGTATCAACTGCCCAAGCTATTGTCAACATGCAATATCGTATCAACTGCCCAAGCCATTGTCAACATGCACTATCGTATCAACTGCCCAAGCCATTGTCAACATGCAATATCGTATCAACTGCCCCAAGCCATTGTCAACATGCAACATCGTATCAACTGCCCAAGCCATTGTCAACATGCAATATCGTATCAACTGCCCAAGCCATTGTCAAGATCGTATCAACTGCCCTAGCCATTGTCAACATGCAACATTGTATCAACTGCCCAAGCCATTGTCAACATGCAATATCGTATCAACTGCCCAAGCCATTGTCAACATCGTATCAACTGCCCAAGCCATTGTCAACATGCAACATCGTATCAACTGTCCAAGCCATTGTCAACATCGTATCAACTGCCCAAGCCATTGTCAACATCGTATCAACTGCCCAAGCCATTGTCAACATGCAATATCGTATCAACTGCCCAAGCCATTGTCAACATGCAACATCGTATCAACTGCCCAAGCCATTGTCAACATGCAATATCGTATCAACTGCCCAAGCCATTGTCAACATGCACTATCGTATCAACTGCCCAAGCCATTGTCAACATGTAATATCGTATCAACTGCCCTAAGCCATTGTCAACATGCAACATCGTATCAACTGCCCAAGCCATTGTCAACATGCAATATCGTATCAACCGCCCAAGCCATTGTCAACATGCAATATTGTATCAACCGCCCAAGCCATTGTCAACATCGTATCAACTGCCCAAGCCATTGTCAACATAGTATTAACCGCCCAAGCCATAATAAATATTTATGTTTTAAACAACGTTGCTTCTTTTAAAATTGTAGCTTGTCTCACAATTAATGCTATGCATGCAGGCCCGTCGCTGGGCATACGCAAGTACGCACGTGCGTATCATTAGTCTCAGAAAACGAAAACTCCAAAAATGCATTAAAACCCCGGGGGTGGGCTTGTAGGGATACATAGGCGCCGGGATGTGTGTAGTGGTGGAATAATTGAGCCCATTGCAAATATTGTGCATCTCAAAATTTAGTTTGTGCTATTTTACGTGCTTGTTTAATTGATAAGGGCGATATATCATGTATATTATACATCTAGCCTTAATTTATACCTTTATTCGGATTGTCGTAAGAACTTTAGTCCTGCAATTGTATGTTACAAAATGCAAGAAATTGCTTCATTTCAAAAATATTCCGGGGGGCATGGCCTCGGACCCCACTAGCGTACTCGCTCGCTATGCTCACTCGATAAACAAGCATATTTTGGCCGTGCGTATCATCAAAATAGCTCCAGCAACGGCCCTGGCATGAATTCAAATAGAAATATGCATACTTTAAACATTAATTTACAAATTATAATGATTATTCTCTCGACCAATCGGAGTCGTTCCAGGTGTTATTACACATGGGTAAATTAAAAAATTATGATACAACTATATGAAACTGAATTCAAGCAAATTTATGTGATAAAGTGGTATACAGTCAAACCTGTGTTAGTGGTCACCTCCATTAAGCAGCCAACCTGTAATAAGCCAGTTTCTAGATTCCCAATATGTTAGTTTACTATACATTTGACCTCTATTAAGCAGCCACCTGTGCTAAGCAGCCACATTCTGTGATTCCCTAGGCTGGCTGCTTAAAGACAGGTTTGACTGTACAAGTCGGGGACATTAACTAGACCACGGAGGCGGACTATGCCCTGTACAGAGTGCTGCTATTCCTCTGCCCCTATTTCAACAAATCACATCCGCTGTCGTAGTAATTAAATTCTCTTCGAGAACTTCCATAGTTTTATGGTAGCAAATGTTTATACTTTATACACATATTTGCATAGTGTAGGTAGGTGTGCCCTTCGACAATGCTAAATATGAAGTGAGAACATAGCTGCTAGCAATACGACTAATTGTTGTATTACACCATAAATCGATAGGCATGGACTAAAGTCAAGAGAAAAAAATTGAATTGGGCTAGCCTGACCCGGAGGTTGAATTGGGCTAGCCTGACCCAGAGGTTGAATTGGGCTAGCCTGACCCGGGGGTTGAATTGGGCTAGCCTGACCCGGAGGTTGAAAAAATAGAGTGTAAAATGGAGTATAATAGCGTGCTCTAGAGTAAATACTGTAGAGGTGACCGCTAACACAGGATCGACTCTATACAGACATTGTCGCCAATTTGGTTTGATCCCCCGTCTGACCCTAATAAAATTATTATTAGGGTCAGATGGGTGATCACATGCTCACATGACAGAAATACATCATTTAAAGATGGAAGGTCGATAGTAATACATCCCATCTGTAGCCCAGTGGTTAACATGGTGAACTGGTAATCCAGGGATCGCAGGTTCGATCCCCCGTCTGACCGTAATAAAATTAACAGTCTTTCAGATGGGACGTGAAACCGAGGTTTCGTGTCGGTGCTTTACACCGTGCACGTAAAAGAACCCTTGAAGACTCTGGAATGGTTCTCTGTCTATATCATTGCACTATCCTCCAAAAATCGAAAAATGACTAATATCTTCAGGAGGCGTCGCTCATATGGGCAACCGGTAGCGACGATAAATAAACGTAAAACACACAACACGCCAACATAAAAAACATAAATCAATGATGAAAATATAAAATTTTTATTATTATAAATACATTTATTGATGTAAAATTATAAATAAATCTATCATTAAAGAATAAATTATTGCATAAATACATTAAAAGTAAACATTGCATCAATGAGAACAATTGATAATTTAAATGTAAACAACGTGCTGAGGTACAAGGTGGTTTCTCTAATATTTTAAGTTTAGAATCAATAACACGAAGATAAACATAATTGTTTAAATTTCTAACTGCATGTATTAACTCTTTCAGCGCCGCATAAATTTAGAGTTATCATGTTTTCTATTCGGACAGGTGTTTCAGCTCCACTGACTGAAGAGCAATTGGCATAAAGAATTATCGGCTTTTTGCAAAGTCGACTTTATGCGACATTGGCGGTGAAAGAGCTAAACATTACAATTTTATCATGTTGAGCAATCAATATGGCTTGTTTACGACGCTACACACCCTACTTGAACACTAAATAGCAAACACACAGAAGTGGATTAATCGCTTCGTGATAAATTGACAATATAATAAATCAGATCTATTAACAGCCAGGTTCCAGTCTGTCCATTAGCGTGATAACTTCAATTGGTAAATCCAGAGCCGGGGGAAAGCTAGTGTTTGGAGTGGCACATAGATACCCCCAATCTGCCAGATTATCACCCCCACCAATCTGCCAGATTATCACCCCCCCAATCTGCCAGATTATCACCCCCCCCAATCTGCCAGATTATCACCCCCCCCAATCTGCCAGATTATCACCCCCCCAATCTGCCAGATTATCACCCCCCCCAATCTGC
>CM026402.1:14534203-14651441 GCA_014843695.1 Archivesica marissinica
ATCTGCCACATTATCACCCCCCAACCTGCCAGATTATCACCCCCCAATCTGCCAGATTATCACCACCCCCAATCTGCCAGATTATCACCAACGATAATATCTTTCGATAAATTTTGAAAATCCTCTAGATATTTCCGAATGATATCCATGGATACAGATAGCACTGTGGTACAGATGATCTTGGAATCAACTAGCATCGTGGTACAGATGATCTTGGAATCAACTAGCATCGTGGTACAGATGATCTTGGAATCAACTAGCACCGTGGTACAGATGATCTTGGAACCAACTAGCACCGTGGGATAGATGATCTTGGAATCAACTAGCACTGTGGGATAGATGATCTTGGAACCAACTAGCACTGTGGGAAAGATGATCTTGGAACCAACTAGCACCGTGGTACAGATGAACTTGGAATCAACTAGCATCGTGGGATAGATGATCTTGGAATCAACTAGCACCGTGGGATAGATGATCTTGGAACCAACTAGCACTGTGGGATAGATGATCTTGGAACCAACTAGCACCGTGGCATAGATGATCTTGGAACCAACTAGCACTGTGGGATAGATGATCTTGGAACCAACTAGCACTGTGGCATAGATGATCTTGGAATCAACTAGCACCGTGGCATAGATGATCTTGGAACCAACTAGCATCGTGGTACAGATGGTCTTGGAACCAATTAGTACCATTTCTAGGAGGTGCTAATTGATAGCAGATTCTTAAATGTGATGTATGCAAATCCAAAAAAGCCTCAACAAAACTTATAGACAGCTGTTCCAAGGCTACTGAACAAAATAGAACATATATTTATTCAGATTTGTACAATAGAAAATATAATTAGTAATTGAGGTGAATTGGTAGTAGTATAACAACAGCTAGGAGGATACTGCAAGTAGTATAACGACAGCTAGGAGGATACTGCAAGTAGTATAACAACAGCTAGGAGGATACTGCAAGTAGTACAACACCATCTAGGAGGATACTGCAAGTAGCATAACAACAGCTAGGAGGATACTGCAAGTAACATAACAACAGCTAGGAGGATACTGCAAGTAGTATAACACCATCTATGAGGATACTGCAAGTAGCATAACAACAGCTAGGAGGATACTGCAAGTAGCATAACAACAGCTAGGAGGATACTGCAAGTAGCATAACAACAGCTAGGAGGATACTGCAAGTAGTATAACAACATTTAGACACTAATATTGTCCAATTAAACACCACAGTTTTGTTAAACCTTTTTAACAAAACCCTATCCTATTGTTTATAAACAACATATATCTTCAGTGAGCATGTAAAGGAAATAAGAGTGGTGGAACCTATGCTCGGCGTATTTTTTCCATTTACATCCGTATTTAAAATATTTAAATAGTTTTAACCTATTTTCGTTGACAGAGGTGAAGCATGGTTCAATAGCATTCCGTTGTGCGTACCGGTAGCCTAATGCAACTGTCACCTGACTGGTTCAGTAGCCGAATATAAACAGACAACTTGTCGGAGAAATTTTTTTCCACCGAAATGTGCGGTTTATGAGCATTTCAGGTGGCTATCTGGATTGGGGAAAAAATGTACAAATAACCAGAAAAAAGTTTCTTATGAGTTGTAATATTGTTAGTTATTGATGTTACTAAGTCAAAATAATATATTCAACATTTACCTATGCATAAATAAAAAATTCCATGTACACCGTGCATATGGTCCCCTAAAGTATCTAGTTCCCCATGGAAACAGGCGCCGTTGCGATAGCTGTAATGAAGCTAAAATTTTCAACAACAATTTTATGAAAGTTGTGTTCTTTTTTTATACGGCCATGATATGTAGGATTTACGCCGAGCATAGGTTCCACCACTCAATATCTTCAGTGAACATATAAAGGAAATAATATCTTCAGTGAGCAAGTAAAGGAAATAATATCTTCAGTGAACACGTAAAGGAAATAATATCTTCAGTGAAAATATAAAGGAAATAATATCTTCAGTGAACATGTAAAGGAAATAAAATCTTCAGTGAACACGTAAAGGAAATAAAATCTTCAGTGAACACGTAAAGGAAATAAAATCTTCAGTGAACACGTAAAGGAATTAAAATCTTCAGTGAACACGTAAAGGAAATAAAATCTTCAGTGAACAAGTAAAGGAAATAAAATCTTCAGTGAACATGTAAAGGAAATAATATCTTCAGTGAATACGTAAAGGAAATAAAATCTTCAGTGAGCAAGTAAAGGAAATAAAATCTTCAGTGAGCAAGTAAAGGAAATAATATCTTCAGTGAACATGTAAAGGAAATAATATCTTCAGTGAATATGTAAAGGAAATAATATCTTCAGTGAGCAAGTAAAGGAAATAATATCTTCAGTGAACATATAAAGGAAATAATATCTTCAGTGAGCAAGTAAAGGAAATAATATCTTCAGTGATCAAGTAGCAAGTAAAGGAAATAATATCTTCAGTGAATACGTAAAGGAAATAATATCTTCAGTGAACAAGTAAAGGAAATAATATCTTCAGTGAACACGTAAAGGAAATAATATCTTCAGTGAACACGTAAAGGAAATAATATCTTCAGTGAGCAAGTAAAGGAAATAATATCTTCAGTGAGCAAGTAGCAAGTAAAGGAAATAATATCTTCAGTGAATACGTAAAGGAAATAATATCTTCAGTGAGCAAGTAAAGGAAATAATATCTTCAGTGAGCAAGTAAAGGAAATAATATCTTCAGTGAACACGTAAAGAAAATATCTTCAGTGAACATGTAAAGGAAATAATATCTTCAGAAATTTGACATTAAATTAATATATTTAGTAAATTAGTATATCCATAACCATGTACCTTCTTCATTGTCAGTGACACAGATACCGCCGCAATTACTTGTACAACTAGTGCAAAGAAAACATAACCAAACAAGGAACACAACAACTACATGTTCCAGTCTAACAATGCAACAACTACCAGTCTAACAATGCAACAACTACCAGTCTAACAATGCAACAACTACCAGTCTAACAATGCAACAACTACCAGTCTAACAATGCAACAACTACCAGTCTAACAATGCTGAATGTACAATACTGTCGTAATGACTTGCACAGCTAGTGCAAAGGAAACTTAACCCAACAAAGAACATGTAACCGTTACACAAGTAATAGTTGCTGACAACATTAATGCTCATCATGGAACCGCAAGCATAGAACCACACAAACCTAATGTATCTACGGCGTTCCATAGTTAATGTTTTAACACAAAATCTTCCAACAAAATAGTTACGGACAGAAAGACTCAGCATAGCGTAAATCTATACGGCATAATTTCGACATAAATTATGACGCTATAACTAAACAGAATTGACGTTAAATACAAAATACAATTTTAACATAAATTTCCACATACCTCGTCTTCCGAGCAAAAATAAAAAATGTCCTGGAATAATTCACTTATCCAGTCCGTTGTAACAGTCAAATGTATGTGCGCAAATAGTATGAAACCAGCGGCTTTTATAACCACAGTGGTCTGCCTAGACAGGAAATGTGCACGAGATAAGTACCCATTCTGTGAATTTGATATCACGCTATGCGGCTGAATATTTATCAACGGATGCCTGACCTGGGGGTTTATAACTTTTTAGCAATAAGTCAAAAGTTATAAAAATGATAACTTTGTCATTTCTGAACCGAATTTGTTAAAATTGACATGGATGTTCACGAAGTCTAATGCCGAAACGAATGCACTAAGTTTTAAACGAAAACTTTAAAGATTTATACATGAACGCAAAAATGTACAAAAACTGATGCAATCTTAGCATACAAATATGGCAAAATGGAGGCCCGTATCTCAATTTGTGACACTAGTGCAAAGGAAACTTAACCCAACAAAAAACACAACAACTACAAGTCTAACAATTCAACAACTACCAGTCTAACAATGCAACAACTACCAGTCTAACAATGCAACAACTACCAGTCTAACAATTCAACAACTACCAGTCTAACAATGCTGAAAGTACAATACTACACAATATGTACCACTCATAAATGAGATAATTTAATCCTCCTTCTTGGTTCTGGGAGAGTTTGTACCCTCCGGCGTGGCACGGGTGTACCCATTCTCATGTCCACCACTTCCATTCTCTTCCATCTGCTTCTGTCTGGCCTGTTTTGCCTTTTTAGAATATGTTTGGTAGTAAAAGTTTGAGAACAAAGCAATGTGGGTGAAGTCATAGATAATGAGTGCATAGTTGTACAAGTCTGGGAACCCACAGTCGCTGTAGATTGCATACATGGTGTGCCCCAGGATTGCCCAGAACTGCATCTGAAACAAGAAAACAGTTGCACAAATGATAAAAGCAGTAAAATGCAAAAGAAATTTTAGAAAATGCAGAATGCAACAGTAGATAGAGTGTTAGTAAGCCATTTACTGGTATTCAAATATGACATTATCAATATCACATTCCAAACAAGCATACAACACGACATGGACCTATAGTTCCTACCCCTGTAACAATATACACTGGCAACACTGGAAAGGTACAATATACACTGGTAACATTGGTAAGTAACAATATACACTGGTAACATTGGTAAGTAACAATATACACTGGCAACACTTGTAAGTAACAATATACACTGGTAACATTGGTAAGTAACGATATACACTGGTAACACTGGTAAGTAACGATATACACTGGTAACACTGGTAAGTAACAATATATACTGGCAACACTAGTAAGTAACAATATACACTGGCAACATTGGTAAGTAACGATATACACTGGTAACACTGGTAAGTAACGATATACACTGGTAACACTGGTAAGTAACAATATACACTGGCAACACTAGTAAGTAACAATATACACTGGCAACACTAGTAAGTAACAATATACACTGGCAACACTGGTAAGTAACGATATACACTGGTAAGTAACAATATACACTGGTAACACTGGTAAGTAACAATATACAATGGCAACACTGGTAAGTAACAATATACACTGGCAACACTAGTAAGTAACAATATACACTGGCAACACTGGTAAGTAACGATATACACTGGCAACACTGGTAAGTAACGATATACACTGGCAACACTGGTAAGTAACAATATACACTGGCAACACTGGTAAGTAACGATATACACTGGCAACACTGGTAAGTAACGATATACACTGGCAACACTGGTAAGTAACGACATACACTGGCAACACTGGTAAGTAACGATATACACTGGCAACACTGGTAAGTAACGATATACACTGGCAACACTGGTAAGTAACGATATACACTGGTAAGTAACGATATACACTGGTAAGTAACAATATACACTGGCAACACTGGTAAGTAACAATATACACTGGTAAGTAAGAATATACACTGGCAACACTGGTAAGTAACAATATACACTGGTAAGTAACAATATACACTGGCAACACTGGTAAGTAACAATATACACTGGTAACACTGGTAAGTAACGATATACACTGGTAAGTAACAATATACACTGGTAAGTAACAATATACACTGGCAACACTGGTAAGTAACGATATACACTGGCAACACTGGTAAGTAACGATATACACTGGCAACACTGGTAAGTAACGATATACACTGGCAACACTAGTAAGTAACAATATACACTGGTAAGTAACAATATACACTGGCAACACTGGTAAGTAACGATATACACTGGCAACACTGGTAAGTAACGATATACACTGGCAACACTGGTAAGTAACGATATACACTGGCAACACTGGTAAGTAACGATATACACTGGCAACACTGGTAAGTAATGATATACACTGGCAACACTGGTAAGTAACGATATACACTGGCAACACTAGTAAGTAACAATATACACTGGTAAGTAACGATATACACTGGCAACATTGGTAAGTAACGATATACACTGGCAACACTGGTAAGTAATGATATACACTGGCAACACTGGTAAGTAACGATATACACTGGCAACACTGGTAAGTAACGATATACACTGGTAAGTAACGATATACACTGGCAACACTGGTAAGTAATGATATACACTGGCAACACTGGTAAGTAACGATATACACTGGCAACACTGGTAAGTAACGATATACACTGGCAACACTGGTAAGTAACGATATACACTGGCAACACTAGTAAGTAACAATATACACTGGTAAGTAACGATATACACTGGCAACATTGGTAAGTAACGATATACACTGGCAACACTGGTAAGTAACAATATACACTGGCAACACTGGTAAGTAACGATATACACTGGCAACACTGGTAAGTAACGATATACACTGGCAACACTGGTAAGTAACGATATACACTGGCAACACTGGTAAGTAACAATATACACTGGCAACACTGGTAAGTAACAATATACACTGGCAACACTGGTAAGTAACAATATACACTGGCAACACTGGTAAGTAACGATATACACTGGCAACATTGGTAAGTAACGATATACACTGGCAACACTGGTAAGTAATGATATACACTGGTAAGTAACAATATACACTGGTAACACTGGTAAGTAACAATATACACTGGTAAGTAACGATATACACTGGCAACACTGGTAAGTAACAATATACACTGGCAACACTGGTAAGTAACGATATACACTGGCAACACTGGTAAGTAACGATATACACTGGCAACACTGGTAAGTAACAATATACACTGGTAAGTAACGATATACACTGGCAACACTGGTAAGTAACAATATACACTGGTAAGTAACGATATACACTGGCAACACTGGTAAGTAACAATATACACTGGCAACACTGGTAAGTAACGATATACACTGGCAACACTGGTAAGTAACGATATACACTGGCAACACTGGTAAGTAACAATATACACTGGTAAGTAACGATATACACTGGCAACACTGGTAAGTAACAATATACACTGGCAACACTGGTAAGTAACGATATACACTGGCAACACTGGTAAGTAACGATATACACTGGCAACACTGGTAAGTAACAATATACACTGGTAAGTAACGATATACACTGGCAACACTGGTAAGTAACAATATACACTGGTAAGTAACGATATACACTGGCAACACTGGTAAGTAACAATATACACTGGCAACACTGGTAAGTAACGATATACACTGGCAACACTGGTAAGTAACGATATACACTGGTAAGTAACAATATACACTGGTAAGTAACGATATACACTGGTAAGTAACGATATACACTGGCAACACTGGTAAGTAACAATATACACTGGCAACACTGGTAAGTAACAATATACACTGGCAACACTGGTAAGTAACGATATACACTGACAACACTGGTAAGTAACGATATACACTGGCAACACTGGTAAGTAACGATATACACTGGCAACACTGGTAAGTAATGATATACACTGGTAAGTAACAATATACACTGGTAACACTGGTAAGTAACAATATACACTGGCAACACTGGTAAGTAACGATATACACTGGCAACACTGGTAAGTAATGATATACACTGGCAACACTGGTAAGTAATGATATACACTGGTAAGTAACAATATACACTGGTAACACTGGTAAGTAACAATATACACTGGCAACACTGGTAAGTAACGATATACACTGGTAAGTAACGATATACACTGGCAACACTGGCAAGTAACGATATACACTGGCAACATTGGTAAGTAATGATATACACTGGCAACACTGGTAAGTAACGATATACACTGGCAACACTAGTAAGTAACGATATACACTGGTAAGTAACGATATACACTGGCAACACTGGTAAGTAACGATATACACTGGCAACCAATCCGGGAGGACATGTATAATTTATTCGATAACTCTGCCTGTATTCAATGTAATATCACATGAATGTACACAGGTTCCTCCCACATGAATGTACACAGGTTCCTCCCACATGAATGTACACAGGTTCCATCCCACATGAATGACCACAGGTTTCCTCCCACATGAATGACCACAGGTTCCATCCCACATGAATGACCACACGTTCCATCCCACATGAATGACCACAGGTTCCATCCCACATGAATGTACACAGGTTCCATCCCACATGAATGTACACAGGTTCCATCCCACATGAATGTACACACGTTCCATCCCACATGAATGTACACAGGTTCCATCCCACATGAATGTACACAGGTTCCATCCCACATGAATGTACACAGGTTCCATCCCACATGAATGACCACACGTTCCATCCCACATGAATGACCACACGTTCCATCCCACATGAATGACCACACGTTCCATCCCACATGAATGACCACAGGTTCCATCCCACATGAATGACCACAGGTTCCATCCCACATGAATGACCACACGTTCCATCCCACATGAATGACCACACGTTCCATCCCACATGAATGACCACACGTTCCATCCCACATGAATGACCACACGTTCCATCCCACATGAATGACCACACGTTCCATCCCACATGAATGACCACACGTTCCATCCCACATGAATGACCACAGGTTCCATCCCACATGAATGACCACAGGTTCCATCCCACATGAATGACCACAGGTTCCATCCCACATGAATGACCACAGGTTCCATCCCACATGAATGACCACAGGTTCCATCCCACATGAATGACCACACATACGCTTTCATCTGCGCCAACAAGAGTGATTATATATATAAAAGTTGCTAATACTTGCTTCGCAATCGTTGGATCTATTAATAGCAAAATTACAAAACTTGTTTCCTATATTATGGTATGACTCATGTAAGATCATATATGACAGTTATGTACGTGAACACATGACTCATGTAAGATCATATATGTACGTGAAATCATCACTCATGTAAGATCATATATGTATGTGAAATCATCACTCATGTAAGATCATATATGTACGTGAAATCATCACTCATGTAAGATCATATATGTATGTGAAATCATCACTCATGTAAGATCATATATGTATGTGAAATCATCACTCATGTAAGATCATATATGTACGTGAAATCATCACGCATGTAAGATCATATATGTACGTGAAAACATGACGATCCAGTACATAGCACAGATTTGAGTAAATTCTCAATGTAAAATCTTGGAGAATTGAATGACTTACCAATTGCATAACTGTCATGTAGCGTTTCCACCACAGGTATTTCTGCCATTTAGGTCCCATTGCAGAGAGTAGATAGTATGTGTACATCAGGATATGTATTCCACTGTTAATACTGGCAGAATAATATGCTGAAAATAATCAATTATCACTCAATCAATCATCGAATACATGTAAAATAATCATCAATCAATCATCGAATACATGTAAAATGATCATCAATCAATTATCGAATACATGTAAAATGATCATCAATCAATTATCGAATACATGTAAAATAATCATCACTCAATCATCAAATACATGTAAAATAATCATCACTCAATCATCGAATACATGTAAAATAATCATCACTCAATCATCGAATACATGTAAAATAATCATCACTCAATCATCGAATACATGTAAAATAATCATCAATCAATCATCGAATACATGTAAAATAATCATCACTCAATCATCGAATACATGTAAAATAATCATCACTCAATCATCAAATACATGTAAAATAATCATCAATCAATTATTGAATACATGTAAAATAATCATCACTCAATCATCGAATACATGTAAAATAATCATCACTCAATCATCGAATACATGTAAAATAATCATCACTCAATCATCGAATACATGTAAAATAATCATCACTCAATCATCAAATACATGTAAAATAATCATCAATCAATCATCGAATACATGTAAAATAATCATCACTCAATCATCAAATACATGTATTAATGTATTGGTCTAAAAATATAATGCACCCAGTCCATGTCAGTAACTTGGTGTTGAATAAGTTAAGCAGCCAGTGTCCAATTTATTGAACCAGGGTTTTATGTATATACTTTGATAAGCAGCCACTTGTGTTAATCAGCCACTTCCTGTGCAAATTTCCTTAACCATTTCCCTCATAATAACGCACCTCTTGACGCCATTACCAATACGACATACATTGACAATGTCGTAGCCAAACCAATGTTCATAATAAAGGCCGGAATCTCATGTAGTCCCAGTAATACCTACCGTATGTAGGTGGGATAGATATGGCGACTACTTATCCACTGCGCAATAGGTAAATGGCTGTCGTTTGTATGGAGATATAATAGTATATTAACCTAAATCTCTATGAAATCCCAGTAATATCTATGGAGGTGGGATAGATATGGTGACTACTTATTCACTGCATGATAGGTAAATGGCTGTCGTTTGTATGGAGATATAAAATAGTATATTAACCTAAATCTCCATGAAGGAAAGGGTTAAATTGTAGCTGCCAGGAACAAACGGGCATATAACAATGCAAATCAAGTTGATATTTTTAAGCTTCCAAGTAGTGATAAATTATATCTTATATAATTTTAATTTCATTGAAAGACTTAACATAACATACCCATGATGCAACCCGATACAACCTTCACCATCCTTACTGTGATAATCTTCATATAACGAAGTCGTGATAGCGCAGTGGATGCGCGTTCGCTTCAGGTGCGAAAGGTCCGGAGTTCGAACCCCGCTGGAGCCATTACGATTGTGCCCTTAGGCAAGGCATTTAATTTCCACGTAATTTCTTCTCTCTTCCTCGTGGCGATGGATTCCATCAGGAATGAGGTCTCGAGAGTGATTAATATATAAGTTATAAGAACTTGTTTCGCAATCGAGCTAAAATAAATTTGTATAAATATAACGAAACTTGAAAATCTTCAACTTGTCATTGGTTAGTTTAAATGATTTTCGGGTTCCATTGTATAAACATTCCACTTTTTAGAGTAGATTATTTTGTTGTACCGGATTGTACAGAGTGATACTTACATTCACCGCCTGGTGCGTATTTCACACCCACGTACCAGAGCAACGGCATGGTGAAATGATGGTACAGATGTAGAAACGTTATCTGGTTGTTTTTCTTACGAAGCATGAAAAATACCTAAAATGTAGTAATATTGTAAGTGCATACGCTGTAATTTTTATGCTGTATTGCGTACTTTGTAATTTTTATGCTGTATTGCGTATGTTGTAATTTTTATGCTGTATTGCGTATGTTGTAATTTTATGTTGTATTGCATACATTGTAATATTTATGCTGTATTGCATATGTTGTAATTTTTATGCTGTATTGCATATGTTGTAATTTTTATGCTGTATTGCATATGTTGTAATTTATGCTGTATTGCGTATGTTGTAATTTTTATGCTGTATTACATACATTGTAATTTTTATGCTGTATTGCATACGTTGTAATTTTTATGCTGTATTGCATACGTTGTAATTTTATGCTGTATTGCATATGTTGTAATATTATGCTGTATTGTGCATGTTGTAATTTTTATGCTGTATTGCATACGTTGTAATTTTATGCTGTATTGCATATGTTGTAATGTTATGCTGTATTGTGCATGTTGTAATGTATCGGTATATGTTGTAATGTATCGGTATATGTTGTAATGTATCGGTATAGTAATGTATCGGTATATGTTGTAATGTATCGGTATAGTAATGTATCGGTATATGTTGTAATGTATCGGTATATGTTGTAATGTATCGGTATAGTAATGTATCGGTATATGTTGTAATGTATCGGTATAGTAATGTATCGGTATATGTTGTAATGTATCGGTATAGTAATGTATCAGTATATGTTGTAATGTATCGGTATAGTAATGTATCGGTATATGTTGTAATGTATCGGTATATATTGTAATGTATCTGTATATGTTGTAATGTATCGGTATATGTTGTAATGTATCGGTATATGTTGTAATGTGGATATTGTAAGTTTATGTTGTCATTTGTATGGTGTACATTGTGTGATTTATCAAAATGAGCGACATCTCTACTTTTTAAATTCTGATTTATCCCGAAATGTATATCGGTCCTTTCAGTTTGAATCCTTTGTTTTTACTATTGTTCCCTAACCAGATGTTGCGGTATGATGAAATGTGATTTTATCAAAATGATGTCAATAAATGTTATGTTATATTTCGGGTTTTACGCCTGCATCAGCACCATTTTGGGCTATATCGCCGGCGGGCAGTTTACCTAACAACACCTTTCCTGGACAGGCTCCAGCGGTTAACCAGTACATGTACTTTGGTGCACCAACCTCCGTAAGAAATGGCCAACTTTTTCATATAAATGAGACATGGTCTGAGCGGGGCTCGAACCCGTGACCATCAGTGATGATAGGTTACAGTGGTATACAAGTCAGCGACCTTAACCACTCGACCACGGAGGCGGACATTTTTTACAGATAAGTACTCATTGGATATACTGTAGGATATTTGTCGAGATATAGTAATTTAATCATTATAAGATGAAAAAGTGGATGAAAAGTGATAGCATGTTGTGCAAAGGAAACAACGATAAAAACAAAGTAAACTACTAGGACCTACATACTTTTAGGGAGTATTCAGGGGAAGTAACTGACCAATGTGTTTCATTATGCTATATTAATACCATTAGTTTTAGTTTACATTAGTGCCCATGTAATATCCATAGAAAGCATAGACGACAAAGGCTTGACGTCAAATACTGGCATTGTAAAATGCATGCAGTCTGGTTTACGATTACAAAATAGATACCAACTTACTCGGGCTGTTTAATCGAATACAAAAAGTTGGTCCAAATTGTTGCTGGATAAACTGTAGCACACTTACCGTGTCTGCGAGTTCAATATTCTTGGAAAAGAAAAACCACCAGCATGCCGCTGCGAGACGGTCGGACCCTTCGGTTCCCTGCTCCACAGGCATACACACCTTGCTGAAGCCCCAGTTCAACCAGGCAGACATTACAAACTGCAACATAGAAATCATGACCCTATATATCGGACCATGGTAACAGGGCAGCACAACACAACATCGTGACCCTATATATCAGACCATGGTAACAGGGCAGCTCAACAACATCGTGACCCTATATATCGGACCATGGTAACAGGGCAGGTCAACAACATCGTGACCCTATATATCGGACCATGGTAACAGGGCAGGTCAACAACATCGTGACCCTATATATCGGACCGTGGTAACAGGGCAGGTCAACAACATCGTGACCCTATATATCGGAACATGGTAACAGGGCAGGTCAACAACATTGTGACCCTATATATCGGACCATGGTAACAGGGCAGCACAACACAACATCGTGACCCTATATATCGGACCGTGGTAATGGGGCAGCTCAACACAACATTGTCACCCTATATATCGGACCATGGTAACGGGGCAGCTCAACACAACATTGTCACCCTATATATCGGACCATGGTAACGGGGCAGCTCAACAACATCGTGACCCTATATATCGACCATGGTAATGGGGCAGCTCAACACAACATCATGACCCTATATATCGACCATGGTAACAGGGCAGCTCAACACAACATTGTCACCCTATATATCGGACCATGGTAACGGGGCAGCACAACACAACATCGTGACCCTATATATCGGACCATGGTAACAGGGCAGCTCAACACAACATTGTCACCCTATATATCGGACCATGGTAACGGGGCAGCACAACACAACATCGTGACCCTATATATCGGACCATGGTAACAGGGCAGCTCAACACAACATTGTCACCCTATATATCGGACCATGGTAACGGGGCAGCACAACACAACATCGTGACCCTATATATCGGACCATCGTAACGGGGCAGCTCAACAACATCGTGACCCTATATATCGGACCATGGTAACAGGGCAGCTCAACAACATCGTGACCCTATATATCGGACCATGGTAACAGGGCAGCACAACACAACATCGTGACCCTATATATCGGACCATGGTAACAGGGCAGCTCAACAACATCGTGACCCTATATATCGGACCATGGTAACAGGGCAGCACAACACAACATCGTGACCCTATATATCGGACCATGGTAACAGGGCAAGGCAGTTCAACAACATCGTGACCCTATATATCGGACTGTGGTAACAGGGCAGCACAACACAACATTGTCACCCTATATATCGGACCATGGTAACAGGGCAAGGCAGTTCAACAACATCGTGACCCTATATATCGGACTGTGGTAACAGGGCAGCACAACACAACATTGTCACCCTATATATCGGACCATGGTAACAGGGCAAGGCAGTTCAACAACATCGTGATCCTATATATCGGACCATGGTAATGGGGCAGCACAACACAACATTGTCACCCTACGTATATATCGGACCAAGATAACAAGCCAGCTCAAACATTAATTGCATAGAAATATTTAGAAATCAGAGAATCTTGTTAGGAGACGTTTTTCTTAAATTCTGTGCCATGGCAACCAGATTTCAATTAATTCAACAGTAACTTAATACAGTTAATTTGAAATTGCTTGTTGATAATTTTTATCTCAACTATTAAATTGATCATCGAATATCGGCGACACATGGGATATCATTTGAATAAATTTACAAAAATATCAAGACTACAGTTGCATTAGCAAATGTGAAGATTTTCTTATAATTTGACCAAATGTGAACAAAATTGCAAAAATAGAAATTTACTTGTATCTGTTTTGTTTTCAATTTGTAGAATAATTTTGGATGAAACTGAGATACCAGAAATCGCACTACTGAGGTCTATACTCACTACTGAAGTCAATACTCACTACTAAAGTCAATACTCACTATTGGGGTCTATACTCACTACTGAAGTCAATACTCACTACTGGGGTCTATACTCACTACTGAAGTCTATGCTCACTATTGGGGTCTATACTCACTACTGAGGTCTATACTCACTACTGGGGTCTATACTCACTACCGAGGTATATACTCACTATTGGGGTCTATACTCTCTACTGAGGTCTATACTCACTATTGGGGTCTATACTCACTATTGGGGTATATACTCACTACTGAGGTCTATACTCACTATTGGGGTCTATACTCACTATTGGGGTATATACTCACTACTGAGGTATATACTCACTATTGGGGTATATACTCACTACTGAGGTATATACTCACTATTGGGGTCTATACTCACTACTGAAGTATATGCTCACTAACCTCATAGTATATATATCCATTCAGCAACACTAGACAAAAGTTGTAGTACATCATCAAACTGTTCAGACTGAATGGTTCCCTGTTGCGCATAACTCTCTGTCCAACGACAATGAGAATCAAGTATGATGTTGTGATGAACAAGGTCGGCCATATTGAGGTTATCAGGAACCAGTTCTGTGTCCGGCTATCTATAAAGTAGAAATAATCTGTTGTATCTGATTCATCCCCTAAAGCAACAAATGTTCTTTTTATTTTAGGCTGAACAGTGTTTTTATGATAGAAAATATGATGCAAGGGTGCGCTAAATGGCGCTAGAACGTCGTGGTTAGCTGATAATAAATGTTATGTTATGTTATATTTCGGGTTTTACGCCTGCATCAGCACCATTTTGGGCTATATCGCCGGTGGACAGTTTACCTAACAACACCTTTCCTGGGCAGGCTCCAGCGGTTAACCAGTACTTGGGTGCACCAACCTCCGTAAGAAACTGCCAACTTTTTCATATAAATGAGACACGGTCTGAGCGGGGCTCGAACCTGTGACCATCAGTGATGATAGGTTACAGTGGTATACAAGTCAGCGACCATAACCACTTGACCACGGAGGCGGGCATTGATAATAAATGACATTATAAATATTTGATAACGACCTAATACTGCTTAATCGCTTGTGTCTGCCTAGGAAAGGTGTTATTAGGTAAACTGGCCGTCGCTCAAATGGGCAACCGATAGCGACGTTAAATAAACATAAATAAAATAATGTCATATATAAACAAAATAATAGTTGTTTTAATAGTTATTTCAATAGTTATGATAACACTAGAGTGATTGGACAGGTAGACATATGCATAGCAGAACCATTTTATAGCTAATACTGAATGAGCGAATAGAATTATACAATGTTCCCAGGAATTAACCCTTTGCCTGCTGAGTAAATAAAATCACATTTGCAAACAACATAGATCCAGATCAGCCACGGCGTAACGCCGCGTATGATCAGGATCCATGTTGTTTGCTATTCAGCCAAGTGTTTTAGCTCCACTATCCGAATAGCAAACAGCATAGAGCCGTCTGATCTGGCTCTATGCTGTTTGCAAAGGTGATCTTATCTGCTGCTAGCATGCAAAGAGTTAAAGTAGGTCAACATGGGTCTATAAGGAGATTACCTGGGATGGAAGCCTTGGCATAAATGTCCTGTAAGTATTCTTGTAATGCCATGCTTCTGAAAATAGTAAAACATAAGTTTATCCATACTAGCAGACATTGCTATATACCAACTATAGAAAATGGGCGGAGCCAGAAAAACCAGAGGACATTTCAGGCCAAGACAGGCAGTTTCAGATGAGATGTTGTTTGAATCAAATGTTGTGGAGTGTGGACAGACAACTGGAGATATATATCACTAGACAAACGTTTGCCAGAGACAAGTGACTATGGTTTGTAGCAGTCTATTGGTTGTCGAAGAAATTAGATCGTGGACCAACTATGAACTGTGTTTTTTATGTTGGGTCAACAATCCACGGTGTTTCTCTTTCATGTTTGGCAATATAAAAAACACTGTCTGTGTATTTCGCTATTTTAATAACTACAGTCAAACCTATCTTAAACAGCCAGTCAAGGGAATCACAGAGAGTAGCTGCTTAGCACAGATGGCTGCTTAATAGAGGTCAAATGTATAACAAATCAACACATTGGGAATTTGGCTGCTTAATACAGGTTGGCTGCTTAATGGAGGTGACCACTAACACAGGTTTGACTGTATAATGGAGGTGAGCACTAACACAGGTTTGACTGTATAATGGAGGTGACCACTAACACAGGTTTGACTGTATAATGGAGGTGACCACTAACACAGGTTTGACTGTATGTGATAAGAAAATTCCAGTGCAATACTTCCTCTATTGTAAAGTTTGCACTGACAAACATAGCATGTAACAGTTTTACACTAACACCAAGCTATAATTGGCAGAAGAACTCCCCGGGTGTTCCTCCGATACATATTTCAGGCACGGACGCACTGACCTAACGCGAGCAAGCTGGATAGCTTCCTCGGCACATCCAGTGAGATTCGAACTTGCAGCGGTGAGGGGCAAGTGATTTATAGTCAACGACTGTAACCACTCGATCACGGAGACCCCTACAAATTAAATTGATCTCATTCCTTTAACATAGCGCATAATTATATACTAATTTAATCAAAAACGGAACCCTGTTAGCCAATGAGATGCTAAGAAATTGACGGAAATAAGACATTTATTTATTGTTGGCCCCTGGTTATATTCGGGAAATAACAAGTCAAATATGTCGTGGAATTTCATTACATTTGTGCCATAACGAAATGAAATTCCCGACATATTTCCAGACTTTTCAGTCACAAATAAGAAATATACATTAATGAATTGTCTGTCGCCTGCTACAATTATTTGAACTATTTATAGCCTTATTTTAAAGAGTTAAGTGGAGGATAATGCAAGATACAGAGCCTTATTTTACCCAGCATGTAAAGAGTTAAGTGGAAGATAATGCAAGATACAGAGCCTTATTTTACCCAGCATGTAAAGAGTTAAGTGGAAGATAATGCAAGATACAGAGCCTTATTTTACCCAGCACGTAAATAGTTAAGTGGAGGATAATGCAAGATACAGAGCCTTATTTTACCCAGCATGTAAAGAGTTAAGTGGAGGATAATGCAATATACAGAGCCTTATTTTACCCAGCACGTAAATAGTTAAGTGGAGGATAATGTAATGATACAGGAGCCTTATTTTACCCAGCATGTAAAGAGTTAAGTGGAGGATAATGCAAGGATACAGGAACCTTATTTTACCCAGCATGTAAAGAGTTAAGTGGAGGATAATGCAAGATATGGAGACTCCTCAATTCCAGAGGCATCCCTTGACATGCCTGTACCTGCCACAGGTGAATACCACTGAAATATGGTACATATACACATGTTTACAATCCCATCATAAAGACTGTAAATATTAATATGGTGGGATCAAATCCACCCCCCACCCCAGATTTCTAGTCCAGCGTGTTAACCACTGGATATCTGATCGGTTCCCAAGATCTTAATTATTTCCAGTCCAGCGTGTTAACCACTGGATATCTGATCGGTTCCCAAGATCTTAATTATTTCCAGTCCAGCGTGTTAACCACTGGATATCTGATCTGTCCCCACGATCTTAATTATTTCCAGTCCAGCGTGTTAACCACTGGATATCTGATCTGTCCCCACGATCTTAATCATTTCCAGTCCAGCGTGTTAACTGCTGGATATCTGATCTGTCCCCACGATCTTAATCATTTCCAGTCCAGCGTGTTAACCACTGGATATCTGATCTGTCCCCAAGATCTTATAACGGCAAGCATGAACATGTCATCTTACTAGCTTTAATACATCTCAAAATGACACAAACACAATTATAATCAACACTTGACGATGTGATCAATAGTACGGTAAGATGGATTTGGACTATACTGTGTGACCTAGTAAATAAAAGCAAAGAGCTTAAGGGAGTTAATATACCCCAACCATAGCTGTATAGTAACGTGTATACACTTATTTACAAAGGGTTCAAAATTAATAACGATATAAATACAGATTTAGATTATTCATTTACGGTAATCTCCGAATTTCTTTATTGTTGAATGAAATGGAGCATAATAGTATTAACCGCTAAAATCAATATGTGAGCAAACGCTTAAACTTGTAATATTTCAGAGTCAACAAAGTCAAAGTGACATCAATATTGTACATGTTTATGCCAATAAAAAATGGCTTGACTGTGAAAATTATTTCTGGACCTCTACACAACCCCTGTAGGTATATATGTCTGGACCTTTGATCAATCTATGTAGGTATATATTTCTGGATTTTTGAACAACCCCTGTAGGTATATATATCTGGACCGTTGATCAATCTATGTAGGTATATATTTCTGGACCTTTGAATAACCCCTGTAGGTATATATTTCTGGAGCTTTGAACAATCCCTGTAGGTATATATTTCTGGAGCTTTGAACAACCCCTTGTAGGTATATATTTCTGGAGCTTTGAACAATCCCTGTAGGTATATATTTCTGGAGCTTTGAACAACCCCTGTAGGTATATATTTCTGGACCTCTACACAACCCCTGTAGGTATATATTTCTGGACCTTTGAACAACCCCTGTAGGTATATATTTCTGGACCTTTGAACAACCCCTGTAGGTATATATATCTGGACCTTTGAACAAACCCTGTAGGTATATATATCTGGACCTTTGAACAACCCCTGTAGGTATATATTTCTGGACCTCTACACAGCCCCTGTAGGTATATATTTCTGGACCTTTGAACAACCCCTGTAGGTATATATTTCTGGACCTTTGAACAACCCCTGTAGGTATATATTTCTGGAACCTTTGAACAACCCCTGTAGGTATATATTTCTGGACCTTTGAACAATCCCTGTAGGTATATATTTCTGGACCGTTGAACAACCCCTGTAGGTATATATTTCTGGACTTTTGAACAACCCCTGTAGGTATATATTGCTGGACCTTTGAAATACCCCTGTAGGTATATATTTCTGGACCTCTACACAGCCCCTGTAGGTATATATTTCTGGACCTTTGAACAACCCCTGTAGGTATATATTTCTGGACCTTTGAACAACCCCTGTAGGTATATATTTCTGGACCTTTGAACAACCCCTGTAGGTATATATTTCTGGACCTTTGAACAACCCCTGTAGGTATATATTTCTGGACCTTTGAACAACCCCTGTAGGTATATATTTCTGGACTTTTGAACAACCCCTGTAGGTATATATTGCTGGACCTTTGAAATACCCCTGTAGGTATATATTTCTGGACCTTTGAACAACCCCTGTAGGTATATATTGCTGGACTTTTGAACAACCCCTGTAGGTATATATTTCTGGACCATTGAACAACCCCTGTAGGTATATATTGCTGGACTTTTGAACAACCTCTGTAGGTATATATTTCTGGACCTCTACACAACCCCTGTAGGTATATATTGCTGGACCTTTGAACAACCCCATGTAGGTATATATTTCTGGACCTCTACACAATCCCTGTAGGTATATATTTCTGGACCTTTGAACAACCCCTGTAGGTATATATATCTGGACCTTTGAACAACCCCTGTGTTGGTATGTTCCGTACCAGTACCCTTTACCGACCATATACTAACCTCTGGATCAAGATGTGTCTGGGGTGCAACCAGTAACCTCTGGATCAAGGTGTGTCTGGGGTGCAACCAGTAACCTCTGGATCAAGGTGTGTCTGGGGTGCAACCAGTAACCTCTGGATCAAGGTGTGTCTGGGGTGCAACCAGTAACCTCTGGATCAAGGTGTGTCTGGGGTGCAACCAGTAACCTCTGGATCAAGGTGTGTCTGGGGTGCAACCAGATCAGTGCAGTGCAGCAAGTTGTTTTTATCATAATTAGAGAAAACAATGACTAGTTTGCTGAGCTATGCATCTGGGTTTAGGACCTTATAGTAAGTTTCGTGTTACTTTGTAACTTGTATACTAGTCAAGTAAGTTTCATGTTACTTTGTAACTTGTATTCTAGTCAAGTAAGTTTCATGTTACTTTGTAACTTGTATACTAGTCAAGTAAGTTTCATGTTACTTTGTAACTTGTATTCTAGTCAAGTAAGTTTCATGTTACTTTGTAACTTGTATTCTAGTCAAGTAAGTTTCATGTTACTTTGTAACTTGTATACTAGTCAAGTAAGTTTCATGCTACTTTGTAACTTGTATTCTAGTCAAGTAAGTTTCATGTTACTTTGTAACTTGTATTCTAGTCAAGTAAGTTTCATGTTACTTTGTAACTTGTATACTAGTCAAGTAAGTTTCATGCTACTTTGTAACTTGTATTCTAGTCAAGTAAGTTGCATGTTAGTAACTCCACCAGTAGATCATGTTACACGCAGTTGCGCAAAATCGGCCACATCAGACAATACCTTCCAAAAGACGCTACAAAATCTATTGTCAGCTCATTGGTAACATCTAGGCTGGACTACTGTAATGCTCTTTTGTATGGTGTCCCGCAGACAAAAGTGATCAGACTACAGAATGTACAAAATACGGCAGCTAGAATCATTTCAAGGACTTCACGCTACGATCACATTACACCTGTACTCAAAGATCTGCACTGGTTGCCAATACAATACAGGATAAAATACAAGATTCAGACTCATACGTACAAAGCTTTACATGAACAATCACCTGTCTACATCAGAAATCTATTGAATATCTACACACCTCGGAGAACTTTAAGATCACAAAATGATTCATCAACGTTAGAAGTGCCGAAAAGCAGGAATGTCTCTCTTGGTGATCGCAGTTTCGCCGTAGCGGCTCCAAGATTATGGAACTCACTTCCCTCTGGAATCAGGGACGCTCCGTCCCTATACTCGTTCAAGCGGTCGCTCAAGACACACTATTTCATTGAGATACATGGGAACTAGCTGAATTTGTTTAGGAAAAATAAATTTGATTTCATTCCAGTAATTGGAAATTTGGGTTTTATTCCAGTAATTGGACTATTTATTACTACATGTATTTACTTTTTTTAAATTTTTTATTATTATGTACTACATTACAATCACTTGAATTTTTAAATTTATATTCGTTTATTAACGTAAGTGTCTCTTTTAAATATCATTGGTCTTAGCATTTTATTCGTAGGTTACGTTATATAATTTTTTTTTTATCTATAAAATTCTTTAAGCCCATTTCAGTCTATCGATTCATTCTCTCATTTTATTAAATTTATACCAGCATTATATTAATTGTTCGTAGTTGTCCTTGTCTCATATGAATTTGTTTTATCGATTTAAGATCTATTATCACCTTAACACATGTTGTTTTGTTTGCATATACTATGTTTTATCATTGTTATTATGTTTACATATCTGTGATATGTCATATGTTATTATGTAAAGCGCCCTTGAACGTGTATTTTTACATGAAAAGGGCGCTCAAGAAATCTGGTATAATAATGTTACTTTGTAACTTGTATACTAGTCAAGTAAGTTTCATGTTACTTTGTAACTTGTATTCTAGTCAAGTAAGTTTCATGTTACTTTGTAACTTGTATACTAGTCAAGTAAGTTTCATGTTACTTTGTAACTTGTATTCTAGTCAAGTAAGTTTCATGTTACTTTGTAACTTGTATTCTAGTCAAGTAAGTTTCATGTTACTTTGTAACTTGTATACTAGTCAAGTAAGTTTCATGTTACTTTGTAACTTGTATTCTAGTCAAGTAAGTTTCATGTTACTTTCAAGTAAGTTTCATGTTACTTTGTAACTTGTATTCTAGTCAAATAAGTTTCTTGTTACTTTGTAACTTGTATACTAGTCAAGTAAGTTTCATGTTACTTTGTAACTTGTATACTAGTCAAGTAAGTTCTATGTTACTTTGTAACTTGTATTCTAGTCAAGTAAGTTTCATGTTACTTTGTAACTTGTATACTAGTCAAGTAAGTTTCTTGTTACTTTGTAACTTGTATACTAGTCAAGTAAGTTTCATGCTACTTTGTAACTTGTATACTAGTCAAGTAAGTTTCATGCTACTTTGTAACTTGTATACTAGTCAAGTAAGTTTCGTGTTACTTTGTAACTTGTATTCTAGTCAAGTAAGTTTCATGTTACTTTGTAACTTGTATACTAGTCAAGTAAGTTTCATGTTACTTTCAGGTAAGTTTCATGTTACTTTGTAACTTGTATACTAGTCAAGTAAGTTTCATGTTACTTTGTAACTTGTATACTAGTCAAGTAAGTTTCATGTTACTTTGTAACTTGTATTCTAGTCAAGTAAGTTTCATGTTACTTTGTAACTTGTATACTAGCAGTCCTATCCCAGATGCAAAGGTTACCAAATGATCAGGATCTGAGCATTCGAGATCATGATTAGCTTGTTCTCAATCCATGGACATTTGTGGAAGAATTCCAACTTGTCTAAGTCCCCGCAAGGGGTTTGACATTAAAGGAACATACATACAATTTGGTGGGGATGTATGTCGGGTACGGACTTAAGTCACCATTTGGGAGAATATGTGTAAACGGTGTGGCTCGCTCAGTCGGTAGAGCATCACTAGTGGCTGCACATCTTATTTTCGCCACAATAGAATCGGCCTAGTCATAATCAGAAAAGGATTATCGACAGAATTGGAAATTGGAATATATATATATATTAATATATATAGGTCTCTGTGGTCTACTTTCGAGTTATTCTTCAACGCCACTAACAACATCTACTGACTAACTAAGGAGTAGTATTAAGGCGTCTATGGAGTAGTATGTCAAAGGTTCAAACCTCGTCTATAGGGATGACACTATAAATTAAATTATAATAAACAAACACTTTTTTATATACCGGTACATGTATATATGTAAGTCAGGGGAAGTAACTGCAAATGCTGGGTCGACGAATTTGCTGTTTCAAGAGTTATAGGACAAATTACAAGAGCTATATTTTATATAGACACCGAGTAGCGGTGTAAACAGACACATAGCAGATATGTAAACATATTCAGCAAATGACGTACACCAAATGCAATGGCAAAACTAACTTCCATTACCGATATATGACTTAGTAAATGTAAATTATATAAAGATACTCACAAATGCAGAGCTATGTTGCAAACACACACTTTTCTATGCCGAACATGCGCTACTAGGGGAAATCCTCGTGGTCAAACGATGAGCCAATCAAAGTTAACCAATAACGATTTCTAATTGGTTCAGCGGCACTGGCATGACTGGGGTCATGTTTATATGTGTTTTTGTTGTCTATGGAAACGCTGATAATTACACAAACAGTTCTGTACTTGTCGGCTGGGAATAAGACGAATCGTCCTGACAAAGGTAAGACACATGTTTCTGCTCTATATTCCTGCTTTTAATAATATATTTCTTCAACCATTTGTAGAGATTTCGAATATTTTATCAAATGTTGATGTTGCTATTTTGGTTATTGGGGTTTCCTGGCATGCGAGATAAATCATGCGTGACCAAAAGGAAATTATTTAGCTCAGGTTATCAACGGAAACTTCGGATCTCTGCAGACTCAAATAAGTGTTTAAATGTGCACAGTAGACACGTTCAACACATGTGCTACCCTCGACCAAGAGTCTGGTTGATGAAACTGTACAGGTGCGTATTCAATTGGATGCTTAAAAACCCCACAACATAAATAAATCAGTGTGTGATGTAAAGTACACCATACTCTGTGTAAAAAATATACATCTCGATATAGGACAGCCACGTAAATACGAAACTGTAGTGCCGGATGCCCCAACCCACTCCCCTAATTATATTATATATAATATGAAACTGTAATATAATCGCCTCATCTTTTTCTGTTATTTCTTTTTTGTGGTGGAGGAGGGGGAGGTAGAAAGAAACCATGCAACTATCCAGTGTGAAAAGGCCTTCTTTGCTGCCCCGTGACTTTCCCAATGAGCAGTATAACAATAAATGGTATCATAAATTAAGAGGCTAAAAACTGTTAACATCTATTATATCATTTTTGTTTTCGGCTCAAATCGGTACCGCAACGTAGATTAAACCTAATATAACATGTCTAAACTAACAGTCTTAGAACTTAAATCACATACAATGTAATTGAGAGTAGCTAGGTGACAAAGTAAAAACATAAAGCTAAAGTCCGAAATTAATTTTCTAAGCCGCCATTCCTCTGACGATTCGTCTCTTTGTAATCAATCACTGGATATAAATGCTTGGATAATCCTGGTAAAGGGCGTCGAACCTGTCGATAAATAAATTCCGATTTTAATAGAATTACCAGGTACCCCAAGATCTGCAACGATTAATACCCTCCACTTCAATTCAGGGTGGGTGGGCGGGGGCCAACAAACTGACATGTATAGTGTAATGCAAACGACTTCGAATGGAGATAACTATCTACATTCCACTATTTATACTAACCGAAAATGCACAAAATAATCGTGCATATAAACACTACACTTGATTACACACCATTACCCGAATTACTGTAAACCTAGGATAAATATATTTATCATCCTGAAATACATGTAATTTGCTTGTTATCATTCTGAAATACATGTAATTTGCAACAAATGTATGATTTCAGGCAGTCCAATGTGTTGGATATCAGGCAGATACATTTATTTTCTTATTTACAGTGAGTTTTAGTTACAATTTATCAATTATAAATACCCCCCCTCCCTCCCCTTGTAATAAATTTTAATTTCTAACTACAATAGGAGTCCTGAGTAAACTCGTCTGGAAAGTTCAACGGAATGTAACGCGTTTGTTTATTATAGTGTTACCCCTATTTAAAGGGCCAGTCATTACTGACTTATGTCTTATGAGACACCTTTTTTATGAACATCAGTACTTCCCGAATCCTATACTTGTCGGCCAGGCACCAGGCTGATAGGCAATCGGTAACCATTATTTAGCTAGCTGGTGGCTCACCAACTGGCCATATCAGAATGAACCCCTCGGCCTAACATGGTTCAAACCTTCCACATCCCGCTCTGTAGGCTGGAGAGTCGCTATGTGACCTAAACTGTCTGTGCAACTTAATCCCCCCCCCCCCCAATTTAATCGGAAAGAAATATAGGCGGCACTGAGCCGTAATTTCCAAAATAATATTTGAATGTGATACATATAATGTCAGGCTCTGATCAAATGTATATGTCAAGCAGCAACATTTGGAGTCTCTGTTGGGAAATGTATATGTCAAGCAGCAACATTTGGAGTCTCTGTTGGGAAATGTATATGTCAAGCAGCAACATTTCGAGTCTCTCTTGTGAAATGTATATGTCAAGCAGCAACATTTGGAGTCTCTATTGGGAAATGTATATGTCAAGCAGCAACATTTGGAGTCTCTGTTGGGAAATGTATATGTCAAGCAGCAACATTTGGAGTCTCTCTTGTGATATGTATATGTCAAGCAGCAACATTTGGAGTCTCTCTTGTGAAATGTATATGTCAAGCAGCAACATTTGGAGTCTCTGTTGGGAAATGTATATGTCAAGCAGCAACATTTGGAGTCTCTCTTGTGATATGTATATGTCAAGCAGCAACATTTGGAGTCTCTCTTGTGAAATGTATATGTCAAGCAGCAACATTTGGAGTCTCTCTTGTGATATGTATATGTCAAGCAGCAACATTTGGAGTCTCTCTTGTGAAATGTATATGGTGTGCGCCTTGTAACTGAGAGGTTGTCGGTTTCAGCCCCATCAGAACCACGGTGGTTGTTTTCTTAGCCAAGAAGCGTAAATCCACATTATCTCTTATCTCTCTCTCTCCCTTATTGCAATGGATTCCATCAGGAATGAGGTCTCGAGAGTGATTAATCAAAGGTTGCAACAATTTGTTTCGCAATCGAGCTGAAATTACCTTGTATAAACCAAACAACTAATTTCCTACCGTAATGCATAACAGTAATGCATAACAATATAGTTTGGACAAATATGAACTTCCTATTCAAAGTTGACCCACCAATCCATAGATACACATGTATATAAGGACCTACAACAGAATATTGAAATGTCACACAAAGGTCAAACCAGACAATCCTATAAAGTAAGGCCAAAAAACCCCAGTTTTAGTTTCATGTCAAAAAAATGGGTCGATCTGTAGGGAATATTTTGTTTTTTGAATTTTTCAGCATACTCTTGGGCACAGAAACATTTAAAAAAGAAATTTTCAGGGGGTGGGGGGTAAAGACGGGTCGGTCGTTTCTTTTTGCCAAATACACAATTGAAATGTAACAATAATCTTCCATTGCAATAGTTGCTTATAAAGTCATCCCTTGCATTCTAATTGAGTTTCCTGAACTATAGGTCTGTGTTTTTAATTGATGTTTTATTTCTTTTTTACACCATATAATATTACGTTTGATAAAAAGAGCACATCCTTTGTCTACAATTTGGCAAATACAATAAAATATTTAATTCTTGAATTTAACTCTGAGCATAATATTGTATACAATGTATAGTTCTGATGTATTTGTAGCCATACACACCAGGGATAACTTTAGAGGGCGATGTGGGCGAAATAGTCGCCCTAGGGACCCTGACTTCGCCCTCTGTGGTCCCATATTTTAATATTTTTTTTTTTTACAATTTTCATACAAAATTTGGCCAGTAAGATACACTGGCCCATTATAAAACACTCCTTCTATTAAATCGTAAAATAAATAAAGTTTAAATACATTAATTAGCTTTTTGTATAAATGCATCTAAATTATAGTGAAATACCGGTAAGCATTATTTTACCATGTAACATTTTACCATTTTTGTTCATGCTTCAATTGTCATGCTTAAATATTCACATTTGTGAAGATACAATGTAATGTAACTTGAAGAGAGAGAATATAAGATTGTAGATGAAGCAGGAAGTTGAAAGTACATACATGTACATGATGCAGTCATTGCTGTATACATGAATCGTTTGATTGTACACGCTATATACATGTATTGTTGCAACATAACTATGTGTGGTGTAGTGTGCCATTACATATTATGGTAAAACATGATATTAGGTGTGTGCAGTAAATGTGAATGCAGGTGCCAACTATAAGAATGTTACCCATGGCGTATTTACCCCTCCCATTTAGACTATGGTGGAAGTAACGAAACGTAAGTCCATAGATAAGTTCTATTAGGGTCCTTTATTTACCACATCCTGTAAGAAACGCAGTCTTTATAGCATGATATATAGATGACAATTAACCAACAATATTGGATGTCGTCTGTTGCTGGAACGTTGCAGCATTAAACATGTCTGTTGCTGGAACGTTGCAGCATTAAGCATGTTGTCTGTTGCTGGAACATTGCACCATTAAACATGTCGTCTGTTGCTGGAACGTTGCACCATTAAACATGTTGTCTGTTGCTGGAACGTTGCAGCATTAAGCATGTTGTCTGTTGCTGGAACGTTGCACCATTAAACATGTCGTCTGTTGCTGGAACGTTGCAGCATTAAGCATGTTGTCTGTTGCTTTAACGTTGCAGCATTGAACATGTCGTCTGTTGCTGGAACGTTGCAGCATTAAACATGTCGTCTGTTGCTGGAACGTTGCAGCATTTAACATATCGTCTGTTGCTGGGACGTTGCTTCATTAAACATATCGTCTGTTGCTGGAACGTTGCAGCATTTAACATATCGTCTGTTGCTGGAACGTTGCAGCATTTAACATATCGTCTGTTGCTGGGACGTTGCATCATTAAACATATCATCTGTTGCTGGGATGTTGCAGCATTAAACATATCGTCTGTTGCTGGGACGTTGCAGCATTAAACATATCGTCTGTTGCTGGGACGTTGCATCATTTAACATATCGTCTGTTGCTGGAACGTTGCAGCATTAAACATGTCATCTGTTGCTGGAACGTTGCAGCATTTAACATATCGTCTGTTGCTGGGACGTTGCTTCATTAAACATATCGTCTGTTGCTGGAACGTTGCAGCATTTAACATATCGTCTGTTGCTGGAACGTTGCAGCATTTAACATATCGTCTGTTGCTGGGACGTTGCATCATTAAACATATCATCTGTTGCTGGGATGTTGCAGTATTAAACATATCGTCTGTTGCTGGGACGTTGCAGCATTAAACATATCGTCTGTTGCTGGGACGTTGCATCATTTAACATATCGTCTGTTGCTGGGACGTTGCAGCATTAAACATATCGTCTGTTGCTGGGACGTTGCAGCATTAAACATATTGTCTGTTGCTGGAACGTTGCAGCACTACACATGTCGTCTGTTGCTGGGACGTTGCAGCACTAAACATGTTATCTGTTGCTGGGACGTTGTGGTATTTATATACTAGCATTGTTTGAAATCTGGACTATTTATATACTGAACTGACGCTATTTATATATATTGAACTGACGCTATTTATATACTGAACTGACGCTATTTATATATACTGAACCGACGCTATTTATATATACTGAACCGACGCTATTTATATATACTGAACCGACGCTATTTATATATACTGAACCGACGCTATTTATATATACTGAACCAACGCTATTTATATATACTGAACCGAAGCTATTTATATATACTGAACCGAAGCTATTTATATATACTGAACCGACGCTATTTATATATACTGAACCGACGCTATTTATATATACTGAACCGACGCTATTTATATACTGCACTGAATCTATTTATATACTGAACCGATGCTATTTATATATACTGAACCGACGCTATTTATATATACTGAACCGAAGCTATTTATATATACTGAACCGACGCTATTTATATATACTGAACCGACGCTATTTATATATACTGAACCGACGCTATTTATATACTGAACTGAATCTATTTATATACTGAACCGATGCTATTTATATACTGAACCGATGCTATTTATATACTGAACCGAAGCTATTTATATACTGAACCGAAGCTATTTATATATACTGAACCGAAGCTATTTATATATACTGAACCGAAGCTATTTATATTCTGAACCAACGTTATTTATATACTGAACCGACGCTATTTATATATACTGAACCGAAGCTATTTATATATACTGAACCGAAGCTATTTATATACTGAACCGATGCTATTTATATATACTGAACCAAAGCTATTTATATATACTGAACCAAAGCTATTTATATATATACTGAACCAAAGCTATTTATATATACTGAACCGACACTATTTATATATACTGAACCGAAGCTATTTATATATACTGAACCGACGCTATTTATATATACTGAACCGAAGCTATTTATATATACTGAACCAAAGCTATTTATATATACTGAACCGACGCTATTTATATATACTGAACTGACGCTATTTATATATACTGAACCGAAGCTATTTATATATACTGAACCGAAGCTATTTATATATACTGAACCGACAGTAAATACAGAATACTATTTCCAAAAATGTATGTTTCTATGTTTCAGGAATTGACACAGTACAGCATAACAATGGAGCTGTTAGTTGATAAATACAATGAATTCAATGAATTCTATAGCTGGGCTCTGTCGTTTGCAGGTATATTTGATAAAATATCACCACTTCATTGAGTTATATAACTCGGCTCTGTCGTATCGTACATAAGTATGAACTAACTATTGTAGAGTATTTTCTAGAGTGGAATGACATGGCGCCCTGCCCCTTTTTAGCCCAATATGTTTGCCATTTATCCAGGCCCGTTAACCCATTTCATTCTGGATACATTTAAAGGCTTTTGCAAACAACATAGATCCAGATCAGGATCTATGTTGTTTGCTACATAGCCAAGTGTCTTAGAAATATCATGTGAATAGCAAACAGCATAGAGCCTGATCAGATGGCATGTTCTGTGGCCGTTGATCTGGCTCTATGTTCTTTGCAAATACCGTTTGAACGGTATCCAGAATGAAGTGGGTTAACTGTTGTAAACAATTTTTTAGTTTTTTTGTTTTTTGTAGTTATTTTTTTATATATAGACCTCGACAGGCGAGTGCCTTCGGGTAGGCAGACCTATATAGACTAGAACTTGTCCGCCCTTTTCACCAATATGTACTGCCCTACTGCCTGTTTGATCAAGCATAATTATCTGTCAATCCCTAAGTTAGCAACATTTTCTAGGGGATAACCCCCAAATGCCCCCCCTCCCACACCTACCCCCTTCACAGCTCAAAATACACCCTGCCTCTTTTCTTACCAACCCTGCCAGTTACTCTTTTTGAATTTAAGTTTATTTAACGTCGCTACCGGTTACCCATTTGAGCGACGGTCAGTTTACCTAACACCTTTCCTGGGCAGACTCCAGCGGTTAACCAGTACTTGGTGCACCAACCTCCATAAGAAACTGCTAACTTTTTCATATACAGAGACACGATCTGAGCGATGATCAGTGATGATAGGTTACAGTAGTATACAAGTCATCGACTGTAACCACTCGACCATGTAGACAGACTCCTTTATTCAACTCTAGAATAAACCTTGTATTGTTTAAACAAATAATGTTTACGTTTATTTTTTACTGTTATTCACATGTTTTGAATTGTTCGTCCGTCTGTTTCAGACAAGAGAGTGGAGAACTGGTTTCTCATGCAAAGTTACACTCCATCTCTCGTCATCACGGCAGTGTATGTCATCTTTGTCACCATGATAGGTCCCAAGTTCATGGAAAATAGAGAACCATACAAACTCAAGTGGCCAATATTCATCTATAACTTTGTATGCATAGCAATGAACTTCCATATATGTTCACAGGTAAGTGGCATCTCAAAGATGATACTTTAATTCTCTTCAATAGCAATGCGGAAAATGTGTCCATATATACCAGAAAGTACAAAACCTATTCTATAGTTTATACAAATTTATTTTAGCTCGATTGCGAAACAAGTTATTTCAACTTATATAAATCACTCTCGAGACCTCATTCCTGATGGAATCCATCGCCACGAGGGAGAAAGAAGAGGCAACGTGGAATTTAAATGCCTTGCCTAAGGCCACAATCGTAACAGCTTCAGTGGGGCTCGAACTCCGGACCTTTCGCACCTGAAGCGAACGCGCATCCACATTGAGTACATATATATATATATATATACGAGTGTTCTAACCAGTACATTAAGCAACGGTAGTAATGTTTTTTTTTGTTTTTTACGTTTATTTATCGTCGCTACCATATGAGTGACACCTCCTGAAGAGATTAGTCATTTTAGATTTTTGGAGGATAGTGCAATGATACAGACAGAGGCCCATTCCAGAGTCTCCTCTGGTTCTTTTACGTGCACAGTGTAAAGCACCGACATGAGACCTCAGTTTAAAGTCCCATCTGAAAGATTGTTAATTTTATTATGGTCAGGCGGGGGATCAAACCTGTGGTACCACTGGACTACAGATCCGTGTGTCGGTAGTAATGGGACCAAGTAAGTCCTTATATATGTCCATGTACTGGCTATAATCGCCGATAAGACCAGGTTTTTACCACCAGATAATGGCCTCAAAGTGGCTTCCCGTCTAAAAAAATTTGTCTTTACCTGAAATAATACTCCGCTGGGCATCCGGGGTCTTCTTCCACCAATAACAGCTGGAGAGAGTCATCATGTGAACTAAACAGTTGGCGCGACTTTAAGCCCCAATAACAAATGTGTTAGGCTTGTAAAAACGTATATTTGTGGATTATTTATATGGCTATTACTTACTATGTACCCTATTATTATTGAGCAAACACTCTGTGCATGGGCGTGACTCACTTATTTAGCAGGTTTTCATAATTCTATGTACAAAATTCCTGAAATGGTTACCAACATATCTCCAGTGCTCGTTGATCGTTCGATGTAAGCTGTCGAGATCCCCGGTTGTTGACGACATATCTTCGCTTCAAACAACATTTCCTCTGAAACTACACGACTGTATTTTATATTTGGTGTACAGCATCGGGGTCACAGGGATTCGGCACGTTTGGGGGTACTAGTATATATATTTAAGTACAGGGATTCTACTCTGTGGGATGTCAGATTTCGCATCGATCAGTAAAATGGCCCTATCTGAAACAATTTTGTACAAAGCTGTCTAAATATAACGCCTATCCCGAGTCTTTATATTGTTCTTCAAATAAAACACAACTTTAAGCTGCATGCATGTATACTTTGCAAACAATTGCCACAGACATTGGCCATAGCAGGTCACATTTCCATACTAGGACACGGGTTCTGTCAGCAACAAAAAAAAATCTTCGACGGGAGAGTTTTAACTGTGAATAACATTATCAATAAAATGTGTTTCCACTAACGTGCAGGTTTATTCGGCAAAAATGTACGTCAAAAAGAGATTTCGTAGCATTTTCAATTTGTTTTGAAAATTTCTAAAGCTGCGCAATTCGCGTTGAAACGAGCGTTGAAACGAGCGTTCTGATTGGATTAAGATTATTCTTCATATAGAAAAAAACATCTTGTTACATTCTAATAATCCAATCAGAACGCTCGTTTCAACGCGAATTGCGCCGCTTTAGAAATTTTCAATGCTACGAAATCTCTTTTTGACGTACATTTTTGCCGAATAAACCTACACGTTAGTGGAAACACATTTTATTGATAATGTTATTCATAGTTAAAACTCTCTCGTCGAAGATTTTTTTTTGTTGCTGACAGAACCCGTGTCCTAGTATGGAAATGTGACCTGCTATGGCCAATGTCTTTGGCAATTGTTTGCAAAGTATACATGCATGCAGCTTAAAGTTGTGTTTTATTTGAAGAACAATATAAAGACTCGGGATAGGCATTATATTTGGACAGCTTTGTACAACATTGTTTCAGATAGGGCCATTTTACTGATCGATGCGAAATCTGACATCCCACAGAGTAGAATCCCTGTACTTAAATATATATACTAGTACCCCCAAATGTGCCGAATCCCTGTGATCGGGGTCATACACTAATAGAAACCAAACTCTTACATATGTATAATCATATATATATTTCTTAATGTATTATTAATGTATTGTTAATGTATTGTTAAATGAATTATTAATGTATTGTTAATGTCGTTAAGAGGCGTTTGTGTTATATATTTGTTAATGTATTGTTAATGTATGTATTGTTAATGTATTGTTAATGTCGTTGAGAGGCGTTTATGTTATATATTTGTTAATGTATTGTTAATGTCGTTAAGAGGCGTTTGTGTTATATATTTGTTAATGTATTGTTAATGTATGTATTGTTAATGTATGTATTGTTAGTGTATTGTTAATGTCGTTGAGAGGCGTTTGTGTTATATATTTGTTAATGAATTGTTAATGTATTGTTAATGTATGTATTGTTAATGTATTGTTAATGTCGTTGAGAGGCGTTTATGTTATATATTTGTTAATGTATTGTTAATGTATTGTTAATGTCGTTGAGAGATGTTTATGTTATATATTTGTTAATGTATTGTTAATGTATTGTTAATGTCGTTGAGAGGCGTTTGTATGTGGGGTATATAAAGTTTGTTATATATTTGCATTTCAGCTGCTTTACAATACCACCATGATTGGGTATAATTATTCATGCCAGGCGGTCGACTTTTCCAATAATCCCTATGAAGTTCGAGTAAGTAGTTGCCATATTTTAGTAAAGCACGTATTTCTGTAATGGTGTACTTCCAACATATTTTATAATTACATTCGGTGTGATCCATATCATCTCCTGATTTCATTGCTCCGAAGCTACATATTGAAACGTTGATGTTTTGAAACGCATGTCAATCAGGTACAGTAATATGGAATTGTTTACCAAATGATATTAATCATATCAATATATCCTCTCCACTTAAAATATGTAAAATGCCTTGTGTAGCTAATTGAAAATTTCATACTTGTTGCTAATGATTAGTTAACCCATTCAACACCAAGTAGCTGACATGGAATGGTCCATGATAATTTTAGACCAATAAATTAATCAGAAAATTACATTTGGATCAATTCATTTATCAAAATGGGTAATTTTGTCTAAAAATAGTAATATTACTGGCAAAAAGTGCACATCCTGATGAGACGATTCATCACGAACCGGCTCATCTGGATCTACACTTTTGTAAGCCTATTTAGAGGTCTGTGGTGATGAAAGGGTTAAATTGCATGATTCCTTGTTTTTTGTATTATATGTATATATATATGTATGTGTATTCAGTAGGGATGGCAACGAATATTTGCTCAGACGTCCGAATATCCGAATACTATTCCAGTATTTGAATAATCAGAAAAAAATATTATATAATTTGCAAATATGAAATAAACTGTCAGATACGTTGTTTTCTTTTGAAACCATCATAAAAACATTCCAATACAAAAGAAATCGCCCCAGGATGTGTTAATAAACTATTTTAATTGACACTCTGCCATGTAATCTGATAATACTGTTTAGACGAGAAAATTCCTTTGAAATTATAGACACTTTGCAATAACAATAACCACCCCATGTATCTTACATTTTTAATTTAACTGGTCAATATTACCAAAAAGTACTAACTGCTCAATATCACCAAAACGTACTATTTAAAGTACGATTTTTTTATTATATTGTCCTCAAAAATGTCAATTTGAGTGATTTTGAGTTATTTTTAGAATTATATCAAATATTCAAATACCTACCTCCAACCGAATGTTCGAATAGTAAAATCGCTATTCGTTGCCATCCCTAGTATTCAGTGAAACCCCGTAATACCGTAACCCCTCTAAGCTGGAATTCTCTCTAAACCAAACAAATTCCACGATCCCGAATATTTTCCTTCTGTTCATTGTAAGAATGATACAAATATTTAACTCTCCGTCATTATGCTGAATGAGAAATGTTTAACGAACTTCTTTCGGGATCAAAGTATGATAAATGTGTATACGTATGACGTAGTATTTGTGTTGGTCCACCTCCGTGGTCGAGTGGTTATGGTCGCCGACTTGTATACCACTGTAACCTATCATCACTGATGGTCACATGTTCGAGCACCACTCATATGAAAAATTTGGCAGTTTCTTACGGAGGTTGGTGCACCAAGTACTGGTTAACCGCTGGAGCCTGCCCAGGAAAGGTGTTGTTAGGTAAACTGCTCGTCGTTCAAATGGGCAACCGGTAGTGACGTTAAATAAAAAAAGGTGTTGAACTGTTCTAATGCATTGGTATGATCAAATTGTTTCTCTTGTTTCAGATTGCAAAAGCACTATGGTGGTTTTACTTTTCAAAGTGCATAGAAATGCTGGACACCGTGTTTTTTGTTTTACGTAAGAAGAACAATCAGATAAGCTTCCTGCACGTATATCATCACGCCACTATGTTCCCGATCTGGTGGATCGGAGTTAAATGGGTTCCTGGTGGCCAATGTAAGTAACATGCATGTACACTACAACCGAGCGGCCTCTGTGACCGAGTTGTTACGGTCATTGACTTCAAAGCACTTGCTCACTGCTGCAGGTTCATATCCCACTGGGGTGTCGAATCTTTTCAAGTGATGAACGCCCCAGCGGCTGGGGGCAAAAGAAATTCACTGCTGCCTGGCTGGTGTGCAGGTTGGGTAAAACTCCCACGAAACCAGCCGACCGCGTTCCACCAAAAACATATTCTAAAATTTAAATTCAAATACATATCCTAAAACTAAATAAAGTCTTGAAAAATAAATATACCACAGAACTGAAATGTAAAACGCGTTAGAAAATATAAAAATATAACCATTAAAACTGAGAAATTAAATACAAAACAAAACTTTCTAATTTATTAAACTTATGTTTAAAATATCGTAATACTATACTGTTAGGATTTCAAACACGCGAACAATAAAACTAAACAAAAACAAATGAACAAAACAAACGAACAAAACAAACTAGGTTCAACAAAAATATAAATAAATGATTTTAAATAAATTAAATCTCTTTAGGTAAATATTTTTCCCTTCCCAAACCCTGCATGTATGTCTTTTCTCTCTATCCTTGCTATATCATATATTAACATGCTCATTTGTTTACCATTTGTGCCTGTGGGTAGCGCACGGGACGAAGATTGTAACATTCATCTGTATTTATCACCATTTGTGTTGTGTACGTTTCACATTTTCTATTCTCGTATCACTATGCACAATTTATACAAAATTGGGAACAAATTTTATCCCACTGTTTGATTATTTGAAATATTTTTCACATGGAATATCCACATAACATCTTCCAAATAGTTCAGTACTCCAATGTATCATCTAACCGTACTCCAATGTATCATCTAACTAGTAGTATGTTTAGGCCTTCACCTAGCTTACGAAACATTTTGAAACAAATCGATTAACCCATTGTCTGTAGGGATACAATATATAGATCATTTTACGTCTGTGATGGTTGGGGTGAAATCCCCTGATAAAACAGACGCCACCAGTTTGCCGTAGGTGGCGACCCGTAAACCGGAAATAGGGATTCTGGTAGTTGAGGGGGCTCAGGGCTCTCCAGCTCCTAACACACTACTTCGACCCTGGCTTCGGATAGACGTGGCGTCTGGGTTGGGCCCGGGCCGAGACAATCGGCTAGTCGTGCCTTGCTCTGGAATCGAAAAACTTATCTGCCTATCTTTCTTACTATATATGTATCGTCAGATACAAACCGTGTGTTGACTACCTTTTTTCCTTTCTTAAAGTAGATTTTTATGAGCGGCGGCTTAACGGGTTAATCGATGGATAGATAGGGGATCTGTGTGACTGTCCAGTTACTGGCAGGATCACAGTTTCCTCTACTATCAGTAGAGTATGACAGAAGAGTAGCATTAACGCTAGAGGTAGGAATACCACCTCTAAACTGCGTTCCCTGGTAGGACTCCGAGGCGGGTGGTGCCCTCTTCTGTTGAACATCAAATCAATAACCATGGCTTCCCAAAATTCCCTAAAACGACCACGACCATCAGACGATTCAGAAATACCACTTAAAGCGTATCCAAAATTCTTCATTATTGAATCAGAAATGCATGAAAAAAAAAAATTGGCTCACTATCTCCATTTGTTATCGAAAAATCATTGGAAAGTTTAATTGGATCACCAAAATCTGTAAAAAAACTAAGAAACCAAACGTTACTTATTGAAACTAAATCCAGATCACACACTGAAAATATTTTAAAAATAAAACAAATATACGACATTGATGTTACTATAACGGAACACAGATCTCTAAACAGTTCCAAAGGTATAATCAAAGATCACATTTTAAAAGGAGTCTCGAACGAAGATATTTTTAAAAATTTAACTCCACAAGGCGTCACTCAAGCTAAAAGATTCATGTACAAAAAAGACGGCCAATTTTTTGAAACTAATACAATTTTATTAACCTTCAACAACACAGTTATTCCACCAAATCTGAAAATCTTTTATAGAAATATAAATGTCGAATTATATATACCAAATCCACTTCGATGTTTCAACTGCCAAAATTTGGCCACCATGAAGACAACTGTAAAATTACAAAATACTCCATTTGTGAAAATTGTGGTATGGGTGAAAATGATCACCTTACCGCAGATTGCCCCAATCAATCAAAATGCGTAAACTGTAAAAAAGATCACATCTCAAAATCGAACAAATGCGAAACTTGGATAAAAGAAAAAGAAATCATGAAAATAAAGTGCTCACAAAATATCTCTTACTTCGAAGCAAGGAAAATTCAGGAAAATAAACCAGATATATCATACTCTAAAATAGTTCAATCAGCAATAAATAAGCCAATAATGAAAAATGCATACACTCAAACTGAAATTATTACTGAAATTATTACCGAAAAATCCGAAACCAAAAACAGTTCCAATGACAAAACAAAAACTCACTTATCTTCTCAATCCTCATCCCAATCAACATCTCGTAAATCCCGATCAACATCTGTTATTAAATCAAACTCGTCACAGAGTAAAACGAACCAACAAAAAAAACCAAATAAACCAAATGGACCTAGCAACCTGAAACAAAACTCAGATAGACCACCGAAGGGATCAGTGGATCCCATAAAACAATCGAATAAATTCTCTTCATTAGAACATGAAGACATGGAGATGGTACCAGATCCACCTCCAAACACTAAAATGTAATCTTTTTATGTACCATTTTTTAATCTTCTCTCCGTAAATAATGGATAAGAATAATACAATAATACAATGGAACTGTCGGGGACTAAAAGCAAACTATAATGAGATTTTAATACTTATATCTCTGCTTTCACCAAATATCCTTTGTTTGAAAGAAACTTTCCTAAAATCGACTGACAATATATATTTTAAAGATTTTATCATTTTTAATTTTATAAATAATGATTGTCAAAAGGCATCTGGTGGATCATCCATTCTCATAAAAAAGACTGTTCCACATAGTAAAATAGACTTGACTACAAATTTACAGGCCATTGCTGCCAAGGTTACACTTTCAAAAACATTTACAATTTGTTCCATTTATATACATCCAAACTCGCCATTAAAACAAAATGATTTAGAGAATCTTGTTGAACAATTACCTCACCCTTTTATGTTAGTTGGAGATTTCAATGGACATAGTAAACTATGGGGATGTACAAATATAAATAATAAAGGAAAAATAATAGAAGACTTTATAACTGAAAATGATCTTTGTCTATTAAATGATAACAAATCGACATACCTTCATCCTGCCACAGGACATTTTTCTGCTTTAGATTTATGTATATGTCATCCAAACATTTTCTTAGATTTTGAATGGTCCGTACATGATGACCTACATGGAAGTGACCACTTCCCAATTGTAATCACAGAAATAAACAAATCAAAAGATGAATTTTACCCACAATGGAATCTACCAAAAGCTAATTGGGAAAAATTCCAAATTTTATGCAGAGAACATTTGATATTGGAAAAGATTGGGAACGAGGATCCAATCACCTCGTTTTCGAATTCACTTTTAAAAATTTCAACGGAATGCATTCCGAAATCCTCTATATCTTCTAAAAGAATTAGACCATGGTTTAATGACGATTGTAAAAATGTTATAAATAAACGAAAGAATGCATTGCGTAAATTTAATAAAACTCCCACAAAAGCAAATCTCTTAAACACACAAATTACACGAGCAAAAGCTCGAAGAACTATAAAAAATGCAAAACGCACTTCATGGCAAAAATATGTATCTACTATAAACTCTAATACATCAATGAAAAGGGTTTGGAATATGGTAGCAAAAATAAATGGCAAGAGGAAAAGCTCAAAAATTGTTCATCTAAATACATCTAATAATAGAACCCATTTAACAAAAAAAGACATATCCAATGTTTTAGGTGAAAACTTTCAAAACAACTTTTCAACTTCAAACTATAATGAGAAGTTTCAGAAATTTAAAACTGAGAAAGAGAAAGAAAAAATTGATTTTCATTCTAGAAATGAAGAAAAATATAATCTACCATTCAATATGTCAGAACTCGAAACTGCTCTACAAAGAACAAAAGAAACGGCCACAGGTCCAGATCAAATCCATTATCAAATTATAAAACATTTACCAAATAATGCAATGATAACTCTTTTAGATATTTTTAATATGACGTGGGAAAGTGAGAACTTTCCCAAAGAATGGAGTGAAGCCATAATCATTCCTATTCCCAAACCAGGAAAAGATCATACAAATCCCACAAATTATCGTCCCATCGCACTAACTAGTTGTCTATGTAAAACCATGGAGAGAATGATTAACGATAGACTTGTTTGGTTCTTGGAATCAAACAGTTTGATTACGAGTTACCAAACGGGTTTTCGGAAAAATAAATGTACAACTGATCATCTAGTAAGACTAGAAACTGATATTCGTAATGCCTTCATCAAAAAAGAACATTTGGTAGCAGTTTTTTTCGATTTAGAAAAGGCATATGATACCACATGGAAATATGGTATTCTCAAAGATTTACACGATTTTGGTCTGAAAGGCCACTTGCCAAATTTTATTGCCAATTTTTTATCAAATAGAAATTTTAAAGTAAGAATTGGCTCAACGCTCTCCGATACATACAAACAAGAGCAAGGGGTGCCTCAAGGTAGTATTTTATCCCCAACACTTTTTAATATTAACATTAATAGCATTGTGAAATGTTTAAACGAAACAGATTGCTCCTTATATGTAGATGATTTTGTAATGTTCTACAAATCTAAAAATATGGAAACCATTGAACAAAAACTCCAACAATGTCTAAATAAACTTGAAGATTGGGCAAACGAAAATGGTTTCAAATTCTCTAAAATTAAAACTCAATGCGTACATTTCTGTCAATTGAGAGGATTACATCCAGATCCAAATTTAACAATTTACGGTTCACAAATTCCTGTAGTAGAAGAAGTAAAATTCCTAGGACTTATATTTGACAAAAAATTAACATTTATACCTCATATAAATTATCTACGGACGAAATGTCTAAAAGCTCTAAATATTTTGAAGGTGCTCTCCAATACAAATTGGGGAAGCGATTGTCCAGTTCTTATAAATCTATACAGATCACTTATCCGTTCCAAACTGGATTACGGATCCAGTGTGTATGGATCGGCGAGAAAATCCTACTTGAAAAAGTTAGATACAATACATCATCAAGGTCTACGACTGGCTCTAGGAGCTTTTCGCACATCTCCCGTAGAAAGCTTATATGCTGAAACAAATGAACACTCTTTATACATACGGAGAGAGAAACTCTCGTTACAATATACAACCAAACTAGCTGCAAATCCCAAAAATCCTGCATTCAATTGCGTTTTCGAGCCTAAAAACAAAATAGTTTACGGAAACTCTCCATCCGCCATAAAACCACTAGGTCTCCGTATTAAACCATTATTAGTAGAAGCAAAAACAACAATTATACAAGAAAACAAGTTGTTAAATAAAGAACCGTGGACTTTGACTACCCCAAACATTATTTTAGATCTTCATTTGTATGAGAATAAGAAAAGTGAAACTAGTCCAGATATTTTTAAAACAAAATTTTTAGAAATAAAATCTAAATATAAAGATTATATATCCATCTACACAGATGGCTCAAAAGACTTGAAAAGGTTGCATGTGCAGCAGTTACCCATACTAAATCAAGTACTGTAAGATTACCTGATGACAGTTCAATTTTCTCTGCAGAAACACAAGCTATCGACCTAGCTCTTTCCCTTATAACTGTTAACGAAAACGACAAATTTATTATATTTTCCGACTCTTTGTCGGTTTAAACATCTCTCAAACAACCAAACCATTCCAACCCCCTAATTCAACAAATCTTTAAAAGATACATATCTATTAGCTCCTCAAAAACTGTTGTTTTTTGTTGGATTCCCAGTCATATAAACATACGAGGAAATGATGAAGCTGATTTTCTAGCAAAGTCTGCTTTAGACTTGCCAATAACAAACTCTAAAAGACCGCATACGGATTTAAAATCCAATATTAGGAAATATGTCGATAGTAAATGTCAAATAAATTGGGACAAACAAGTTGGAAATAAATTACATGAAATTAAACCCATATTTTCAAGTACATATCGTACAAAACTAAACCGAAAAGAACAAGTTCGTTTGACTCGGTGTCGTAGTGGACACACTTGGATTACACATTCTTATATTTTAAATGCAGAAGAACAACCCATATGTATTCCTTGTGATGAGATATTCACAGTGAAGCACTTTTTGCTCCACTGTGCCGACCTCATCTTTACAAGGAATGCATACTTTAATACAAATAGTATACAAGAATTATTCGATTCAGTACTGCCAAGTACAATTTAGGTTTTTTAAAAGAAACTCACCTTATAAATAGATTATAATGCAACTTATTGTGATTATCGAGTATATATATTATTTAAAATGTAACCTTTTAACATAGATCACGTTTTTAAACAATTTTTATTTTTACAAATGTTTTCGACGCCACATGACCTTATTAGGTTGAGGCGTCGGTAAATAAGATATCGTCAAGATATCCATTAAATAAATAAATTCAAGTGATGAAGCTATCCAGCTGGCTTGCTGAACGTCAGTGGTTCTATCCGGGTTCCTGTTCGTGCCTGAAATACTACTCGGAGGGGCAGCCGGGGTCTTCCTCCACCAATAATAATAGAGTGTTGCCATGTGACCTAAGTTGCTTGTGTGACTTTAAACTTCAGAAGAAACAAATAACCCTTGGCATAGCAACCACTTTTATCCATAGCAGCCACGTTTATCCATAGCAACCACTTTTATCCATAGCAACCACTTTTATCCATTGCTCGTTATATATTTGATGTAACTTTAAGTGAATAGTAAATACTTGCTAGATGTAACTTTAAGAGAATGGTAAATACTTGCTGGATGTAACTGTAAGAGAATAGTAACTCCTTGCTTGATGTAACTTTAAGAGCATTGTAAATACTTGCTGGTTGTAACTTTAAGAGAATTGTAATACTTGCTGGATGTAACTGTAAGAGAATAGTAACTCCTTGCTGGATGTAACTGTAAGAGAATAGTAACTCATTGCTGGATGTAACTTTAAGAGCATTGTAAATACTTGCTGGTTGTAACTTTAAGAGAATTGTAATACTTGCTGGATGTAACTGTAAGAGAATAGTAATCCTTGCTGGATGTAACTGTAAGAGAATAGTAACTCATTGCTGGATGTAACTGTAGGAGAATAGTAACTCCTTGCTGGATGTAACTGTAAGAGAATAGTAACTCATTGCTGGATGTAACTGTAAGAGAATGGTAAATCCTTGCTGGATGTAACTTTAAGAGAATTGTAAATACTTGCTGGATGTAACTGTAAGAGAATGGTAACTCCTTGTTGGATGTAACTGTAAGAGAATGGTAACTCCTTGCTGGATGTAACTGTAAGAGAATAGTAACTCCTTGTTGGATGTAACTGTAAGAGAATGGTAAATCCTTGCTGGATGTAACTGTAAGAGAATGGTAAATCCTTGCTGGATGTAACTGTAAGAGAATGATAAATCCTTGCTGGATGTAACTGTAAGAGAATGGTAAATCCTTGCTGGATGTAACTGTAAGAGAATGGTAAATCCTTGCTGGATGTAACTGTAAGAGAATGGTAAATCCTTGCTGGATGTAACTGTAAGAGAATAGTAACTCCTTGTTGGATGTATCTGAACAAGATTGTTGGAGGATAGTGCATAATACAGACCGAGACCCATTCCAGAATCTCCTCTGGTTCTTTTACGTGCACAATGTAAAGCACCGACACGAGACCTCTGGGTTAAAGTCCCAACTGAAAGACTGTTAATTTTATTAGGGTCAGACGGGGCATCGAATCTGCGATCCCTGGATTACCAGTCCAGCGTGTTAACCACTGGACTACAGATCCGTCTGTAAGAACATTAGTTTTGCACATTGTTTTACATTTGTTTTTCAGCCTTTTTTGGTGCAATGGTAAATTCGTTCATCCACGTGATAATGTACACATACTACTGCATTGCTGGCCTCGGACCACAGTACCAAAAGTACCTGTGGTGGAAACGTTACTTGACAATTATACAACTGGTAGGTTCTGTCAAATACTTCAATATTGTTGATGCTATGTCAACCATGCCAGCGTCAATCTTAGCCATGTGTCTGTGATGCCATGGAACAATACCTATGTGTAGAGTTACCACTGGAACCTATCCTCGGCGTAAATCCCACATATAATGACCTGTATAAAATGTTAATTGCACTTGTCGTATATTATTATTTCTTTCAAAAAATCTGTTGTCGACAGTATTTGCTTCATCACGTGTCCTTGCTGCTCAATACAGCTATCACAACGGTGTCATGTCGGCACCCGTTTATGAGGAACTCAAGACTTCAGGGCACCTATGCATGTACTTGTTATTTTTTATTTATCCACCATAACTTGTTGAATATCTTATTTTGATATAGTACATCATTGAATAAAAACACTTCTTGGTCTAATCAGAAATGGTATAGAAACTATTTTTCGGGTTAGGTGTAGATTTTTGCAATTCGGATAGCTACCTGAATTGCCCATACACCGTATCAGTTTCACGTGGCAGTTGCATCAGCCTACCGATACACTCAATGGAATGCTATTGATCCATGCTTCAGCGAAATTAGCCTAGAACTATATAAATATTTTAAATACGGATGTAACTGGACAAATACGCCGAGCATAGGTTCCACCACTCTAATATTTAGCCAGACCATGTATAATATCTAGCTGTGATGTTTGGCCAGACCATGTATAATATCTAGCTGTGATGTTTGGCCAGATCATGTGTGTAATATCTAGCTGTGATGTTTGGCCAGATCATGATGTGTAATATTTAGCTGTGATGTTTGGCCAGATCATGCATGTAATATCTAGCTGTGATGTTTGGCCAGATCATGTGTACAATATCTAGCTGTGATGTTTGGCCAGATCATGTGTGTAATATCTAACTGTGATGTTTGGCCAGACCATGTATGTAATATCTAACTGTGATGTTTGGCCAGATCATGTGTGTAATATCTAGTAGTGATGTTTGGCCAGACCATGTGTGTAATATCTAGCTGTGATGTTTGGCCAGATCATGTGTATAATATCTAGCTGTGATGTTTGGCCAGATCATGTGTATAATATCTAGCTGTGATGTTTGGCCAGATCATGTGTGTAATATCTAGCTGTGATGTTTGGCCAGATCATGTGTATAATATCTAGCTGTGATGTTTGGCCAGATCATGTGTATAATATCTAGCTGTGATGTTTGGCCAGATCATGTGTATAATATCTAGCTGTGATGTTTGGCCAGATCATGTGTGTAATATCTAGCTGTGATGTTTGGCCAGATCATGTGTATAATATCTAGCTGTGATGTTTGGCCAGATCATGTGTATAATATCTAGCTGTGATGTTTGGCCAGATCATGTGTATAATATCTAGCTGTGATGTTTGGCCAGATCATGTGTGTAATATCTAGCTGTGATGTTTGGCCAGATCATGTATAATATCTAGCTGTGATGTTTGGCCAGACATTGTTATATCTAGCTGTGATGTTGGCCAGACATGTGTTAATATCTAGCTGTGATGTTTGGCCAGACCATGTGTGTAATATCTAGCTGTGATGTTTGGCCAGATCATGTGTGTAATATCTAGCTGTGATGTTTGGCCAGACCATGTGTGTAATATCTAGCTGATGTTTGGCCAGATCATGTGTGTAATATCTAGCTGTGATGTTTGGCCAGATCATGTGTGTAATATCTAGCTGTGATGTTTGGCCAGATCATGTGTGTAATATCTAGCTGTGATGTTTGGCCAGATCATGTGTGTAATATCTAGCTGTGATGTTTGGCCAGATCATGTGTGTAATATCTAGCTGTGATGTTTGGCCAGATCATGTGTGTAATATCTAGCTGTGATGTTTGGCCAGATCATGTGTGTAATATCTAGCTGTGATGTTTGGCCAGATCATGTGTATAATATCTAGCTGTGATGTTTGGCCAGATCATGTGTATAATATCTAGCTGTGATGTTTGGCCAGATCATGTGTATAATATCTAGCTGTGATGTTTGGCCAGATCATGTGTGTAATATCTAGCTGTGATGTTTGGCCAGATCATGTGTATAATATCTAGCTGTGATGTTTGGCCAGATCATGTGTATAATATCTAGCTGTGATGTTTGGCCAGATCATGTGTATAATATCTAGCTGTGATGTTTGGCCAGATCATGTGTGTAATATCTAGCTGTGATGTTTGGCCAGATCATGTGTGTAATATCTAGTTGTGATGTTTGGCCAGATCATGTGTGTAATATCTAGGTGTGATGTTTGGCCAGATCTTGTGTATACTATCTAGGTGTGATGTTTGGCCAGATCATGTGTATAATATCTAACTGTGATGTTTGGCCAGACCATGTATAATATCTAGGTGTGATGTTTAGCCAGACCATGTGTATAATATCTAGGTGTGATGTTTGGCCAGACCATGTATAATATTTAGCTGTGATGTTTGGCCAGATCATGTGTGTAATATCTAGCTGATGTTTGGCCAGATCTTGCGTATACTATCTAGCTGTGATGTTTGGCCAGATCATGTGTGTAATATCTAGTTGTGATGGTTGGACAGATCATGTGTGTAATATCTAGCTGATGTTTGGCCAGATCTTGTGTATACTATCTAGGTGTGATGTTTGGCCAGATCATGTGTATAATATCTAGCTGTGATGTTTGGCCATATCATGTGTGTAATATCTAGCTGTGATGTTTGGCCATATCATGTGTGTAATATCTAGCTGTGATGTTTGGCCAGATCATGTGTGTAATATCTAGCTGTGATGTTTGGCCAGACCATGTGTATAATATCTAGCTGTGATGTTTGGCTAGACCATGTATGTAATATCTAGCTGTGATGTTTGGCCAGATCATGTGTATAATATCTAGCTGTGATGTTTGGCCAGACCATGTATAATATCTAGCTGATGTTTGGCCAGATCATGTGTATAATATCTAGCTATGATGTTTGGCCAGATCATGTGTATAATATCTAGCTATGATGTTTGGCCAGACCATGTGTGTAATATCTAGGTGTGATGTTTGGCCAGATCATGTGTGTAATATCTAACTGATGTTTGGCCAGATCATGTGTGTAATATCTAGCTGTGATGTTTGGCCAGATCATGTGTGTAATATCTAGCTGTGATGTTTGGCCAGACCATGTGTATAATATCTAGCTGTGATGTTTGGCCAGATCATGTGTATAATATCTAGCTGTGATGTTTGGCCAGACCATGTGTATAATATCTAGGTGTGATGTTTGGCCAGATCATGTGTGTAATATCAAACTGATGTTTGGCCAGACCATGTGTATAATATCTAGCTGTGATGTTTGGCCAGACCATGTGTATAATATCTAGGTGTGATGTTTGGCCAGATCTTGTGTATAATATCTAGCTGTGATGTTTGGCCAGATCATGTGTATAATATCTAGCTGATGTTTGGCCATATCATGCATGTAATATCTAGCTGTGATGTTTGGCCAGACCATGTGTATAATATCTAGCTGTGATGTTTGGCCATATCATGTGTGTAATATCTAGCTGTGATGTTTGGCCATGTCATGTGTGTAATATCTAGCTGTGATGTTTGGCCATATCCTGTGTGTAATATCAAACTGATGTTTGGCCAGACCATGTGTGTAATATCAAACTGATGTTTGGCCAGACCATGTATAATATCTAGCTGTGATGTTTGGCCAGATCATGTGTGTAATATCTAACTGATGTTTGGCCAGACCATGTATAATATCTAGCTGTGATGTTTGGCCAGACCATGTGTGTAATATCAAACTGATGTTTGGCCAGACCATGTGTGTAATATCTAGCTGTGATGTTTGGCCAGATCATGTATGTAATATCTAGCTGTGATGTTTGGCCAGATCATGTGTGTAATATCTAGCTGTGATGTTTGGCCAGACCATGTGTGTAATATCTAGCTGTGATGTTTGGCCAGATCATGTGTGTAATATCTAGCTGTGATGTTTGGCCAGATCATGTATGTAATATCTAGCTGTGATGTTTGGCCAGACCATGTGTGTAATATCTAGCTGTGATGTTTGGCCAGATCATGTATGTAATATCTAGCTGTGATGTTTGGCCAGATCATGTATGTAATATCTAGCTGTGATGTTTGGCCAGACCATGTATGTAATATCTAACTGTGATGTTTGGCTAGATCATGTATGTAATATCTAGGTGTGATGTTTGGCCAGATCATGTATGTAATATCTAGCTGTGATGTTTGGCCAGACCATGTGTGTAATATCTAGCTGTGATGTTTGGCCAGATCATGTATGTAATATCTAGCTGTGATGTTTGGCCAGATCATGTATGTAATATCTAGCTGTGATGTTTGGCCAGACCATGTATGTAATATCTAGCTGTGATGTTTGGCCAGACCATGTGTGTAATATCTAGCTGTGATGTTTGGCCAGACCATGTGTATAATATCTAGCTGTGATGTTTGGCCAGACCATGTGTGTAATATCTAGCTGTGATGTTTGGCCATGTCATGTGTGTAATATCTAGCTGTGATGTTTGGCCATATCTTGTGTGTAATATCAAACTGATGTTTGGCCAGACCATGTATAATATCTAGCTGTGATGTTTGGCCAGACCATGTGTGTAATATCTAGCTGTGATGTTTGGCCATATCATGTGTGTAATATCTAGCTGTGATGTTTGGCCAGATCATGTGTGTAATATCTAGCTGTGATGTTTGGCCAGACCATGTGTATAATATCTAGCTGTGATGTTTGGCCATGTCATGTGTGTAATATCTAGCTGTGATGTTTGGCCATATCATGTGTGTAATATCAAACTGATGTTTGGCCAGACCATGTGTGTAATATCAAACTGATGTTTGGCCAGACCATGTATAATATCTAGCTGTGATGTTTGGCCAGATCATGTGTGTAATATCTAACTGATGTTTGGCTAGACCATGTATAATATCTAGCTGTGATGTTTGGCCAGATCATGTATGTAATATCTAGCTGTGATGTTTGGCCAGACCATGTGTGTAATATCTAACTGATGTTTGGCCAGACCATGTGTGTAATATCTAGCTGTGATGTTTGGCCAGATCATGTATGTAATATCTAGCTGTGATGTTTGGCCAGATCATGTATGTAATATCTAGCTGTGATGTTTGGCCAGATCATGTGTGTAATATCTAGCTGTGATGTTTGGCCAGACCATGTGTGTAATATCTAGCTGTGATGTTTGGCCAGACCATGTGTGTAATATCTAGCTGTGATGTTTGGCCAGACCATGTATGTAATATCTAGCTGTGATGTTTGGCCAGACCATGTATGTAATATCTAGCTGTGATACTTGGCCAGACCATGTGTGTAATATCAAACTGATGTTTGGCCAGACCATGTGTGTAATATCAAACTGATGTTTGGCCAGACCATGTATAATATCTAGCTGTGATGTTTGGCCAGATCTTGTGTGTAATATCTAACTGATGTTTGGCCAGACCATGTGTGTAATATCAAACTGATGTTTGGCCAGACCATGTGTGTAATATCTAGCTGTGATGTTTGGCCAGATCATGTATGTAATATCTAGGTGTGATGTTTGGCCAGATCATGTGTGTAATATCAAACTGATGTTTGGCCAGACCATGTGTGTAATATCTAGCTGTGATGTTTGGCCAGATCATGTATGTAATATCTAGGTGTGATGTTTGGCCAGACCATGTGTGTAATATCTAGTTGTGATGTTTGGCCAGACCATGTGTGTAATATCTAGCTGTGATGTTTGGCCAGACCATGTGTGTAATATCTAACTGATGTTTGGCCAGACCATGTGTGTAATATCTAGCTGTGATGTTTGGCCAGATCATGTATGTAATATCTAGGTGTGATGTTTGGCCAGATCATGTGTGTAATATCAAACTGATGTTTGGCCAGACCATGTGTGTAATATCTAGCTGTGATGTTTGGCCAGATCATGTATGTAATATCTAGCTGTGATGTTTGGCCAGACCATGTGTGTAATATCTAGTAGTGATGTTTGGCCAGACCATGTGTGTAATATCTAGCTGTGATGTTTGGCCAGACCATGTGTGTAATATCTAGCTGTGATGTTTGGCTAGATCATGTATGTAATATCTAGCTGTGATGTTTGGCCAGATCATGTATGTAATATCTAGCTGTGATGTTTGGCCAGACCATGTGTGTAATATCTAGCTGTGATGTTTGGCCAGATCATGTATGTAATATCTAGCTGTGATGTTTGGCCAGATCATGTATGTAATATCTATCTGTGATGTTTGGCCAGACCATGTATGTAATATCTAACTGTGATGTTTGGCTAGATCATGTATGTAATATCTAGGTGTGATGTTTGGCCAGATCATGTATGTAATATCTAGCTGTGATGTTTGGCCAGACCATGTATGTAATATCTAGCTGTGATGTTTGGCCAGATCATGTATGTAATATCTAGCTGTGATGTTTGGCCAGACCATGTGTGTAATATCTAGCTGTGATGTTTGGCCAGATCATGTATGTAATATCTAGCTGTGATGTTTGGCCAGATCATGTATGTAATATCTAACTGTGATGTTTGGCCAGACCATGTATGTAATATCTAACTGTGATGTTTGGCTAGATCATGTATGTAATATCTAGGTGTGATGTTTGGCCAGATCATGTATGTAATATCTAGGTGTGATGTTTGGCCAGACCATGTGTGTAATATCTAGCTGTGATGTTTGGCCAGATCATGTATAATATCTAGGTGTGATGTTTGGCCAGACCATGTATAATATCTAGGTGTGATGTTTAGCCAGACCATGTGTATAATATCTAGGTGTGATGTTTGGCCAGACCATGTATAATATTTAGCTGTGATGTTTGGCCAGATCATGTGTGTAATATCTAGCTGATGTTTGGCCAGATCTTGCGTATACTATCTAGGTGTGATGTTTGGCCAGACCATGTGTATAATATCTAGCTGTGATGTTTGGCTAGACCATGTGTATAATATCTAGCTGTGATGTTTGGCCAGATCATGTGTTAATATCTAGCTGTGATGTTTGGCCAGACCATGTGTGTAATATCTAGCTGTATGTTTGGCCAGACCATGTGTTAATATCTAGCTGTGATGTTGGCAGACCATGTGTTAATATCTAGCTGTGATGTTTGGCTAGACCATGTGTATAATATCTAGCTGTGATGCTTGGCTAGACAATGTGTATAATATCTAGCTGATGTTTGGCCAGATCTTGCGTATACTATCTAGGTGTGATGTTTGGCCAGACCATGTGTATAATATCTAGCTGTGATGCTTGGCTAGACCATGTGTATAATATCTAGCTGTGATGTTTGGCCAGATCATGTGTATAATATCTAGCTGTGATGTTTGGCTAGACCATGTGTGTAATATCTAGCTGTGATGCTTGGCTAGACCATGTGTATAATATCTAGCTGTGATGCTTGGCTAGACCATGTGTATAATATCTAGCTGTGATGTTTGGCTAGACCATGTGTATAATATCTAGCTGTGATGCTTGGCTAGACAATGTGTATAATATCTAGCTGTGATGTTTGGCTAGACCATGTGTGTAATATCTAGCTGTGATGCTTGGCTAGACCATGTGTATAATATCTAGCTGTGATGTTTGGCTAGACCATGTGTATAATATCTAGCTGTGATGTTTGGCTAGACCATGTGTATAATATCTAGCTGTGATGTTTGGCTAGACCATGTGTATAATATCTAGCTGTGATGTTTGGCTAGACCATGCATGTAATATCTAGCTGTGATGTTTGGCTAGAGGTGTAATAACCTACGGTATTGGTGTAACAAATCAAAAAGACAACTTGTATTTATAATACAATATTGAATGTTCTTTGTCTGCATTTCATCGTCATATGAAAGGTCGCTTGTTTAATTAGGTGTAAAAAAAACTTGACATTTCATACCTTGATGAAACTCAGAAAAAGAACATCCAATTGTTAAATATTGACCTGTGTATATAACAATATTGACTTGTGTATATAGCAATATTGACCTGTGTATATAACAATATTGACCTGTGTATATAACAATATTGACCTGTGTATATAACAATATTGACCCGTGTATATAACAATATTGACCCGTGTATATAACAATATTGACCCGTGTATATAACAATATTGACCCGTGTATATAACAATATTGACCCGTGTATATGTCACGGCTTGCTCAGTCGGTGAACGATTGTTCTGGCCACAGCCAGATTGTACGTGGCAAACTATTTGTTTTGGTTGTGGACGTGGGTCCTTTCGGATCAGCAGTGCACTGAAAACAGTACAATATCAAAGATATATATATTTATTCGTGGTTGCACCGAACTACACAAAATATGCAACCTGTAACCATAACATGGTGATGGCGAATGCCACGACTTAATGAAAACAATAACAATGCCTATGATGGTGAAACAATGTACACAGTCAAGTATATTCCTTTAAAATACAAACAAACTCTCAACTCGTTCAAATACGTCATTAGGGTGTAATAAATTACCAAAATACTAATATAACTAACCTGAAAACAGTACAATATCAAAGATATATATATTTATTCGTGGTTGCACCTAACTACACAAAATATGCAACCTGTAACCATAACATGGTGATGGCGAATGCAACGAAGCATTGCATTAGTCTATAACATTTTGTGTAGTAGAATACGGATCACGGGTTAGTTAGAGATTAATATAATGTATAACGGGACATGGGCAGAGTATAGGTCAGGTGGATAATTATGTGTTTGGTGTAACTGGACAATACTTTCGAAGTTTCTAGATTATTTCCCTTGACTATCAATACTTGCATTAAAGGGTGGTTAAGTAAATGAAAAACCAACACGCCTGATAACTTTATTTTATTTATTATATACTAAAGTCTTGTACTCGTTTATTGTCAAATCAACACATATAATCAACCCTACGACATATATAACAATATTGACCCGTGTATATAACAATATTGATCTGTGTATATAACAATATTGACCCGTGTATATAACAATATTGACCTGTGTATTTACAATTACAAGCTTGCCGGTTCAACGTTTTAAAATTAGCATCTCAATTCCCTGTACATAATGTTCAGAAATAATAGTACAAAAATAGATAACGTCATTTGGAAGAAAACATGTTGTAGAATCAAATTTCACACTCGATAAAAATCTATATGAAATAACTGTTAACATAATACACATTTATGTTTGGCTTGGCACCAGTATTTTCCAAAACAAAAAGTATGGAAGCTACGGAAAATGACAAAGCTCAACTTTGTGAGGTGTGTGGGCTACATCACTCTATGCTACCTGATACAACACCGTGAACAATTGATACAAAACCATGAAAGTTGATCTTCGGCTATATAACGTGGAGCAATATTGTTTAGCCATGTCCCATCATTTGTCTGTGCATGAAAGTTGATCTTCGGCTGTATAACGTGGAGCAATATTGTTTAGCCATGTCCCGTCATTTGTCTGTGCATGAAAGTTTATCTTTGGGTATATAACATGGAGCAATATTGTTTAGCCATATCCCTTCATTTATTTGTCTGTGCATTTGTGTGTCCATACAGAGTACTAACTTTAAAATGGAGGGATGGATATTTAGTAATATTACATAGCTTCTCAACAATGCAACCCGTGTTCGATCCTCGGACGGGAAGTAGGCTATGTGATGGTACCGTGGTCACAAGATAGGACAGGAGTGGATTTTTTCTGGGTACTCCGGTTTCCTCCCACACGAATGACCACATTTACGCTTTCATCCGTGCCAACGAGAGTGATTAATATAAGTTGTTAAAACTTGCTTAGCAATCAATAATAATAAATAAAGTTTAAGCTTAAATATTTGATAGATAGTGACTTTTGTCCAACACTTGGTAGCTCCGGAGTTGCTGCCCTTTAGGTGCTGAAAAATGCCTGTGCAGGCCATTACCTTCAAATTGATTAGATGGAAGTTTCTTCTATTTGCTGCAAATATGTATTGGCATATTGACTTTCTCTTGTGACCTATTTTGTTGATACTCAAAAGTAAACGCACAGTTATTGCCTGTGTATTGTGATGTTCATTATTATCAAAACAGAATTGTCCGATAAATGTCCGTGCTGGCTTCAAATTGATTAGATTGAATATACTCGTATTTGCTATGTATCGGCACACTGACTTTCTCTCTTGGTCAAATAGTTTCCTGGTCCTCCGTGATTAACATTGAATTGGTGATAAATGTGTGCAATCCATTATTATCAAAATGGATGGGTGGAATTTGATTACATTTGTCACAGATGTGTACAAAATGGATGGGTGGAATTTGATTACATTTGTCACAGATGTGTACAAAATGGATGGGTGGAATTTTATTACATTTGTCACAGATGTGTACTCCTATAATGAAAAATGACTGCAATTTACTAATTCCTTGTTTCGTGATGGCGCGTTCACTTCAGATGCGAAAAACCCAGAGTTTGAGCCTCACTGTAGCCGTTATGACTGTGCCCTTAGGCAACGCACCCTCATGGCGATGGATTCCATCAGGAATGAGGTCTCGAGAGTGATTAATATAAGTTGTAAGAACTTGTTTCGCAATTGATCTAAAATAAAATTGATTTTCATGTCTGGACATATCAATTGTTCACAATAAAGACAATTTGTTATATCCGGTAACAGAGATAGATAGATAGAGATTTCTTTATTTATAGAGGGTGACCTAATTAGTTCAGAGTGTATAGATATAAGCATACTGACTGCAAGCATGTTTTGTTTTGTCCACAGGCTCAGTTTTTCGCCGGTATGGTATATGCTGTTCAAGGTCTTATTGTTGAATGCGCTTACCCACGATGGATGCTGTGGACGTCCATGTTGTACGGTGTGACCATAATCACACTTTTCTTAAACTTCTATATGCAAGCCTATATAAAGAAACCCAAAGTAAAGGTAATTTGATTTTATTATCGTGCTGTTGCTATATTTAGTTATTTTGGTTATTTGTAGATTCAGTTCAACATTGGAATCTTTCACGCCGCTCAGTCATTGATCTTCGGGTGTGACTTCCCGCTATGGATGCAATACGCGGTGGTGCTATATGCATCCTCTATCCTGGCACTATTTCTCAACTTCTATTTTCAAGCTTATGTCAAATCAAGCAGACAAAAGGTACCATTTTCGAACATTTTTGTTCTTCATAATATATTTGTTTCCCTTTGTTGTAATACGCCATTTGTCGTTTCGCATCCTGGAAACAATGAAATTTGGTTCTAAATTCGAGTATAAGATGCAGCAGACATTTTGATGCGATTTTTGATGAAAAATCCTGCATCTTACAGTGCCTGCGATAAGTCAGTATGTCAGGTTATTGTGACCCATGTAACAGGAAGTTGCCATCTACCTTAATACAAAGTCAGTATTGCGGGTTATTGTGACCCATGTAACAGGGAGTCGCCATCTACCTTAATACAAAGTCAGTATGTCTGGTTATTGTGACTCGTGTAGAGCATATAATGACAATATTATTGTATGTAAAAAAAGTAAAGTGTTTGTTTATTATAGTGTCACCCCTATTTAAAGGGCCAGTCATTTCTGACTTATGAGACACCTCTTTTTATGAACATCAGTACTTCCCGAATCCTATGCTTGTATGCCAGGCACCAGGCTGGTAGGCAATCGGTAACCATTATTTAATTAGCTGGCGGCTCACCAACCGGCCATATCAGAACGAACCCCCGACGAGATTCGAACCTTCGACCTCCCGCTCCGTAGGCCTTAACCACTGGGCTACGGATATGTATGTATGTTCCATTAATGTCAAACCCCTTGCGGGGACGTAGACATGTTTTCCTGGGCAGGCTTAGCCGACCTAAGTGGTTAACCAGTACTAAGCAATGTGTGTGAGGTGCCTTGCTCAATGACACTACATACGTTGCCTGACCGAGTATCGAACCCGGGACGATAGATTCCAGATCCGAGTCACTACCACTGGACCACGGATGCCACAAATTGCTGTACTCGTGTATTCTATGTATGTGTTTTGTGAAACATACCATTTATGAGTGTATGAGAGCTGTATTTGACAGATTATTGGCGGGAAAATAGTTACCGTAATGGTACGTGTAAATGTAGAAACAATATTTGTCTTATAATTATTTATTGGCCAATAACACATGGTTTTGAGTTCTGACGCGTAATATTAAACACTTTTTGCGTGGTTAATTCCTACGCGTCAGAACTCCACCGCTCAGAACGACAAACCATGTTTTATTCGACTACCAATATTGCAACTACGACAAAATGTCGTTCCATGTTAGAATAAAATGTCTTGTATCTTTTTGTGTAGGATTATAAATATAACGTAATATCATTTACAGGCAAAACACAGCGGGGATGCGAAGAATGGACAAGTTACAAATGGTGTTTCAAATGGACATACAGAAACAAAGAAGACAAAATAATGTTGTGTGTCTCGCATTGTTAATTTCACTTCTCATACTGTTCGTCTGATAAACAACGTATTTATACTTTAATGTAGGTATTATTGCTCAGCCCTCTTTGTGTGGAGATTGTTTTGTTAGGGAACACAAAGATTCATTCAAAGTATTAGGGGCCAATTAAAGGTACCAGTATCTGCCTTGTTCATTTATCATCTTCAGTAATTGCAGAGCTCTAGATGAGCACTCACAATAGTAGTCATGGGAACAATACACGTGTACTAGCGATACGTCATTGATAGCATCATCGATCACCTATCGCTCTTCTCATCTTTGCAAAAATAGTAAATTGTGTGGAGCGGTTTGCAAAAATAGTAAATTGTGTGGAGCGGTTTGCAAAAATAGTAAATTGTGTGGAGCGGTTTGCAAAAATAGTAAATTGTGTGGAGCGGTTTGCAAAAATAGTAAACCCTACAGCAGGTAAAATCAATACCCTTTGCATGCTACGGCAGGTAAAATCAATGTAAACACTGCATGCTACGGCAGGTAAAATCAATGTAAACACTGTGCATGCTACGGCAGGTAAAATCAATGTAAACACTGCATGCCACGGCAGGTAAAATCAATGTAAACACTGTGCATGCTACGGCAGGTAAAATCAATGTAAACCCTTTGCATGCTACGGCAGGTAAAATCAATGTAAACACTGTGCATGCTACGGCAGGTAAAATCAATGTAAACCCTTTGCATGCCACGGCAGGTAAAATCAATGTAAACACTTTGCATGCCACGGCAGGTAAAATCAATGTAAACACTTTGCATGCTACGGCAGGTAAAATCAATGTAAACACTGTGCATGCTACGGCAGGTAAAATCAATGTAAACCCTTTGCATGCCAAGGCAGGTAAAATCAATGTAAACACTGCATGCTACGGCAGGTAAAATCAATGTAAACACTTTGCATGCTACGGCAGGTAAAATCAATGTAAACACTTTGCATGCTACGGCAGGTAAAATCAATGTAAACCCTTTGCATGCTATGGCAGGTAAAATCACTTGCAACAGCATAGATTCAGATCAGACGGAACAGAACGGATAGGGGAGCTAAAACTCTTGGTTGAATATCAAACGACATAGATCCTGAGTAGGTGCGGAGTTTCGTCACAGGGCTGATATCTGGTGTTTGCAAATGTGATATTATTTACTCAGCAGGCAAAGGGTTAAGCTTGTTTGTAGTAGTTACCAAAGGGAATGGTAAAGTGTCCACTATATACAGAGTTGACCACTATATACAGAGTTGTATTCTCTGATAGGTTGTCGAGTGTGACTGTATGTATGTATGAAATAGTTGTCGAGTGTGACTGTATGTATGAAATAGTTGTCGAGTGTGACTGTATGTATGTATGAAATAGTTGTCGAGTGTGACTGTATGTATGTATGTATGAAATAGTTGTCGAGTGTGACTGTATGTATGTATGTATGAAATAGTTGTCGAGTGTGACTGTATGTATGTATGTATGAAATAGTTGTCGAGTGTGACTGTATGTATGTATGTTGAAATAGTTGTCGAGTGCGACTGTATGTATGTATGAAATAGTTGTCGAGTGTGACTGTATGTATGTATGAAATAGTTGTCGAGTGTGACTGAATGTATGTATGAAATAGTTGTCGAGTGTGACTGTATGTATGTATGAAATAGTTGTCGAGTGTGACTGTATGTATGAAATAGTTGTCGAGTGTGACTATATGTATGAAATAGTAATTTGGTTGAAGTACGACCGTGAAGTTTGCTGATATTGATAATTGTCGTCTTGTAATAACGATATTTACCGTCTATTGATACCTATCTCAGTCTAACGACATAACCAGTGTTGATAATCACCTTGACCTATGACCTAGCAGGTCAGGTCCCCAAGACTGGAATATTCGCTGGTATCATCAGTGAATAATCGTGTATTATATGCTGAATATGCATAAATAATGGTGTATTATTGCTGTATTCATGAAATGTGCGAAGATATATTTATATACGTTTTCTTTCGGTCTTGAAATCAGTCGATTATACATGCATGTATATGATCTGTTACTGGCATTGATACTATTTATAACTTCAACCTTTCAATGTATTTATTTACACTTAATTTTTTACGTTCTTTGTACAAAATTAATTAGATGGTGGTAAATCTTTATATATGTTTATGCAAAATTACTTAAGAATTTCATTAATTCTTTGCATGCTGTTTTTTGTATCTGACAACTTTGGAATTATGTAATGTAATTTCATTGGAATTGTCGTCGTGACGTGTTATTTTTACCGCTAGTATGCAGTTACTATAGCGTGCACATCGATGTTGTAGTGTAATTAAAGTGGAAATTATAAATCAGTCCAATGCTTGTTGGAACAGTGTGAAGTTTAAGATGTTATTTGGTTACCATCCAAAGGGTACCGTCTTGTATTCTTCTGATTGGAAAGAAAAAGATTATAAACCTTGAAAATGAGTTTGTTTTTGATGAAGATCAGGTGGACCAGTTTGATCGGTCAACATCAGTTTGATCGGTCAACATTTGCGTTGTCAACATCAGTTTTTTGTGTTGTCCGCATCAGTTTGATCGGTCAACATTTGTGTTGTCCGCATCAGTTTGATTGGTCAACATTTGTGTTGTCAACATCAGTTTGATCGGTCAACATTTGTGTTGCCAACATCAGTTTGATCGGTCAACATTTGTGTTGCCAACATCAGTTTGATCGGTCAACATTTGTCTTGCCAACATCAGTTTGATCGGTCAACATCAGTTTGATCGGTCAACATTTGTGTTGCCAACACCAGTTTGATCGGTCAACATTTCCGCACATGTCCGAGATGGCATTAGGTCACCTTATGTATGTCATTTCACAGAAGACTTTGCAATTCGACCCAACTTCATTGAATTGCAAAGACGTTGCCCAATGACCTCCGATGTCAAAGGTTAGTCCCCGGTTTGGCTAGCAAGTTCACAGGTTACCCCCCCCTGTGGAGTACCTAAACCAGGCCCCCAGTTAGTTCACAGGTTACCCCCCCCTGTGGAGTACCTAAACCAGGACCCCAGTTAGACCATCAAGTTCACAGGTTACCCCCCCCTGTGGAGTACCTAAACCAGACCCCCAGTTCACAGGTTACCCCCCCTGTGGAGTACCTAAACCAGGCCCCCAGTTAGACCATCAAGTTCACAGGTTACCCCCCTGTGGAGTACCTAAACCAGGCGCCCAGCAAGTTCACAGGTTAGCACCCAACTAGACAACATACTGATGCTTCATGCCAAGCTAGGTGAAAGAGCAACACGGCGCACAGAACAGCATTATGTTATAAATATATTCAAATGCACAGTGGCCCAGTGTCACTCAACCATGGATTTGTCAACAACTTCCAATCAGAGGTGCAGTGACAGTGCGACACTCGACCATGGATTTGTCAACAACTTCCAACCAGAGGTGCAGTGACCGTGCGACACTCGACCATGGATTTGTCAACAACTTCCAACCAGAGGTGCAGTGACAGTGTGTCACTCAACCATGGATTTGTCAACAACTTCCAACCAGAGGTGCAGTGGCCACAAGACACTCGGTTCACCGTGGCATTGTAATTCATCAAATTAATTTGTTTCGTTCTTGGAGTTAAGTCGCACCTACATCGTGACTTGCTAACTGTGTGTTAGGTGTCCCCTCCGCGGAGTACTTCAAGAAAGGGTGGCCACCTGGAATGAAGCACCGACCATTCAAAAGCCAGCTCAATGGCTTCTCCAATTGGAAGAGATAGACAACCTCGGTGGGGTTCGAAACTACAGTGGTGAGAGGCGTGATTTGTAGCCACTAACTCGGCAACGGGAGCTCTTCAACAAAGTCCATTAATAATTATTATACCAGATTTCTTGAGCGTAATAAGTAAGTATTACCTACTCACAAAGACAAATGTCACTACAAAGTTTGAACACTGTACGCTAGATGGGTCTCGAGTAATACACACATACAGTCAAACCTGTGTTAAACAGCCAGTTTCCAGATATGTTGTTTTATTATACATTTGACCTCTATTAAGCAGCCACCTGTGCTTAGCAGCCACTTTCTGTGATTCCCAATTGCTGGCTGCTTAAGACAGGTTTGACTGTATATGGTAAAAACGATAATCTCTCTCAGCATTCCTCTGGGAAAAAATAATAACGCAAGATAAAAATCATCCAGTGTTGCATTATTTATTATAATTAAAGTAAACCTACGGGGCAAAATTTCGATAAAATTTAAGACAAGTGTTGGACTCTAAGTCTTCTCGTTGACGACAAACATTGGTATACAGAGTTTGTGCATGCCATTAAACTAGTTCTACACATGACAAGAGAACCATAAACGCTCATCTGCAGGATTCGCGAGAAATCGAGAATAGATCTTTAATATGGCCGCTATATTGGATTGGAACCTACTAGTAATCACTGCAATACTCAAGGTCAACAAATGTGATGATGATGATCGAGCTTATTTACCCTCGCCTCCGGCGAACCATGTGGGCGAGAGGTCAACAACTGTAGACAACCTCCTATACTAATACAGCAGATTAGATCAACTGAGGTTAAAACAACAAGATCTCTATGTTAATATACACAAATTGAGTTATTGAACACGACTTGTACACCTTATTTTTCATGAGATTTACCGGTATCAAGTGATGCACTGATTGGTTCTGGTTAAAGATAAATACAAACATGCCAAATTTTTGTGAATGCAGAAAGGATGATAATCTTTATCAAATATATACGCTAGAATAATTCAACCGGCTTACTTAGCTTCAGTGCCATACAGCGAGTGCGTGAACTGATATGTTACACGAGATACATGACTACTCCATCACACACATAGATGGGATATCGACTACTCCATCACACACATAGATGGGATATCGACTACTCCACCACACACATAGATGGGATATCGACTACTCCACCACACACATAGATGGGATATCGACTACTCCACCACACACATAGATGGGATATCGACTACTCCACCACACACATAGATGGGATATCGACTACTCCATCACACACATAGATGGGATATCGACTACTCCACCACACACATAGATGGGATATCCAACACTTGCGAAGCATGATAGTTGTACAAAAGTGTGGTTCAAAAATATAGAAATCAAAGAGTCAACATGGATGCAGGCTAGCCCAGTCTTGCATCAAGAGTCAACATGGATGCAGGCTAGCTCAGTCTTGCACCAAGAGTCAACATAGATGCAGGCTAGCCCAGTCTTGCACCAAGAGTCAACATGGATGCAGGCTAGCTCAGTCTTGCACCAAGAGTCAACATGGATGCAGGCTAGCCCAGTCTTGCACCAAGAGTCAACATGGATGCAGGCTAGCCCAGTCTTGCATCAAGTCAACATGGATGCAGGCTAGCCCAGTCTTGCACCAAGAGTCAACATGGATGCAGGCTAGCGCAGTCTTGCACCAAGAGACAACATGGATGCAGGCTAGCCCAGTCTTACACCAAGAGTCAACATGGATGCAGGCTAGCTCAGTCTTACATCAATAGTCAACATGGATGCAGGCTAGCTCAGTCTTGCATCAATAGTCAACATGGATGCAGGCTAGCTTAGTCTTACATGAAGTCAACATGGATGCAGGCTAGCTCAGTCTTACATGAAGTCAACATGGATGCAGGCTAGCTTAGTCTTACATGAAGTCAACATGGATGCAGGCTAGCTTAGTCTTACATGAAGTCAACATGGATGCAGGCTAGCTCAGTCTTACATGAAGTCAACATGGATGCAGGCTAGCTTAGTCTTACATGAAGTCAACATGGATGCAGGCTAGCTTAGTCTTACATGAAGTCAACATGGATGCAGGCTAGCTCAGTCTTACATGAAGTCAACATGGATGCAGGCTAGCTTAGTCTTACATGAAGTCAACATGGATGCAGGCTAGCTTAGTCTTACATGAAGTCAACATGGATGCAGGCTAGCTCAGTCTTACATGAAGTCAACATGGATGCAGGCTAGCTTAGTCTTACATGAAGTCAACATGGATGCAGGCTAGCTTAGTCTTACATGAAGTCAACATGGATGCAGGCTAGCCCAGTCTTGCATCAAGTCAATATGGATGCAGGCTAGCTCAGTCTTGCATCAAAAGTCAACATGGATGCAGGCTAGCTCAGTCCTGCATCAAGTCACCATGGATGCAGGCTAGCTCAGTCTTGCATCAAAAGTCAACATGGATGCAGGCTAGCTCAGTCTTGCATCAAAAGTCAACATGGATGCAGGCTAGCTTAGTCTTACATGAAGTCAACATGGATGCAGGCTAGCTCAGTCTTACATGAAGTCAACATGGATGCAGGCTAGCCCAGTCTTACATGAAGTCAACATGGATGCAGGCTAGCCCAGTCTTGCATCAAGTCAATATGGATGCAGGCTAGCTCAGTCTTGCATCAAAAGTCAACATGGATGCAGGCTAGCTCAGTCATACATGAAGTCAACATGGATGCAGGCTAGCTCAGTCTTACATGAAGTCAACATGGATGCAGGCTAGCTCAGTCTTGCACCAAGAGTCAACATGGATGCAGGCTAGCTCAGTCTTGCACCAAGAGTCAACATGGATGCAGGCTAGCTCAGTCTTACATGAAGTCAACATGGATGCAGGCTAGCTCAGTCTTACATGAAGTCAACATGGATGCAGGCTAGCTCAGTCTTGCACCAAGAGTCAACATGGATGCAGGCTAGCCCAGTCTTACATCAATAGTCAACATGGATGCAGGCTAGCTCAGTCTTGCATCAATAGTCAACATGGATGCAGGCTAGCTCAGTCTTGCATCAAGTCAACATGGATGCAGGCTAGCCCAGTCTTACACCAAGAGTCACCATGGATGCAGGCTAGCCCAGTCTTGCATCAAAAGTCAACATGGATGCAGGCTAGCCCAGTCTTGCATCAAGTCAACATGGATGCAGGCTAGCCCAGTCTTACACCAAGAGTCAACATGGATGCAGGCTAGCTCAGTCTTGCATCAAAAGTCAACATGGATGCAGGCTAGCTCAGTCTTGCATCAAAAGTCAACATGGATGCAGGCTAGCTCAGTCTTGCATCAAGTCAACATGGATGCAGGCTAGCTCAGTCTTGCATCAAATCAACATGGATGCAGGCTAGCTCAGTCTTACATCAATAGTCAACATGGATGCAGGCTAGCTCAGTCTTGCACCAAGAGTCAACATGGATGCAGGCTAGCCCAGTCTTGCATCAAGTCAACATGGATGCAGGCTAGCTCAGTCTTGCATCAAGAGTCAACATGGATGCAGGCTAGCTCAGTCTTACATGAAGTCAACATGGATGCAGGCTAGCCCAGTTTTGCATCAAGAGTCAACATGGATGCAGGCTAGCTCAGTCTTGCACCAAGAGTCAACATGGATGCAGGCTAGCTCAGTCTTACATGAAGTCAACATGGATGCAGGCTAGCCCAGTCTTTGTATCAAAAGTCAACATGGATGCAGGCTAGCTCAGTCTTGCAACATATTTCCATAACCAAATGAAGAGTAAGAAAGCAAACAACTTTGATGGATTTATGGTGGTCAACTTGACACAAGTTTACACATCACTTGTGTGCATCCTTTCACAGCAATCTTTGAATCACTGACTTCAAAACAGGTTAACAATCTAGTACTGTACACAATTTTAAATACTTAACTAAGTCACTAAAACTCCAACTTTAACACTGAAAAGTCATTAACATGTAACATTTGATCCTCATTCACCATAGTTTCATACATGTTTACTCAACCGAGCAGTTACAATTCATTTCTGTTCCCTATTTCCCTAAAGCATATCTAAACACATTCCCACATAGCACTTAATGCCCAACCAACCTCTTCCATCCAATAGTGTAAACCAAAATTCTTTTTCTATTTTTGTGCGTTTGTTTTGGGGTTTGGATTTAAACTGACAGCATGTCATCCGATGACTTCCTGCTTTTACTGGCAGAGGAAGACACTAGGTGCGCCTTCGCATAGTAGTTGAGGCGCGGGCTGGAAACCTGGGAAGATATCGTAGAGCCACTTCCCACTTATACTGGTGAAGGAAGCCCATTTGGGCGTTAGGTACGGGCGGGCACCCGTACAGAACCACCATATGCATGAAAGAAATGGAAACCTCTGGTAGGCTTCGAATCTACAGCAGTGAAGGGCAAGGGATTTGATGCAGACAGCCATAACCGCTTAACAATGGATGTTCCCTCCTTTCTGCGCACACCGTATTGTGTGAACATCTTGACCAGAGAAGAACCCACCCTCTTTCTGCGCACACCGTATTGTGTGAACATCTTGACCAGAGAAGAACCCACCCTCTTTCTGCGCACACCGTATTGTGTGAACATCTTGACCAGAGAAGAACCCACCCTCTTTCTGCGCACACCGTATTGTGTGAACATCTTGACCAGAGAAGAACCCACCCTCTTTCTGCGCACACCGTATTGTGTGGTATTACATCACTTGTTGAACCAAACCACCCAGTTGACCAAACATGTGCCTACTTACAATCATCAACACGTACGTGCCCACGTGCAAACCAGTGCCCAGAGAAAAGCTTACATTCTATGTCTGTACAGTTTTACATTATCACTACATCTAGACCATACCAAATCTTCTTTAATATGTAAAGAGAAACGCCCGTTCCTGCTACCCAGTACTGCACATCATACTGATGCCTGGCCAGTTCAAACCTTGGGAAATGTGCTTGATGAATGGTCGAGATGATTATAATGAGGGTATGACATGAATCGCTTTGAGATGTTCGATGATGACTACGTTGTATAGTTAGTTCTCCTAGCTGCACGTTTTACCACCGTTTTTAAAAGAATATATAAACCCCATTCCATCGAGCTTAATTATTCGTCAATATCCTTTCCAACCCACTGAATTTCCTCAAGCTATAGCTTTTGAATGCATCATTTCAATTTCAAACACATAAAGACTACTTGCCTTTCAAATCTTACAGTTAACATTTAGTTTGCTTCATTAACATGCCCGATTCTGATCCCGGGAGGAATCTAAATGATCGTGTCTCTCTGATGTTGTATTGAGATCCCATCAAAAGTGTATCCTACCAGAACACAGGTCCCGGGAACAGAGCAATCCATTTTACAATAACAATGAAACAAAAATCAATGACTCCGCCTTTCACACAATGACTGTTGCCTTCACGAAGCACATTCCCAATGGTTGAGAACTTGGTCACCTTACTGGCCACCGCTTTGTCCCCGGTCTATGAACTCTGACAACATGTCACGAAATCGCACCCATGATCTTTCTGGAATGGTGATGGATGTCCGATAGCTAGTACGAACCTGTGGATGGACAAGGGCATTGTCTCAATGCATTCAAACAGCAGAATTGGTACAATCAAAACACAGCAAAATATTGTCAATTCACTTATGTCAAACTATTCACTGTGAACTCGTCCATATATCATGGACACAAGCATATATGGGAAGACATACCAGTATTTGCACTGAATATAATTAAATTCCTTCCATGTTGAACATAGTCGCACGGATGGACATTTTTCTGCAATTCAAGTGAGATATGGACATAACACCCCCCCCCCCACTATGTAATAATACAGGATCCTACCTCGAATATGAATGAATGACCCCCCCCTGTGTGTAAAAGCATGGGGGAGAGGTTATGTCCAGGGGAGGGGGGGTAATGAGGGGACTGTGTTCCACACTCCTTCAAAGGCCATAACTGTGGACAATATATGGGGATTGAGACAATATTTGGTATGATACAAGTCATTATGGGGATACAGATATTCACAAAATGGAATGAGACTTCATTCCTATTGGAATCCATCGCCACGAGGGAGAGAGAAGAGGCGATGCGGAACTTATGTACCTTACCTAAAGGCACACTAGCAATGGCTACCAGCTGGGAGCAAATTCCGTACCTTTCATGTCTGAGGCAACATTAATTAAGTATACCATGTCACATTATGCAAATGGGACAAATTGACTATAAAGACAATAGTGAGACAATGAATTATATACCAGCTTCCGAGACATAGATTTACCCAGCGCATGAATTAAATACTAGCCTCTGAGACATGTAGATTTACCCCGCGTATGAATTAAATACTAACCTCTGAGACACGTAGATTTACCCCGCGCATGAATTAAATACTAACCTCCGAGACACGTAGATATACCCTGCGCATGAATTAAATACTAACCTCCGAGACACGTAGATATACCCTGCGTATGAATTAAATACTAACCTCCGAGACACGTAGATATACCCTGCGTATGAATTAAATACTAACCTCTGAGACACGTAGATATACCCTGCGTATGAATTAAATACTAACCTCTGAGACACGTATATATACCCTGCGTATGAATTAAATACTAACCTCCGAGACACGTAGATATACCCTGCGTATGAATTAAATACTAACCTCCGAGACACGTAGATATACCCTGCGTATGAATTAAATACTAACCTCTGAGACACGTAGATATACCCTGCGTATGAATTAAATACTAACCTCTGAGACACGTAGATATACCCTGCGCATGAATTAAATACTAACCTCTGAGACACGTAGATATACCCTGCGCATGAATTAAATACTAACCTCTGAGACACGTAGATATACCCTGCGCATGAATTAAATACTAACCTCTGAGACACGTAGATATACCCTGCGCATGAATTAAATACTAACCTCTGAGACACGTAGATATACCCTGCGTATGAATTAAATACTAACCTCTGAGACACGTAGATATACCCTGCGTATGAATTAAATTTTAACCTCTGAGACACGTAGATATACCCTGCGTATGAATTAAATACTAACCTCCGAGACATGTAGATATACCCCGCGTATGAATTAAATACTAACCTCTGAGACACGTAGATATACCCTGCGTATGAATTAAATACTAACCTCTGAAACACGTAGATATACCCTGCGTATGAATTAAATACTAACCTCCGAGACACGTAGATATACCCTGCGTATGAATTAAATATTAACCTCTGAGACACGTAGATATACCCCGCGTATGAATTAAATACTAACCTCTGAGACATGTAGATATACCCGCGTATGAATTAAATACTAACCTCTGAGACACGTAGATATACCCCTCGTCTATTTGATCCAACATCAAAGTAAAACACTTTGTTCTCCACACGCATGTATTTGCTTTCAGGGAGGTCACTCTGCCCTTCTGTAATATATTGAAACACTTTAGCGTGTATAACTTTGATAATTATTTAAATGATTATTTAACAGAACCAATGTTTTTGAAATCCTAAATATGCGAGGGACAAACAATAAAGATCATTTGGTGGTTACCACCAACCTCTCATAAAGGGTGATGAAAAACGTGAAACTGAATGTAATTTAGACAACAAGAAATGGTCTACAGACCAACGTTCATAGCATATGACCCTGTTTCTCCAAACTGTTGTCGGGCTGTTAATATCAATGCTGGCAATGGATGCACAGACACCATACACAACAATCATGGAACTCCAAACCAGCAACAAACATGGAACTCCAAACCAGCAACAAACATGGAACTCCAAGCCAGCAACACTCATGGAACTCCAAACCAGCAACACTCATGGAACTCCAAACCAGCAACACACATGGAAGTCCAAACATGGAACTCCAAACCAGCAACAAACATGGAACTCCAAACCAGCAACAAACATGGAACTCCAAGCCAGCAACACTCATGGAACTCCAAACCAGCAACACTCATGGAACTCCAAACCAGCAACACACATGGAAGTCCAAACATGGAACTCCAAACCAGCAACAAACATGGAACTCCAAACCAGCAACAAACATGGAACTCCAAGCCAGCAACACTCATGGAACTCCAAACCAGCAACACTCATGGAACTCCAAACCAGCAACACACATGGAAGTCCAAACATGGAACTCCAAACCAGCAACAAACATGGAACTCCACAGCAACAATCATGGAACTCCAAACCAGCAACAAACATGGAACTCCAAACCAGCAACACTCATGGAACTCCAAGCCAGCAACACTCATGGAACTCCAAACCAGCAACACTCATGGAACTCCAAACCAGCAACAAACATGGAACTCCAAACCAGCAACAATCATGGAACTCCAAACCAGCAACACTCATGGAACTCCAAACCAGCAACAAACATGGAACTCCAAACCAGCAACACTCATGGAACTCCAAACCAGCAACAAACATGGAACTCCAAACCAGCAACAATCATGGAACTCCAAACCAGCAACACACATGGAAGTCCAAACATGGAACTCCAAACCAGCAACAAACATGGAACTCCAAACCAGCAACAAACATGGAACTCCAAGCCAGCAACACTCATGGAACTCCAAACCAGCAACACTCATGGAACTCCAAACCAGCAACACACATGGAAGTCCAAACATGGAACTCCAAACCAGCAACACACATGGAACTCCAAGCCAGCAACACTCATGGAACTCCAAGCCAGCAACACTCATGGAACTCCAAACCAGCAACAAACATGGAACTCCAAACCAGCAACAAACATGGAACTCCAAGCCAGCAACACTCATGGAACTCCAAACCAGCAACAAACATGGAACTCCAAACCAGCAGCAAACTTGGAATCTCATGAAATGTGAGGATTATAAAGCAAGCTTACCATGATCATCAATTCCAAACTCATCGAGGAGATCTGTAAGCGCATCTCGGAACTCTATAAGCCCTTGCGCCGGGATAGCAATCTGTGACCTGGGTCCTCCCCTTTGTACTGTCTGTGCTACCTGAAATAGAATGCAAGAGACACCGGTTAAGGACAGCTTATACCCTGATCAGTAAGTAATCGGCTTGAATGTTGGAGGCGCACAATGTACATACGGATGTCTCGGCAAATGGCATTGACAAAGTAAATGCGTTTGAAAAATATGACAAAGGCTCACATGGGTGAACACATGTGAATAATTAACCAAAGCCCTTCACGGATTGCAATGTAAATGCCAAAAACGGGAACATCTGAATGTTAACTTCTAAAGGTAGGGATGTACCTGGGAATAGTTTGGCTATTGAGGTTTTAAAGTCGCACCAAAGGCTTTGGTCATACGGCGACTCTCCGGCTATTATTGTGGAGGAAGACCCCGGGTCAGTATTTCAGGCACAGACGGGCACCCAGATAGAACCATCGACCTACCGAAATCCAGCTGGATAGCTTCTTCACATACCGTATTTTCTCGACTATAAGACGCAGATTTTTGACTCAAAAATCAACTTCTAAGGGGTTGCGTCTTATAAGCGAGGTATACAAAAAAAATTAGAAAAAAATCTGTCCATCACCTCCGAAAATCGAACACGAAACGATAGAGACGCCATTTTAATGGTCATTTTTCCGACCGTCACTTCTGCAGTCGTCAACAGATTCCATTTTTGCGTCTGTGATGCACAATCATTAAGTTGCTGTTTGGATCGTTCAAAAACGACAACACCTCTTCAAATATGTGTAAAATATCAATAAATACTTTTAAATTGATACGTTGCGACATTTTTATTTATGTTTCAAGACCGTTTTATTTGTTGTGCCACCATTTTGAATATGTAATTGAATCGGCCTTATTCAATTCCGGTATACGGTACACCATAATTAGATTGACTACTCGTGCCCTGTGAATAATGTTCACATACAATATTTAAACTTAATATAGTTTATAGACTTTCGATTATTATCTATTGATTTATTATTATTTACTACCGGCTCCAGTTTATTGTTAACGACTCCGGTCGGCATCGACAGTCTGTATAATCAGTAATTGAGTAGAACAATTAGCCCCTTGACCTATTCAAAGCTACAAAACTGAGAAGTTTCCAATACAGTCGGCCTCTTAAGATATTTAATTGGTGTTTTATTTTATACATAACCATATGTACCTGTAATTGGCGACTTTAGAAGATGAATAGAACAATAAGAATTGAAATGCAAACACAGACAGGCTGTGATAGACTAATTATCGCCAGTAACAGTACCCGAGATAATTTAGATTGACAGCCAAGACAACTGAGGCATTCATGTATGGTTAAAATTGATTGGTGTATGTATTAAGCGTGTTATATGGGGGCTGATCTTTATTTGATTGACACTTGATCGGGATAATTGAGTAATTAGTTGCAATAAAACAATAAAATATGCTTCAAACGGCCTATTGTATTTATAATATTACTTCAAATATTGAATAGAAACAATCAAGTTGATGAAATAAAATTATAGCTCGTATAATTAAAGATAATTGAAAAGTTTGCACTGTTTTGTTTATTTACAGAAACAATGATCAATGTTTCTAATACCTGTGTTTATCGACACCAAGATTGTCCCACATCCGTGTAATAGCCAAATGTATCGTGAATGTTAAACTACATTATCGAGTCATTACAAGCAAGTACGGTAGAAACTTTTACCGAAGGTCTGTCTATAAACATGTTGTGTACTGGCCGTTTTGGGTGAATAAGACGGCGATGCATAAATGTACTAAGCAATGTTATTTTAAATGGTTGGTATCGTAGTTTTACATCACGGTAACATTCTGGTTTTACTCCCCATAACAGTTTTAATTGTCATATTTACCTGTGACATAGCATGCGTAAATAATCTCTATTACGCACGCAAAATCAGTGTCATGGTCGGAATAAAATCCTGCAGCTTGTGTATTCTGGCAAGTGTCAAACTGGCTTTGATGACTGTTGCTCTCGGGGATCATTTCCCGACGATAAAGAACGATTATTATAATTTTAATGATCCAAATTTCAGTGTGATAAAAAGTTACGCTGATCTATATTGATTTTGTTTGATGCAAACATTCTGAGCAATTACGAGGCCCACTTGTTTTGGTTATTAATTTACTAAAAAATTTTTTTAATTGTTTGGTTCTTCAAAATAGGTACTTTTCTACAGTTTTTGACAGCTTCCTGACCGAAAATTTGACTGCGTCTTATACGAGGGTCTCGGTAAAATCCACCATTTTGACCACCGGAATAGGGGGTGCGTCTTATAGGCGAGAAAATACGGTAATAATTTGATATCCAAAGTGGGATTTGAACCTACAGCAGTGAGGGGCAAGTGGTTTGAAGTCAATGACCATAACCACTCGGCTCCGCTTGGTGAATAGTATGTGGCATATTGATGTGAACACTTGTGTAAAATATCAACAATAACACAATGGGTTGCTATGGTAAAGCAAAACAAAGACAAATACGAACAAATACGAAGCCAAGGATCTGGGAATTGAATCCGATATTTGATCTGATAATATTGCATTGCTGTATATACATGTATGTAACAAGTACAAACAAATTACAAAAACGTAATTAGCAAATTGGTTGGGCCACAAGTTCTAACAACATTAGTGATTGGCCCTCCCCATCTGATATGTCACCTCACTGTACACGTGTGTGAATCATCCACACACTCTCTTCCAGGGTGGATAAGTTATAGGCTTATAGACACCAGGTCCTGTAGATGACAGCACACAGCTGGACAAAGGATTCACCAACTATTCTATACATACTCTCAAAAACCTTCCTCTTTGATTTTCTTTCAGGTTGAGGTAATACCTCTATTCTATACTGTATACTTACTCTCAAAAACCTTCCTCTTTGATTTTCCTTCAGGTTGAGGTAATACCTCTATTCTATACTGTATACTTACTCTCAAAAACCTTCCTCTTTGATTTTCCTTCAGGTTGAGGTTATACCTCTATTCTATACTGTATACTTACTCTCAAAAACCTTCCTCTTTGATTTTCCTTCAGGTTGAGGTTATACCTCTATTCTATACTGTATACTTACTCTCAGAAACCTTCCTCTTTGATTTTCCTTCAGGTTGAGGTAATACCTCTATTTCGAGGTAATACCTCTATTCTATACTGTATACTTACCCTCAAAAACCTTCCTCTTTGATTTTCCTTCAGGTTGAGGTTATACCTCTATTCTATACTGTATACTTACTCTCAGAAACCTTCCTCTTTGATTTTCCTTCAGCTCGAGGTAATACCTCTATTATACATGTATATTGCACACTTACTCTCAAAAACCTTCCTCTTTGATTTTCCTTCAGGTCGAGGTAGTACCTCTTGTTGTCCTTAGTCATCATCTCGCTCTTCAGCTTACCATCCTCCGGCAGGTTGTCGGGATTTGGGGGACCTAGTTAGTGTAATCAACATTCACATTAGGCCGGTGTAAAGTTATTTAATTAAGTGCTACATTCTAATCCAAAATCTAGAAACATGTTTTGTTCATGTTATTTGTTCAAGTCTCAGTGCATACACAAACAAAGGCCACTGCCACAAGGGTGTCTCGCCACCTCGCGATTAACTACATATACAAATGATGGTTCAGCAAAACGTCTTATGTTTCAACAAAAAAATTGCCAAATTTCAAGGTTAAGGTCAGTGGTAGGGTGGGGACTTACTATTGGTGTTGAGAATTAGTCCTCGGGTGTGCGCGAATTTTTATATCTTTGATGTTTTGTGTGTGAAATAATGTTTGAGATGTTTTTGACGCATAAATAATTTCTGAAATTGTACCATTTTGGGGCATGTTACAAGTTTAAGGTCACTGGTAGGGTGGGGGGGGGGGGGTCTACTGTGTGTTGACAATTAATCTTGGATTGTTTTTGAGAAATAATCCTGTTCCGAGTTGTTTTTACGCATAAATAATTTGTCAAATTAAAAATCTTCCTTTCTCGTTACATTTGATTTCTATGATAATAACGAGATACTATGACCACGATGAACTGGTCAGTATTAACTTACCTAATGACGAGTAATGTTCACTGAACTCGGTTAGATGGTCTCGGAACTCTGCCGCGGAGGACATGGCCAGGAGGAGACGACTCTTCTTCCCACCAGCTCCAACCTGCAACAATTAATCACATGCAATCATCACATATGGCATGCATAAAATATAACTAGCATGTTTCATTTTCATGACAAGAAATATAAAATATCCATTTTATTCAAGGTCCAAAGCAGATTTTTGTGCTTATATGGATGGTAATACATGCGATTTTACTCAATTAAGAGAAGTACAATACCTCACACCTAGAAGTACCAATACCTCACAGCTAGAAGTACCAATAACTCACACCTAGAAGTACCAATACCTGATTATACCTCACACCTAGAAGTATCAATATCTCACACCTAGAAGTACCAAGACCTCACATCTAGAAGTACCAATACCTCACACCTAGAAGTACCAATAACTCACAGCTAGAAGTACCAATACCTCACACCTAGAAGTACCAATACCCCACACGTAGAAGTACCAATACCTCACACCTAGAAGTACCAATACCTCACACCTAGAAGTACCAATACCTCACAGCTAGAAGTACCAATACCTCACACCTAGAAGTACCAATAACTCACACCTAGAAGTACCAATACCTGATTATACCTCACACCTAGAAGTATCAATATCTCACACCTAGAAGTACCAATACCTGATTATACCTCACACCTAGAAGTATCAATATCTCACACCTAGAAGTACCAATACCTCACATCTAGAAGTACCAATACCTCACACCACCTAGAAGTACCAATACCTCACACCTAGAAGTACCAATAACTCACAGCTAGAAGTACCAATACCTCACACCTAGAAGTACCAATACCCCACACCTAGAAGTACCAATACCTCACACCTAGAAGTACCAATACCCCACACCTAGAAGTACCAATATCTCACACCTAGCAGTACCAATACACCACACCTAGAAGTACCAATACCCCACACCTAGAAGTACCAATATCTCACACCCGATTTGTTGGTAGGTACCGGGAGATGTACACAACTTGTGTGAAATCAACAAACTTATGTGCAGAAATGGTCATTTAACGCAGACTTCCATGAAAATGTAACTTGGAACAATATCACAACATTGAACAAGATATGTCACATTCACTCACCTACTTGCACCTAGCTGGGGACATGTCCTAAATGCTGACCTACTTGCACCTAGCTGGGGACATGTCACATTCACTCACCTACTTGCACCTAGCTGGGGACATGTCCTAAATGCTGACCTACTTGCACCTAGCTGGGGACATGTCCTAAATGCTGACCTACTTGCACCTAGCTGGGGACATGTCCTAAATGCTGACCTACTTGCACCTAGCTGGGGACATGTCATAACCACTCACAAACTTCCATCTGGCTGTGGACATGTCCTAAATGCTGACCTACTTGCACCTAGCTGGGGACATGTCATAACCACTCACAAACTTCCATCTGGCTGTGGACATATCCTAAATGAAGACCTACTTGCACCTGATTGGGGGCATGTCGCATTATCACCTACATGTACTTACACCCTGCTGGTGACATGTCATAACCACTCGCCTACTAGGGAAAGTCGCAACCACTGACCAACTTCCACCTAACTGGGGACAGTCACAGCCACTCACCTACTTCCACCTAGCTGGGGACATGTCATAACCACTGATCAACTTCCACCTAACTGGGGACATGTCACAACCACTGACCAACTTCCACCTAGCTGGGGACATGTCACAACCACTCACCTACTTCCACCTAGCTGGGGACATGTCACAACCACTCACCTACTTCCACCTAGCTGGGGACATGTCACAACCACTGACCAACTTCCACCTAGCTGGGGACATGTCACAACCACTGACCAACTTCCACCTAACTGGGGACATGTCACAACCACTGACCAACTTCCACCTAACTGGGGACATGTCACAACCACTGACCAACTTCCACCTAACTGGGGACATGTCGCAACCACTGACCTACTTCCACCTAGCTGGGGACATGTCACAACCACTCACCTACTTCCACCTAGCTGGGGACATGTCACAACCACTCACCTACTTCCACCTAGCTGGGGACATGTCACAACCACTCACCTACTTCCATATGAGTAAGGGACAAGTCATAACCACTGACCTACTTCACCTGGCTGTGGACATGTCACAATCTCTCAACTACTTGCACCTAACCACTCACCAACTTCCTCCAATGTGAGTGAGTGATGTTTTGTTTATAGACGACGCCTCAACCGATGATGGTCATTAAGCGTCTGATACAGTATATTTTAATAAACCATAAAAACATTTTAGTGTCATTGTTTTCATTAGAACATACAGTTTTTGTATATTACAATAGATTTAGTACATTACAATAAAAATATATATGTTATAATTTGCTAAAAATATTTATTTCCCTTAAAAAGGATAAAATCAACATTGGTTTTACATTATTAAAAATATCTTTCATAGATTTCTCTTTATAAAAACGGGGTCTAATTTCATTTAAATCAATACATTTAGTTAAAATATGTTCGATTGTAAAATGTTCTTGGCAAGGGATACACTCTGGTGGATCCTCACCGTTAAAAATAAAAGAATGAGTAATATCATAGTGTCCGATACGACATCGGATCAAAACAACTTGTTCTTTTCTGTTCATAGGATACAAATATTTTTCGGAAAAAGTAGGTTTAATTTGGTATAGTTTATTGTTTGGATTATTTTTCCATAAATTTTGGCATTGTGTATTTACATATTTTCGAATTTTCGATTTGAAGTCAGTATATGGAATGTTTATGTTTGTAATCGGTTTATCTATTGCATCCTTTGCCTACCTATCCGCCTCCTCATTACCTATCATTTTGCTTCTCTATCCGCCTCCTCATTACCTATCATTTTGCTTCTCTATCCGCCTCCTCATTACCTATCATTTTGCTTCTCTATCTGCTTCTTCATTACCTATGATATTTATGTGACTGGGAATCCAGCAAAAAATCACTTCTTTAGATATGGTTTCTTTGGAGTACATTTTCAGCAACTGTTGAATCAAAGGATTTGGGTGATCATTTCGTTTTAGTGATTTTAGAACTGATAGAGAATCTGAAAAAATTATGAATTTACTTACCGTACATACTCGACTATAAGGCAACCTCGCCTATAAGACTACCCCCCTACTTTGGTCCTGAAATCTGTGGATTTTGGCATGCACTCGCATATAAGACGGGTTGATAAAATTGACATCAGGAGTTGAAGAATTTTTTCAATAATTGATTCATAAGATTTTTGTGAACAATAACATAATGTTTTATTGCTAATTACTCAAAAAATCCGACATACGTAAATTAATCCACGGCATAATTATACAAGGACAACCTTTCTTACAGACACAGACAATCAGATCGATCATTAAACGGTTAGCCCGCATAAGATCACCTTAGACACGACCAATTTGCATATTGTCCCATGCATGCCACATTTATAATTGAGTAGTGGCATGGGACAATACACAGGTGTTGTTAGGTAAACTGCCCATCGCTCAAATGGGAATCCGGTCGCGACAGTAAATAAACATAAATTAAAAAAACAAAAACAATTAGAAATGTCACACAAACTTGTGAAATTATCAACAAAATATGATGTTTTGTCCAGTTAGGCCATTGATATGATTACTTTTGGTTACTGCGTCGGGTAGTTTTTTTTGAAAGTGACACATATATTCAGTGAGTTTTAAAACAAATATTGCAAACTGACGTCGGCGAATTGAAATATTTTATAGTTATGGTAGGGTTATCAAAGCGAGGGAAAATATATTTTCAACCTGTATTCCGTATAGGTTTGGTACATAATTCAGAAAAAATTAAAATTTACTTGGCCTGCACATGTCAAAATGTCATTAGTTCCCACAGTATCAGAGCTGTCAGCACAGATCAAAGACATATGTAAGTTACACCAAAGATAATTAGTTCCCTGCTTCCATTTTTATGGCATTGCATTGGTGAATGACTGAAGTTTTTCCCTGCTTCAGCCCATGTCCATATATGGAAATCGATGTAAGGTTAAACTGCTCTCCAGGTACTCACACTACACACGTGTTGGTTCGTTGCTATGGATACGCTATACTAGTGGATAATAGGGACTGTTTCAAGAGGTATGAAAAAAGGGGGGCGTTTAAAGGAGTCCCAGATATACTTTGCATATAATTTGTTTAAACGGGGGTATATAGTAATTATTGAAATAAGAATTGTCCAGGGCTAGAATCTTTCGCAGTTTTTAATTTACCAAGGTGTTCATTTAATACCCAGTCGGTGAAAAAATGTATAAAAAGGGATCAAATTGGTCAAAACAAATTATATACACATATACAAATTTTGTATTTGGTGCACCCGGCGATTATAAACGGTTCGGTAATTATTGTGATTTGCACGAAAAGTTATGAAGGCGTTGACGGAGATTAATTTGTCTCAGTTTAATTTGTCTCAGTTTAATGTTGCCAAACAATAAACCCAGATAAACACTTCTGTATGACTTTTTGAAAACTGTGACCAACTGGTCCATTGCTAACTTTTCCACATATTTCGAATTAATTTACTATACACTTTAGTGTTTTGTTCATTTAATGAAAATAATATTAATATTGCATGAATATATGAATTAACAAATATGTATATATTTAATGTCAGTTATTATTACATTTAATACCTGTCAAAAAGTCGGTGAAAAAAGTATAAAAATGATTCAATTGGCCAAATATAATATAGCTGGTGTCATTTAGAAAATGCCAAACCAACTGATAATGACTGAAAACTTTTAGGTCATGTTTTGTGACCCGCTTATAAGACGGGACCCTGACTTTGAGCCTTAAATCAGCGGGAAATATCCCCGTCTTATAGGCGAGTATGGACGGTAATTCTGAATCTTTTATAAATTTGAAAGCGATGTTTATGGCCATGGCCTCTGCTGAAAAAATAGAACTGTTATCAGGTAAACGTACACTCGAGATTTCAAATTTATTTATTGCTGAACTAGCTACTTTTTCATCTTGTTTTGACCCATCTGTAATATATGTGCATATAGTCGTGATATTTGGATTTTAATTCTAAAAATTTTGTTTTAAAAAACATGGGATTTGTTTGGGATTTTTTATCTTTATTAAGATCAAACAAAACCGTGGGCGAATTAAGGGTCCATGGTTCTTTGTCAGGCATGGTGAAATTTGCTATATTTTCTAGCTTAATGTTCTCATCTTTAAGAATAAGTTCCATTCGTATACCAAACGTTTTGATAGCATTTTGATAAATTTGAAAATATTGCTTATAAAGGCGATTTAATACATCATTATATGCTGGGCTTTTTGAATCAGCTGCAAGTTTTATTAGGTATTGGAGTGATAATTTCTCTCTTATATATAAAGAGGGTTCGTTGGCTTCTGAATATAGACTTTCAACAGGAGATGTACGAAAGGCTCCTAAAGATAAACGTAAACCTTGATGATGTATGGTATCTAATGTTTTCATACGAATAACAATTCTGTATAACTATTCTTTTGTATAATTGGAATTGGGGTAAAAATGGATTTACCCAGCAATTAGGGATGTAATAAAGTATAACAATGTTGTATATATGTCAAACATGTTCTATTTATGCCATTTCTTGTCATATTATTAACTTAGTAAGTCGTTCCTCTAGTATTAATATGTTATTAAAATGATATAACTTTATTAATGTATAATATCAGTGTCTGTAAATGCAGATAAAAACCCATCTCCCCCATCATGTAATAGAATCGACCGACCTCACAGACGAACCCAACAATATTAAACAAATTTAAAATAGTTCCATATACTTTTGTTATATTTGTTTATTTATAATAGTCCGTTAAGTTTAGGAACATCAATCCATGGGGTGAAAGGTTAGTGAGTTGTTATTGGGAAAATATGTTTGGTGTTGGGCGTTGTTGGCAAAAAAAATCACTACACAGTAATTGTATACATGTATGTACAATTAAAAAAATAGCACCATTTTACGGCGAACAGAAAAGACCGATGTTTTGCAGCCTGTGATATAATGTTAGCAACGTTATATGTCTAATAATAATAACAAGTAAGTAATATCGTTTTGATTTAGAAATATTTCTTTATGATACTGGAAGATAGATGTAGTCTGTTTGGTGTAATTATTAGAACCTGTTTTTCAATGTTGACCTACTTTCCAGAAATCATAGCATTCACTTAATTCAGTTACATTGATCTGCTTTGTACGTAAAATCTTTTTCTCGACCAGTCAATCAGATCCCGATATATATTTGTCAGTTATCAGAGATAAACCCATTTATCTTGAAGGTCGCAACATATAAATATTGCAACAAGTGCGACTATATTAGTTTCCACCAGGTCCTGTTACATAACGGCATTAACAATTTATTGCGTATTATTTATCATAGACTTGAACTGTGGTGGGTGGGGTATTTTGTTAAAACATATTAAAATTGTGTTCCCGTGATACATCATTACATTCCGGTATCAGTATGTTAATATACTATTAAAAGTATTATTATGTTGTGTTTGTGTATTTATATTTATGTGTTTTTGCATTGTTTAATGCATTTAATGAGTTTGGGTATGTTGGGATCTTTTAAAAACTTTACAATTATGTACACCTGACCTGTGTCCTGGATTTCCCATTGAATTATTGAAGAAAAATGGGTGGCGTCCTTGTAGTAATATTTAGACTTGAAAAATGTGACCTTTTACTATCCAGGCACAGGCACAAGACACACTTTTTTTGCCCTATGGTCATATAGTAAGTAACATTAATATATGACCATAGGCCAAACAATGTTTTTTGTGTCTTGTGCCTGTGTATCACTAATCCAGGCATTTTTCAAATTCTAAATGCTAAACCTCAATTATATATTTTATGTAGAGATCTTATATATATATTGTATAATTATATATCAGTTACATATATAGGACTAGCGTCCTTGGTCCATTGGTAGAGCGTCGGATTTGGTATGGAACTGTCCCGGGTTGTATGATCGGTCAAGTCACATATGTAGTGTCATTGTTGCAAGGCACCTAACACACATTGCTTAGTATTTGTCGGCTAACCCTGCCCATGAAAACATGGCTAGGTCCGTGCAAGGGGTTTGATATTAATGGAACATACATACATACAAATAAGTAAAATGGTGCAGGGATTGAACCCACGACCACCAGCTTGCAAGTTGGCTCTCCTAAGTTGGCATGTGCAGTCTGATTGCCGAATCGCTACACTTCTCCCTCCTGTTCTTTGTAAATGTACAGACAAGTATGAGGTGCTGAGAATTACTCGCAAAATAAAGCTACTCATTGTCCTTTACACCATCAACAACACTAAAGATAACCGATGCCGCTACATTGTAAATACCCCTGGCAAGGCAAACGTTTCTTTCCTATGTTTTAAGCAGAAAATGTCAGTCACACGCTATATCTGCAATGACTTAGAACTAATTATACAACAACACCAATGTTTATTTAGCAAATCCACATAATATATGCCTTTGACAACAAGGAGTGTAGCAAACATGTTTAACTCACTGAAAACCTGTGTTCTGGGGGCTTGAACACATGGCTGCTGTCTTGCAAGCCTTCCACACTTCCAACTGGATTAACCAATTAACTGGGCAGTCTGAAGAACCGACACCAACTAAAGTAATTGCAATGTCATAATAATCACTGATAAGATTAGACAGTTTAGCATTTCATAACTGTCGATTTATATGCAAAACACACCTTTTATTCTACTAGGTTGACATCACAATGTCGAGGAAGTGGAAACACAGCGTGGTAGACTCGGTTCCAGACAACATGCTACATTGCCTCTGTCGCTAACACAATTATGATACAAAGATGATGATGCAGTGCAATTTATCAATTTGTAATGGATGGGTTCCACCTTGGTTGTGTTGACTTAGACGAGGGAGCGGCTGGGAACATGTCAAGCCGGAACTGTCCACCAGACTGTATAGATGTGATGACTGAAAACCCATCATTATCAAAAAAGCGTAAATTACTGTGCAGACTAGTAATAATTATATCTGCATTTAACTCAGCTCAATAATTTTAGCAGTCAACAATTTATTAATGTGTTTTTCTTGTTTGTAGTTTAGGGGGGTATTCAGGAAATAGTCATGTGATTTTCATTAGTATTGTGTCATTATTAATCTACACTACTGAAGCACCTCGTCGAAAATTATATTTTTTGATGAATAAACCTGCGTCTTTTGAGTGAAATCTGGCTGGATGCGGCAAACGTTTTGTGAAATTATTATATAACATACATATATATATACATGCATTTTTTTTTTAATTGTGATTTATTTGAAGAACACTTATTATATATATAAAGACTCTGGATAGGCGCTATAATTGGAACAGATTTCTTTACAATTGTTGACTTTATTGATCAGTGCGAAATCTGACGTCCTACTGAATAGAATCCCTGAACTACCATTTATAAATTAGTACCTCCAAACACTTCATATCCCAGTGTTACTATTCCTGAATACTCCCAAAAAGTATATACATCTTTAAGTTGTTTCTTCTGTTTTATCTGTGTTTTCTTTGCTCAACATGCTATCAGTTTCCAAATGGAAAATTCAATTTCTCAGCAAGACAAACTAATAATAATTTGTTTTTCAATGAGTAAATATTAAAAAAGGGTGACAACACTTTCAACTGGGCGTGGTTTTCATCGACATATGTATTACCCTGCTCCTGTTAAAACAACTCACTGGTGTACATGTTTTATTATTTTTAGGACATTCCAACCTAGGATGTTAAGTTACAGATTCAAGCTCAATGGCATTCCTTGGATTTCATCATGGTGTAAGTATTTGCCAAAACAATCCACATTTAGTTTATACAAATTTAGTTTAACTTGATTGCGAAACAAGTTCCTACAACTTATATTAACCCTTTCCCCCATAGAAGCACCTCTTGCTGCCATTACCAATACGACATACATTGACAATGTAGTAGCCAAACCAATGTTCATAATGCAAGCCACAATCTCATGTTTTCCCAGTAATATCTATAGAGTTGGGATAGATATGGTGACTACTTATCCACTGCACTATAATTAAATGGCTGTCGTTTGTATGGAGATATAATAGTATACTAACCTAAATCTCTATGAAGGAAAGGGTTAATCCATCGCCACAAGGCAGATAAGACAATACTTATGTGAAATTTAAGTGCATTGCCTTGCAATTGTAACTGCGAATTCCACTTCTACATTCTCTGTAATTTTATTTTCATTATTTAATACCCTTTGTTAGTAGCATCTCTGTATATTTAACACGCATTACTTAATGGTCTCCGTCTGCCCGTCACAAATGTGTGTCCTCTCAAATCTCTTGAACCGCTGGAGGAATCCTATAATCACTTGACATGTATGTTGCTCGAGATGATGTGCAGAGCATATGTTTCAGGCATGTCGGGTAATGTTGATACATGTATGTGTGACAAATAGGGCTGCCACCTGTACAGATTTTTGTAAACGTGTACACGATCCTTTGGCCACGGCATGACATCATTTACACTTTGTTTATTCTCCATGATTATTTCCTGCCCCCAGTATTTCCCGGCCAACCCTGACATGTACTAGGTCTCAGAAAATTCAGTGAAACGGTCGATGTTATGATTTTATTACGTCACTAGGCTTCATTATACGATGTCATCAATTAAGATAGTGTAAACGGTTACTCAATTAGTACACTTGTATTGCTATTACACGACACGGCTCCGTTTACACGTGTAACCGTGAACACCCTAGTGAGAAATACTCCTCATGTCAGACACATCAGATTTTGTATGCATTTTAATCATTTGTCTGACCAGTGTCAAACTATTAATATCACAATATCATGGCCTGTAATTGGTGCCTATGGTTTCTATGGTGCCAAAACAGTTTGTAGTGAAAATCAGATTACATATGTTGATGATAATATGAAGAAATTGTCATTAATATGCAACGGATCGACATAACATTTAGTTTCAGTCCTTGTATATACAAACCTGCCATAATTGAATTGTGCCAATGTCTCAGATTTTTGAAATCACAAAAGTTAGTATGCGAGGAAGATAATTCGAATTCACAAATGGAGCGACAAACAATAAACCTGAAGTTCCTGCCGTTGTCACCACTTTCGAATAAGCACTGTTGCATAAAAGTATGTAGATTCAAACATAAATATAGTACGTCCAGGATTATAAAACTATTTTCAAATTCTGTACCATAGTGTTAGGTTGATACCCAGAATCAGCCAATCAAAAATGCTTGATATTCATCTTGAGAGTTGAGAATGTTTTATCATTTTGGAACATGTCGTAGCATTTACAATTGTATATGATGGGGAGGAGAGTTGGGGGGTTACAATTGACTGATCAGTGATGTGGTATGGTCCACAAGGTAATGATCATCCTGAAAGGTAACGGCCCCACACTCGACCATGGTGTGGGATAGGTCATGGTGATTGTAGCAATTACGAAATAGTCGTCTCCATGTTTGGCTGAAGTTTATCACAACTTTGTGATTTATTGACAACTTGTTCTCACAATTGATACCATGTTCTTTGCCAGTATTGTCTGCCGTTTTTTCTTAATCGCTTCTCAAAACTTATACTTGATTCCACGAAACTGCCAATTGCCATTCAATATGTCTACCATTTTAAATTCATTTACTATTTCTATTATAATTCCCATAATTTTTGATGATTTTAAGATTTCCAATATGGTGGAATATTTTTGCAAGTACCAGGAACATGTAGATAGGATCCTGGAAATACACATGAAGTCTAGCATTCAACAAACTCAGAGATTGGTCCACATTATAGATTTGTCCGATCAGATCATGTTTCCAAGACCCACGTTATTGTAGTGCACACATGTACTCGCAGTAAAGCCACTAACAATTATAATACCAAAACTTATATTTTTGTTCCTGCATTCATTTTTGAATTCCAGTGATTTTGACACTAATGCCAGCAAGCCAATGTCAATTACAGCAATCTACAGCTGGTGAGCCTGTATATACAATAACAAGAATTTATATATTGTCTTTTACAGGAATACATATTTGCTGCAGATGGTCACATATGTTCGGTTGTACTGTATCGTTCCGTATGTGAACAGTCAAATGTGTCATAGTGGTTGTCTGTGATAGACATAGCAAAATAATAAGATGATCATTGTACCATTTATTGTGATTTATGGAAAACACTCAATACAGTGTCTTGAATGTGTTGGAATATTAGTGAAATACATGTCACGATAGAGAGCAATATCATATTTATTTACTGTAGGCAGCCGCTATGCAGGTCAATTTGGTTTAACATTTAAACATACATTCTTGAACACAGTAGTTGAAGTTATACTTCTCTGTAATTTTTCAAATTTCTAACTGTATGAATAGTGAGAATAAGTTAGGAATAAGTGACTTCTTCCCAAGATTTCAGCCAAGCTTAATCACTGACTGCCTGACCCAAACAGCCATCAATTAATTACATATTTAAATTATGGAGAAATATTTCCCAACCACTTGACTTGTTTACTCCTACAGATTGGCGGTAGTTTCTATGGAAGACAAGTGGAAATTATGTTCAAAATAGCTTATCCATTTTCGATCATTAGTTTATTTCCGTTAATAACCTTTTTCGATGTTTAAAGCGGACATCACAATATAGCATCCCCTCATGTAGTTTATAGATGCGTAAATCTTGAAAAACTTTAGCAAGTGTTGAAGAAACTACATACAATGCATATGGTTACCGCTCGTCCGACATCGTCACAGTGAACATGTTCAAGCGTCTTCTCCTCAGCAACCATAGGGTCTATAGTCACCATTTATGATTTAGTATTTACTTGTCATCATGGTACAAATTCTTCCATCTCAAAATATTACAAATTCTTCGGAAAATCTACCACCAACATTTAGTAAGATTGATCAATGTATGATAATCATAGTTGTTGCATGACACCTTTGTGTGAACAATGGAGTCAGGTGAGCGATATAGGGCCATCGTGGTCCACTTTATTGTTAATAAACTAAAACATCATAAATATTTGCTCAAGTTGTTGTATTTAGACTACATAAATAATGTTCATCAATGTTTTATGATTTGCATCTTTTTGAATATCTGTGTAGAAACATTGCTGTCATATACTATGATGATATTTGTAGTATCTTACTTGCATTAAACATGTTTATTTCTTAATATTGTTATTAAGTGATTCCCTGACACAAATCCCCAACCCAGGTCACAGATGATAACACAACTGTTGACTATAGAAATTCCTTGTTTTTTTCCACCAGACTGTAGGCCTACATGTATTTATAAACAAGGACAAAATGACTTGGTAGCAACATTTTGTCAATATATATATACCGAGTCAAAAAAGAAACGATACCTGGTGTTTATGTGTCTATAATTTCAACATTTATTAAGAAAATTCTTTGAAAATTCATAAGATGATAGTCCAACATGTTTGAAAGAGGAGCACATAAAGCATAATGAGCCTCTGAAACTGTCTGCTGCGTGATGACGTAATTCGTCGGACAGGGGTCTAATGGAGTTTTCACACAGACGTCAATACCGAGTATGGGTACCATTTGCGTCTCTCACTGCAATGCACCGCCGTCGCATCGAACGGAAGAGTGTCTGAATCTCTTGCTGGTCAATATTTGTCCACTCCTGACTCAAAACATCCCTCAGTTGGTTTAACGTTACCGTCTGACGCGGCGGTCTAACGTATCCCACAAATGTTCTATGGGTGACAAAGCAGGCCACGGCAGGGTTTCAATATTGTTCTGCTCCAATAATGTGGTGGAAATCCGAGCAGTATGACCCTCTGACGCCTGTTGGAATCAGTGTGACGTTCTGTTGAGTTAAAGAACGCAACAACATACTGGCGCCAAGGATCTCACATCAAGTACCGCTGGGGCGTTTAGGTTCTCCGTCCACCATATAACAGTTTCAGTGCGACTGACGAAGGTGTACGCCCCACGCCATAACGCTTCCGCCCCGATAAAGATCGACCTGAGAAAAATACGTCGGCGTAATCGTCTCAGTGCGTCTGCCGATATACCCGGTCTCTGCCATCACGCATCCGAAGCAAACAGAACGCGATTAATCGCCTTAACACCCATCACCGAATTCCACTGAACCGAGTCCAGCGGAGCACGTTCGTCGGTCCATTCCCGCCGTAGGTCACGGTGACGTCGTGTCAGAATGGGTCCAACGTATGGCCGATAGGCACGAATGCCACGTTCACCGAGCCGGTTCCTGACTGTTTGTGCACTGATGCGATTGTTGGTCATCCCAGGAGTAACGGCAGCTGTGTGCATATAGGGAGGAACCAGTCATGTAAATGTGATGTCCCAATGCGACGGTCCTGTTCACGCGTCGTCACACGTGGTCGACAAGATCTTGGACGGTCGTCCACCGATCCATGTGTTCGATAACGTCGAAGTAGACGTGTTATCGTGATCCGCATAACCCCGAGTCGATTTGCGACGTCACGCTGACGTAAACCGCCGTCAATCATGCCAATGGCACGCATTGTCTGATTGCGGTTTAGCCTAGGCATTTCGTTAGAGGTAACAATGGGTATGTAAGGTGTTTTCCTCGTGATAATGCAACTACCCGTTCAATAAACTGTTTCCGATTTGTCATGTGTAGGATGTCCTGTCTTTGTTGAGGAAGCACGTCCGCAAATCAGGAAAACATCGTGCCGTTCCAGGATTTATCCGGGTGCTCTTATTCTTTCTACCGTGTTTATGGCTTGGCTGAGTTGTGCAATAAGATACCCGGTACTGATACGTAATAATATATTAAACCTTTCTATGGTTTTATCCGTTTTACGTCATTTTTAGTTTGGTATCGTTTCTTTTTTGACTCAGTATATATGTTTTTATATCTTAATGTATTTTACCTAACCACTGCTTCCTAATTTTTAATTTCCATTAACTGCTACTTTCTTTTCTAACCTTTTCACCCCTATTTACAGGTCGAATATACAAATGTAGGTTTCCCCTACCACCCTTCACCACTTATGCAAGTGATCTAGCATATTGAATATACATTAAGATTTAAAGGCATTCTTTAGCTAAATTGGTTTATATGCATGTAGTCAGTGCAACAACCCTTTTCTAAAACACTGTCGACATGTTTGCTATATTGTCGTTTCTTGTGCTTAACAGTAATCCATGCATAGTTATTCTTAGTATAAATAGTGTGTGTTTTACGTTTATTTATCGTCGTTACCAGTTGCCCATATGAGCGACGCCTCCTGAAGAGATTAGTAATTTTAGATTTTGGAGGATAGTGCAATGATACAGACAGAGACCCATTCCAGAGTCTCCTCTGGTTCTTTTACGTGCACATTGTAAAGCACCGACACGAGACCTCGGTTTAACGTCCCATCTGAAAGACTGTTAATTTTATTATGGTCAGACGGGGGATCGAACCTGTGATCCCTGGATTACCAGTCGAGCGTGTTACCACTGGACTACAGATCCACCTAAATGGTGTCCACACGTTGGTTGTTTTATATGCCTGTAGTATAGCAACGAGACGAGTCTCTCGTTTATAGTACCATCTGAAAGATTTGATATTGAGAGGGACAGGCTCATCACTTTTAGATGATGTTTATTTGAAACAATTTAGAAAACTTAGTCGCCCAAATGCAATGGCGATTTTTAAATATGGGGGTTGAGATGTCTTGCTAATATATACCTCCATTCTCTAACCCCTACATTGTTATTATAGCAGATGAGTATTGCTATGGCAACAATTGTTGTCATAGCTTTTCTTGTTAGGTATGATTTACGGGCAGATCCATATACGATAGAGCCATAATCTAACTTTGATCTGATTAATGTTCTGTAAAGATTTAGAAGTGTTGTTTTATCACCCCCCCCCCAATCTGTATTTGAGATTATTTCGAGGATATTTAGTGCCTTTATACATTTTAACTTTAACAATTTAATATGAGAGATAACATTTAGTTGTTTATCAAATGTAATACCTAAAAATTTGGCCTCTTTTACAACTGGAATTTGTGTACCATATAATTTTAAAAATGGGTCATGATGTAAATTACGTTGTTGACAGAAATGTACACATTGAGTTTTTGTTTTCGAGAATTTGAAACCATTTTCTGATGCCCATTTTTCTATGCGATCTAAGTTATCTTGAAGTTTCTTTTCTATAGTTTCCATATATTTAGATCTGAAAACCATAAGAAAGTCATCTACATAATTATAATGAGCAATTTATATCTTTTTCTAAACACTTCTGTTATGTTGTTAATTTTTATATTAAAAAGGGTAGGTGATAAGATGCTTCCTTATGGAACACCTTGTTCTTGGTCGTAGACCTCGGATAATGTTGTACCTAATCTGACCTTGAACAATCTGTTTGATAAAAAGTTATGTATAAATTTTGTTATAATAAATTATGTCCTTTTAAACCAATATAATATATATCTTTCATAATCCCGTATTTCCATGTCGTATCATAAGCTTTTTCCAAGTCAAAGATAACAGCAACTGCGTGTTGTTTTCTAATAAAACCATTTCGTACAAATGACTCTAATCTAATTAATTGATCATTTGTGCTTCTGTTTTTCCTGAAACCGGTTTGATAGCTGGAAATCAAATTGTTTGTCTCCAGATACCAAACTAGCCTTTTATTTACCATCCTCTCCATAGTTTTACAAACACAACTTGTTAGAGTAATAGGCCAATAGTTTGTTTGGTTTATTGGGTCCTTATTTGGCTTAGGTATAGGAATTGTTGTGGCTTCAGACCAATGCTTTGGAAAATATTCATTTTTCCATATAGAGTTCAAAATATCTAAAAGTGTATTGAGCGATACATTTGACAGATGTTTAAGAATTTGGTAATGTATTTCATCCGGGCCAACAGCAGAGTCATGAGAACTTTTTAAAGAATCTTCAAGTTTGGATATTGTGAAAGGAAAATTATATTTTTCGTTGTTATCAGATCAGAGTTAAAATTTAGTACTTCTTTTTCTTTTTTAGTTTTATGTTGTTGAAAATTTTCATTATAGTTTGTTGAGGACGAGTTTTTTCCAAAAGTTTCACCTATTGCATCTGCAATTTCCTTTTTGGTTTCGTAGTTTTTATTATTGTGTTTTATGTGATGAAATTTTGGACTCTTGCTGTTTCCATTTATTTTTCTTAACATATCCCATATCTTCTTCATGGGTGTTCGTGAATTTATTTTTGATATATAATTTTGCCATGATGTTCGTTTAGCCACTTTAATTGTTCGTCGGCCTTTTGCCCGAAAAACTTTTGTTATGTTTAGATTCTCTTTTGTTGGCGCTACATTGAATTTTCTCAAACTATTCTTTCGCTTTTTGATCGCTTCTTTACATTCCTCATTAAACCAGGGCCTATTTTTCTTTGGACGTTTCGAAGACTTTGATATACATTCATTAGAGATATTTATTAACATTTCTGAGAAACTCCTGACTTCTTCATTTTTGAAATTTTCGAAAATCAATCGTTCCTCACATAGTACATTAAATTTTTCCCAATTTGCAGTTTTATAATTCCATCGAGGTAATATATCAGTTTCCTTCAACTCTTTAATTATTATTGGAAAATGGTCACTACCATGAAGATCGTCACATACCGACCATTCAGTCGAGATATAAAGTTGGGTGACAAAAAGATAAATCAATAGCTGAATATGTTCCAACGGCAGGATGTAAATATGTAGGTTGTTTGTTGTTTAATAGACACAAGTCATTTTCGGTAATAAATTCTTCTATAATTTTTACTTTTTTATTTTGGTCTAAACAACCCAAAGTTGACTGTGGCCATTAAAATCGCCAAACAACATGAAAGGGCGCGGTAATTGTAATAGTAGATTTTCCAAGTCATTTTGAGTCACTGCAAAATTTGGAGGAATGTAAATAGAACAAATGGAAATAGTCTTTGTCAATGAAGCTTTGACTGCTATTGCTTGCAAGTTTGTATCACTGTGTGTGGAACATCTGACTTTACCAAAATGGTACTTCCACCAGACGCCTTCTGGCAATCTTTGTTAATGTAGTTATAAGACGTATAGTTTCTAAAATTTAAATCGTCAGATTGACCTAATTTTGTTTCCTGTAAACATAGTATTTGTGGAGTTAATAAGGATAAAAGTATAAGTATCTCATTGTAGTTAGATTTAACTCCTCGACAGTTCCATTGTAATTTTGTGTTGTGATTCTTCTTGTCCATTATATTAAGATATTTGAGAGGTTATGATAAATAGGTATAAATTGATATTTAGTTTTTTCTCGACGAATGAGAAACCTGAGGGCCAACCTCGGTTTCCATTTCATCGAGATTTGAAAATTTATTTTGCTAACTTTATGGGGTCATCTGATCCTTTCCTTGTTCTGTTTGATGATGTTTGTTTCTTTTTATCTTTGACATTTGGCGATTTTCCCGTCTTTGAGTGCTGTGAACGAGAGTTTGATGGCGTTCTAGAGGCTGATTTTGAGCGAGATGCTTGACTCGATTTTGAGTTACTTTGTGTATGTGTTTTGGTTGGCGATTTTGAAATGGTTGCCGTTTTAATTTTTGAACTTTCTGTAATTTCTGAATCTTTCTCATTATATTGTGTTGCAACTGTTTTTGTTTCGACTCTAGCTGAAAGTACTTTAACATACGAGGTATCTGGTTTTGTTTCATAGTTTTTTGGCTTCAGTATAAGTTAACTTTTTTGTTATTTTTATTCTCAAAATTTCATTTTCTTTCTTCCATACTTCGCACTCATTTGATGTTGATAGATGATTTTTTCCGCAGTTTACACATTTTGTAGTGTTACATTCATGAGCAAAGTGATTTGGGTCATCAGAACCGCATTGTGGGCATATTGAGTTTAGTATGACGTTACAATTACTTTCATGATGCCCGAACTTCTGACAGTTAAAACACCACAGAGGATTTGGTATGTATATATCAACTGGGATTATCCGGTAGAAAACTTTCAGTGATGTTGGCGGAGTATCTAAATTAAACGTAAGCAGTAGTGTATTTGTCTCAATTTTTGTTTCTCCTTTTTTAATCGTGAAACGTTTCACGTTAATGACGCCCCTTGTCCTTTCAAATAATCTAGTATTTCATGTTCGTTTTCTCCCTTGAGATCTGGGGCTCTGATGATACCCTTAGATGAATTTAATGTTCTGTGTTCTGTAACAGTGACCGAGATGTTGAAAAATGTTTTTGTTTCCAATAAATTTTCTGATTGAGATTTTTTGTTTGTTTGTTTGTTTCTACTATTTCTCAATTTGTTTACTAATTTTGGCGTTCCAATTATGGATTCAATTTGTTTTTCTATGATGAAAGGCGAAAGATATGTAATTGGTATATCTTCATTTTTTGATTCGATGATGAGAAATTTAGTAAAGTTGTTCGTTTTGAATATGTTTGTGTCCGTTTCTTCGTCCGAGTTTGATCTAAGCCGTTTGTTTGTGTTTTGTGAGTGAGCCATGTTTAAGGTTAGTTTGTTTCGATAGTCATGTGCTTCACCCTCCACGGAGCCCAACTTGGGGACGCTTTATGAAAATGGATCTCCTGTTTTCTACGTCAAAGCTACATAGCTATTATACTTGGCTCTCCGGTTATCCTCCACCATTAAATGATGGAGGCCAGAAAGACTTGCCCACCAATTTACCCATCAGCCGTTTGTCTTGGAAACATAGAAATTTGAGTAAAAAAGAAGTTTTTAAGCCCGGTTGGTATCCTAAGATACTAAAAAGAATGAAGGAAGAAGAGTATAGTAGTTTCCATAACTTTTGAACAACCGAGCTGATTGAACCTCCCCGAATATAGGTCAGTCCGCTCTTCTATCTGAAGCCAGGGCCAAAGTAATGTGTTGGAATGCTGGAGATCCCTGGGCATTCCTCAATTACCAGGATCCCTATTTCCAGCATACGAGGTGCCCCCCACGGCAAACGGGTGGCGTCTGTTTTATCAGGGGATTTCACCCCAACCATCACAGACGTAAAAAGGTCTGTATATTTTATCCTTACAGACAAGGGTTAAACGCGAGTAGTTTCAAAGTGTTTAGTAAAATAAGGTGTTTAAGGCCTAAACATATAATTCTGTTTAGATGATACATTGGAGTACATTAATGATTTTGAAGTAGTATCAAACAATTGTGGGATAAAATTTTTTCCCAATATTGATTGTATACAAAGAGTTTTAAAAGTGCACAGTGATACGAGTATAGAAAATGTGAAACGTACACAAAACATATGGTGTTAAATACAGATGAATGTTATAATCTTCGTCCTGTGTGCAATCCACAGGCACAGATGATACACAAATGATCATGTTAATATATGCGATAGCAAAGATAGAGAGAAAAGACGTATACGTGCTGGGTTTGGGATGGAAACCCCCCTCCCCCCATATTTTCCTAAATTGATTTTTATTTTTTTAAATTTATTTATGGTATGTTACGCCTAGTTTGTTTGTTTAAAGTTTGATTGTATGTGTATTTTAAAAATCGTATAGCATTTTAAACTTGGTGAAATTTGAACTGTTTGTTTTGTCTTTTATTAAGTTTTCAATTTGAATGAATTATGTTTTATATTTACTATTGTGTTTTCCACTTCAGTTTTTGAGTTATATTTATTTAAAGTTTATTCAAACTGTATGTATATATGTATATTTTTGTTTTATATTGGTAGTTCCGTTTAAATTTTTGAATTTTCATGTTTGTGAACGCGGTCGGTCAGCTGGTTTCGTGGGAGTTTTACCCATCTGCACACCAGCCAAGACAGCAGTCGTATTTCTTTCGCCCCCGGCCGCTCCTCCAATGTAGACAAATTGGCCTCCTTATTCCTACAATAGTCCAGGTAATTCAGGACTACACAAATACTTCCAAATTGACCAACAAGACATAACAACAACTACAACAACAACAACAACAACAACATAATGCCATAATAATCATACCTCGGCTATTTTGATGAAACGCCCACGTCTGTTTTGTTTGACATCCAGATAAAAACGCTTGGACTGTATTGTCAAGGTTCGTGTGGCCAACTCCTGCTCTCCAGACACTGAAATGGCAAGCATAAAGTAAAGACCCCAATTCCCTTAACAGTTTTCATAATAGCCCTTGCTACATACAAAGCTTTGTGTCAATATATTATCTCAATACTAAACCCACACCAGATATGAGACAATAACCATTGTGACTATATTTAGGTATAAGTAGACATCGGAACTTTCACCATATCTTGGCACTAGCACAACCATGACATTCTAGCGACAGTCACAGATCAACAGGTAAAGTTACAATCAACATATCATCTAAATTAATATAATGAAAATTTGTACAACGTTATTTAAAATTCCTCCATGGACAAGAGATATATATTCAGCATGGACAAGAGATATATATTCAGCATGGACAAGAGATATATATTCAGCATGGACAAGAGATATATATTCAGCATGGACAAGAGATATATATTCAGCATGGACAAGAGATATATATTCAGCATGGACAAGAGATATATATTCAGAGCACGATTACATGTACACATGCATGCATACAGCAGTCATGTGCCCCTTAGGCAATGCATTTAAATTTCACATGCCTCCTCTCTCCCTCGTGGCGATGGATTCCATCAGGAATGTGGTCTCGAGAGAGAGATTAATAAAAGGTGTAATAACTTGTTTCGCAAGCGAGCTAAAGTAAATTTGTATAAACACACGCACTCAAATTGGGTAGAATATTTCTAGCTCTTCTTTGAACATGTTCAAGACAAACATTGCTCTTGTTAATATAACTAATTTATGGTGACATATAGGCCCATGCTTGGTTGTAATTTTATGTATATATGTTTATACATGTACATTGTATCTCTAAAGGCATATGTCACAATAATAAAATATTTACTTACTTATATAATAAAATGCAAACAATACAACAGAAGAAAACTTGTCCAAACAGATACATGTAATAGTTCTTTTGTTCTGAACACGGAAACTAGAACAAATTAATTGTTTTAGTTCAAGCTGCAACTATGTTTGGAAATGTTACATACCATTTTCCTCCTCCTGCTTGCTACTCGCAGCTTCCTCTTTGCCTAGACAGCCAATGAGAAGATAGATATATATAATGATCGGTAAACTCGCATTCTCTATGGTGAGTAAACTCACATTCTCTATAATTATACAATGATGTACATGGTGAGTAAACTCACATTCTCTATAATTATACAATGATGTACATGGTGAGTAAACTCACATTCTCTATAATTATACAATGATGTACATGGTCGGTAAACTCTATAATTATACAATGATGTACATGGTGAGTAAACTCACATTCTCTATAATTATACAATGATGTACATGGTGAGTAAACTCACATTCTCTATAATTATACAATGATGTACATGGTCGGTAAACTCTATAATTATACAATGATGTACATGGTGAGTAAACTCACATTCTCTATAATTATACAATGATGTACATGGTGAGTAAACTCACATTCTCTATAATTATACAATGATGTACATGGTCGGTAAACTCTATAATTATACAATGATGTACATGGTGAGTAAACTCACATTCTCTATAATTATACAATGATGTACATGGTGAGTAAACTCACATTCTCTATAATTATACAATGATGTACATGGTCGGTAAACTCTATAATTATACAATGATGTACATGGTGAGTAAACTCACATTCTCTATAATTATACAATGATGTACATGGTCGGTAAACTCACATTCTCTATAATTATACAATGATGTACATGGTCGGTAAACTCCATTCTCTATAATTATATAATGATGTACATGGTCGGTAAACTCCATTCTCTATAATTATATAATTGTACATGGTCGGTAAACTCACATTCTCTATAATTATATAATGATGTACATGGTCGGTAAACTCACATTCTCTATAATTATACAATGATGTACATGGTTCACGAGTAAACTCACATTCTCTATAATTATACAATGATGTACATGGTCGGTAAACTCACATTCTCTATAATTATACAATGATGTACATGGTCGGTAAACTCACATTCTCTATAATTATACAATGATGTACATGGTCGGTAAACTCACATTCTCTATAATTATACAATGATGTACATGGTTCACGAGTAAACTCACATTCCCTATAATGATCACACTAGTTTCACCTGTTGTGTATCCAAACACATGCTTCCATGAAGACGACACTGGTACTTCTATCTTGTGTAACAGATATTTGTCATAAATATGAAAAACTTCTATCTTGGGTAACCGATATTTGTCATAAATATGAAAATGATGATCTTTAAATACACGGGTATACTGTTTTTTATACATTGTTCAAAGTGACCTATAGTGGTTTGCAGAACCGTTTAATATGTTAGTTTAAATGAATAGTATGATTAATGTCCGGTACATCACGGTAATAAGGATTCAACAGCTGATTAACATAAAATTTGGTTACACAAATATACAAATGTATGTATTATAACTGATAGTAAGAACACCCCATCACTAGTAGGATGCAGTTAGAATTTATAGCCATTTAGCAAGAAACATCTGTCAAGTAGGATGCAGTTAGAATTTATAAAGTCATTTAGCAAGAAACATCTGTCAAGTAGGATGCAGTTAGAATGTATAGCCATTTAGCAAGAAACATCTGTCAAGTAGGATGCAGTTAGAATTTATAAAGTTATTTAGCAAGAAACATCTGTCAAGTAGGATGCAGTTAGAATTTATAGTCATTTAGCAAGAAACATATGTCAAGTAGGATGCAGTTAGAATGTATAGTCATTTAGCAAGAAACATCTGTCAAGTAGGATGCAGTTAGAATTTATAAAGTCATTTAGCAAGACACATCTGTCAAGTAGGATGCAGTTAGAATTTATATGCCAAGTAGGATGCAGTTAGAATTTATAGTCATTTAGCAAGAAACATCTGTCAAGGCCACCAAGTGGGGTACTTTGTCACAGACATTGGATTTCAGGCGTAAATTTTAGCTAAAGAGTTTTGTTAATATTTGATGGCAAACACCAACGGGAGTCTTGAGTAAAAGCTACTCCACTGGAAATAAACATACATGTAGGAGACACTGTTATTTCGTATATAAACTTTATTTTACAACGATTGCGAAACAAGCTTTAACAAGCTTTAACAACTTATATCAATCACTCCTGTTGATACGAATGAAAGCGTATATTTGATCATTCGTGTGGGAGGAAATCAGAGCAAATGTACTCAGAGAAAACCCACCTCTCTGATCTGGTGACCACAGTACCATCTTACATACTTCACTGTAGAAAATGAATTCCAAAATGTTATGTTTAACGTGGTATGTCAAGAAATTACTATAAATTCATTCTTCTGTAAATTCAATATGTCATGTGTCATAACCTATTTGAATAGGGGAGTATTGTTGTACACAGTAACTTTGTTGTGGCATTGAAGTTGGGGTTTGAACGTGTGTGGATGCTAGCTCTAAGTGGTGAATAGCGTGGTAGAGCAGAGCAGCCTACAAGCAGTGGTGGCATACGAAGGGGTCAGTTTATGGTCAATAACAAACGACGATTCCATTTCCTAATTTAATATTGACACTTATGCATCATTAATTTATATGTATGTTCCATTAATGTCAAACCCCTTGCTGGGACCTAGACACGTTTTTCCCGGGCAGGCTTAGCCGACCTAAGTGGTTAACCAGTACTAAGCAATGTGTGTGAAGTGCCATGGTCAATGACACTACATACGTGGCCTGACCGAGTATCGAACCCAGGACTGTTTGATTCCAAATCTGACGCTCTACCACTGACCCAATAACGATAATTAACACGGAATGAATTTCAAGTTACAATGTAGGTTGTTTTAATGTGATCCATCATCCATATATAGTTGGTAATTACAAATTAACATAAACTCCTGTAGCAGACTAAGCCGTGAAAGGCCAATTAACAACAGCATGCTAGACCACTAGACAAGAGTCTCACATCCAGGTCAATTGCAAGTCTGTAGAGTGAGCACATTTCACAAGTTGGAATATTGGAAATACAAATGTATTCAATTAGATTTACTGTGCAGTGTATGCCTACAGGTACACCACTTGTTCTTCATACACTGTTATTCAAAACCTAAAGTACCAGACATGTAGTAACCCAATAATCATACGTACCTGTGCAAATAAAATCCGCCCCAAGGAATTCTGAATGTTTTCAAGGGAGTTAACCTAGATTAATATTACAATTTACTTCCGCGGAAAGCAGGCTGGCTTAGATATATTGTTGAACACCTAATTAAAATGCAACACAAAAATGGATGCAGAACAATCCAAATGTCATTTCAAAGTAAAAGCGTTGAACCTCAAAACAGCCAGAAACAGACAAGCAATTTGTGTTAATTCTCTAACTAGGTCATAACGACTGCCATGTTGGTTTCTGAATTTCGATTTCATGCCGCATGCGGGAATATGTAAAACGTGTTCCAAGGTATTCAAGTGAATACTTTTTGTGCAGGGTCTAGCAATTATTCAAACTCAATTAATCTAAGTTCTAAAGCCACACTACTGAATGACAATCGGTCGGCCTGCATATTGCAGGAAAACAGAAAAACCTTGGCATGCTGAAATTATTTTCACAGAGGTATGACACGAGTGCGGGAAAATGCAAAGTCAGCAAAACAACAGTAACTACTATTCACATACACAATTACACAGAAATACCAAATATATTGGCTCGTATTAGTGCCATAGTAATACTAACATGGAGGTTGCTGCTCGTCACCACTCTCTCTATCCGACATATTCAATCCTAATAAACCGACACTCAAAAGCCTCTTTCTAAAATCTATGAATTATTCATGAGGTCACTGTCGGATGAACCCAACGTGGTTTTACACTGCAAAGGAAAAAAAGCAACTTTCATTTTAATAATAATTAGACTACCACTGTTGCATTAAACAAAGTTAATATTTTTTTAAATCATATTTCAATTAGATATGTTTCTGTATCTGCACTTGTCGCGGTTTAGATCCAGGTGACAGACCGGTGGTTAATAGGTTTAAATGACGTCATTGCGAACGCGGCCATCTTCGAAAACTTCTATTATTACCATTTGTTAGAAAAAGTAAGAATGAACGAGAAATAGTAATAATGAACGAAGAAATCGACACAGAAGGTATAATCTTAAACATTATTAACTACTCTCTTTATAATTACAGAAAACAACGAGATACTAGGCTATTCTAGACACTGTACAGTAAATGTACTGATGTGTCATGATTGGTGTACAGAATGGTGACCTATGCTCGCGGTATTTTACATATAACGTTATATTATTAACCTATAAAAGAACCGAAAAAACTATGACGATCTATAATTAGTAACAATGCCATTTACAACGGGAACCGACATCACGACCCTCTATATCCCGTCACGTCCCAACTATTAGTAGTAACTTCACCACATACCGCGGGAACTGACACTACCCCCTCCCGCCCAGATATGCTAAAATTGCCGGGCTATAATTAGTAATGATGCCAAGGGAACTGGAAGTACGTTCCCCTTATAAGTGACTAACCCCACTGTCCGATCGACAGCGTCACGTTATAATCGTGTACGTTTTCGGCTGCTGAGTCATCGAACACCTTGTCAATCTATCGTCTATGTGTAGTAATGACGTACCTTTCTGAGGGAACCGACGCTTCTATTGAACAACTAGCGTTCCAACAATTTATATACCATAATCTATATATAACGCAATAATTAATCTATGGAAATAGGCCAGAAATACCCTTTAATGTAGACGCACTCATAACACGTTTAACACGTTACTCAACAAGCGTCATTATTAACAGTTACAATTTTATGTCTTCGTAATACTGCTGAGAATAGTTTACGATTATAGCTAACAACCACAAATATACAATTCTTTAATACGCTATTTTTGTGTGAGATTAATGGTATAAAGATGTTTTCGATTTTGTTGTTTTGTTTTATATTCTAATGGATATAGCAAAAACAGCACTTGGCAGTAGACAAGTCAAAGAATTTGAAACTTGAAATTTAACTCCGTTATTTAGGTTCCCTTTTATTATTAGTCGTGCACGTTATTGCATCATAGCCTTAGCGTGCTTAAGTAATTATAGAGAGATTGAGTCTATGGTGTTTATTTTACTTATATATAGTACCACCTTGTCTTCATATGTAATTATTGGTCAGGAGATAAATGTATGATATGGCCCAAGTATAGTATTCGTATAATTTCAATCATTTCACAAGGACTGATATACATTTCTTATATCAATAGTTTAATAACTCTAGATAACTCATTCCTGATGGAAACCATCGCCACGTGGGGGAGAAGAATGTTTAATACATATATATTATAGCCGTATCGGTTTTCGGACTTCTACGGTTTGTCTGCGAATAACTTATAGTTGGTCTCTTTTTATAAAGGACAATATTATATTTCAATATAGGAAAGAGGTAACCATATAAGCAAGTTGCTTTCTCCTCAATCCTACATGTATTTTCTTATTGTGATCATTATATTATGTATATTCATTGAAATAAAATATTGTTTAAACTATAAAGGACAATATTAGTACGTAATTCTTGCATTTAAGGCGTTCTATTAAGCTCAGATCACATATCATCCTTTAACCCTTTCCTTCATAGAGATTTAGGTTAATATACTATTATATCTCCATACAAACGACAGCCATTTAACCCTTTCCTTCATAGAGATTTAGGTTAATATACTATTATATCTCCATACAAACGACAGCCATTAACTATCATGCAGTGGATAAGTAGTCGCCATATCTATCCCACCTCCATAGGTATTACTGGAACTACATGAGATTCTGGCATTTATTATGAACATTGGTTTGGCTACTACATTGTCAATGTATGTCATATTGGTAATGGGGTCAAGAGGTGCTTCTATGAGGGATAGGGTTAAGATACAACTACAATTTCAATCATATATATATTATGGAGTCTGTGACCCAGTGGTATCGTAGGATCCCGGATTCGATACACATACGAAGCGATCTCTTTGCATCATACTGGTTAACCGCTTAGGTCGGCTAAGTCTGCCTACGTTCCCCTTGACATAAATGGAACATACGTATGTATGAATTCAATAAGTTAGGTAATATCGATAATAGTTGCAAATTATATCTTATCTTTGATATTTATTCTACACGAAATATATAATTTATTATTAGCTGTATACCTCACTATCCTATCGAGATATTCTAGGATTCTGGGAGATTCCTATTGTTCACCTCATCATGTACATTTATAGTCCTCACCATTAGTACTATCTTATAACCCATTCATGTAATAGGTAGAAACACTTTCAAACTTGCCACTCTCTGATCATCTGAAATGTTGTAAAGCCACGAAACATTTCAACGAGCCGCGGAGCCCACAGTGTGTCACAGACTCACCAACACGCAAAGGCACGGCAAGCGCACAAACACGACAAATACGTCAAAAAGACAATGTGGCATTTCATCTCTGTGGATAGCAATTTTAGGATCAATTTGGTATCATTTTGAAAAATACATCGACATTTGAAGGTCTAAAATGTACAATAAAATTCGTCACAGTGCATCATTGACGTTATAGGATTCAAATTTTTCCTGGGGGAGCAAGCCTCAGGGCCAATCCAGCACCACCCTTCGGTGATCAATTTATTAGTCGGGCCTACAAATTCAAAAAGGCTAGCTACGCCCCTGTAGATGTATCTTATATACCAGCGGATAGATGCTAGAAGATATCCGAGTGTATTCCATCAAAGTAAAAGGAACTTATAGCAATGTAAAACTGATTTCTTTTCTCTGCCAGCTGTCCTGATTAACGCTCCTGATGGCCTTTCAGCGAATATTCGGGCGGCCATATTGGATATGTACTCGCAATTAAATGGAAACACCGACAGTAATTCGGCGGATGTGAAACATATTGATCTCCTATTCGACATCAATACTCACAACCTGTTATGTGACCACAAGAAGATGTTTGAGACTGCGGCGGTCATTAACCTGAAGCTGGTCGGTGATGATGGTGCCCAATACTCACATAGGTAACTTGTCGTCTTACACAAAATCAATCCAAGTGCTTGAACTCAATGGTAGCAACACAATAGGGCCAAATTTTGGAAGCGACGATCGATTTTACATGGATGCATATGACTTGTACATCATCATCATTAGTTTCTTCATCACCATCATCATTTTGATATTTTCAGCAGAATATAAAGTTCTTCTATTTTTCTACAGTATTTCTAACAACAAACAAATCAATTCAAAACCTTAATGCGAGCCTTTCTTGGTACCTGCAAAACCGATAATAATATCGATAGTTTCATAACTACATGGTTATAATGATTATTTATGATGATAGAAATAATTGTCTTGATGAAAGGGTGGTGGTGATGGTCAATAAAAATGATGATGCTGATAATGTCGCCTTAGATGATAATGCTATTCATCATTAACTTGGTGGTCAATGTGACGATAGACTTTTACCATTTACTTTTACCATTTACTTTTATCATTTACTTTTACCATTTACTTTTTACCAGATTTATTTAGCTTTAAGTTATAGTTCTAGTCCACGATATCATTTCCTAATTTTTTAAACAAAATCACATACTGCACATTTTTGATATGCATCAGATAATCATTAATACCATTTTATTTTAATGCACTTAGTTCACATTTTACTTCATTACTGTTTTTAATATGTTTTACTGGTAGCTTACTCAGTTTTGACAAGGATCAACAAGAACTACAGAACCATTTCCAAGGTTTAAGATTAAAAAATGATTTTTATTTATAGTGATATAAACAGCCCAGTATGTGCTAGGATTGAGCCAAATGTGGATTCTGAATCTCGCAACTTCTATATTGAACACGTGGGCAAGAATAACTCTTGCATGAACAGTAGTTGTGCGCTTATTAAAGACCAACAAACACCTAATAAGACTTTCAGAAAGGTAATAATTAACGCTTTTAGCTCATCTGAAATGTAGCCATTCAATAGTACTGATGCTGCCAAGATTACAATTGACACAAGTAGCCGTCAAGCCCATATACCTCACCACAATTAAACAACAGGAATAGTATTACACTGTTCAGTGAATGAATATGTTATAACTAGAATAACCCTTTACACGCTAGCAGCAGATAAAATCACTTCTGCAAACAGCATAGAGCCAGACCATTCTACCGTCTGATCAGGCTCTATGCTGTTATTTATTCAGATAGTGGAGCTAAAACACTTAGCTGAATAGCAAACAACATAGATCCAGATCAGCCGTGGCGTAATGCCTTGTCTGATCAGTTTGTTGTTTGCATAGTGATTTATTTACCCAGCAGGCAAAGGGTTACTGTCACCTTGTAGTTTACTGAGGAGTACATCAATTACGAAACGTAATTTTTCTCCACTGCCTTTTAGTTTATATAAATTTAGTTTGACTTGATTGCGAAACAAGTTTTTACAACTGGAGACCTCATTCCTGATGAAATCCATCGTCACGAAGGAGAGAAGAGGCAAAGTGGAATTTAAATGCCTTGCCTAAGGGCACAATCATAACGGCTCCAGCTGGGCTAAAACTTGCACACCTGAAACGAATGCGGACACAATTCTGATGAAATTCCATGACTTATTCCAGTTATATTCACCTGTAGCATGAAAACAGTTAATGGATGCTACCATTCATGTTATTATGTAGTGGGCTCAAAATTTGATGACTACTGTCATATCAGGCTTGTATAAATTTACCTTGAGGAAATGTTTATATTTTCTGAAACGTTGGCATTAGTTCATATCACAAATACATGTATGTATGATCATTTAGAGAAACTAACAAAAAATCCCAAATGTGAGTTTCTCAAAGAAGAAACAAATGATCTCTGTTTTATTGTAAATTGTCACGAAATTAAGCTAATCGTTGTTGTCAAATCGTGCACTCGCATATATATGTCATTGGGAACCAAAGAGTTGCTCGCATATATATGTCATTGGGAACCAAAGAGTTGCTTGCATATATATGTCATTGGGAACCAGAGTTGCTCGCATATATATGTCATTGAGAACCAAATAGTTGCTCGCATATATATGTTGTTGGGAACCAAAGAGTTGCTCGCATATATATGTCATTGGGAACCAAAGAGTTGCTCGCATATATATGTCATTGAGAACCAAATAGTTGCTCGCATATATATGTTGTTGGGATCCAAAAAGTTGCTCGCATATATATGTCATTGGGAACCAAAGAGTTGCTCGCATATATATGTCATTGGGAACCAAAGAGTTGCTCGCATATATATGTCATTGAGAACCAAATAGTTGCTCGCATATATATGTCATTGGGAACCAAAGAGCCAAAGAGATACAACTTCAATTTCTGGTATGTGCAACTAATATAAAAAAGTATACCTAAATAGTTGATCCAATTATTAAGCTAACACGGAAATATGCTGTATCTGTGCTGGATTACACATGTCAAAACAGTATTGATCTTCTAAAACATACAGCTTGGCCATTGAATATGTCCCATACTATTTTAGCTCAATGCTTTCTTTCTTTTAGTTAGAATTAAATGGATGGTACATCTGTGACAGACCCCATTCTGCCAAAAACACGGGGTATCAAAAACTGACTACAGATGACTCACGCGAATCTAACAAAAGATGTGGCAAATACGTCTGCAATCACGTGTCCCCATCTTTCGATCCATTGCCACTAATTCATCGGCATCACGTATCAACACGTAAAAGCTCAGCTGGAAATTCTAGAGAATCTCTGAGCGAACGATCAGCATTAGCACATGATCGTTCAGAAAACAATACTAATCAATCATCAAGTTTGACTGGATGCAACGGAAACAGTAACACACCAATCAAAATAGGACACCGTTTCAGCCACTATACAAGGATCTCTAACTATATTGACCAGTATAGGTAACTATGTAAATCAGTGTCGGTGTGGGTATGTAGAGTATGAATACACACAGCATGGGTAGTTACATAAACCTGTGTCAGCAAATACATAGATTAGTTACTAGTGGATGCAGGAGGGGGATGGGCAAGGAAGGTTCTCTCTAAGAATATCTGATAATAATACAGTATTGTTGGAAACCCCAATAATTAACCCCTCAAAATTCAGCCATATGCTGTTTTTTCCGAAAATAAGAATGTGACCTTTTTACCAGTTGACAGTTTTTACTTAAAACATCTTGAAATCACGGAACTGCAGCAGTACGTAGAATAGTATCGGTGTGTATGTAGATCAGTCTCAATTAGTATGTAGACCCGTGACGGTAGGTATGTTGATCAGTCTTAGTTAGTATGTAGACCCGTGACGGTAGGTACGTAGATCAGTCTCAGTTAGTATGTTGACCCGTGACGGTAGGTACGTAGATCAGTCTCAGTTAGTATGTAGACCCGTGATGGTAGGTACGTAGATCAGTCTCAGTTAGTATGTAGACCCGTGACAGTAGGTACGTAGATCAGTCTCAGTTAGTATGTAGACCCGTGACGGTAGGTACGTAGATCAGTCTCAGTTAGTATGTAGACCCGTGACGGTAGGTACGTAGATCAGTCTCAGTTAGTATGTAGACCCGTGACGGTAGGTACGTAGATCAGTCTCAGTTAGTATGTAGACCCGTGACGGTAGGTACGTAGATCAGTCTCAGTTAGTATGTAGACCCGTGACGGTAGGTACGTAGATCAGTCTCAGTTAGTATGTAGACCCGTGACGGTAGGTACGTAGATCAGTCTCAGTTAGTATGTAGACCCGTGACGGTAGGTACGTAGATCAGTCTCAGTTAGTATGTAGACCCGTGACGGTAGGTACGTAGATCAGTCTCAGTTAGTATGTAGACCCGTGACGGTAGGTACGTAGATCAGTCTCAGTTAGTATGTAGACCCGTGACAGTAGGTACGTAGATCAGTCTCAGTTAGTATGTAGACCTGTGACGGTAGGTACGTAGATCAGTCTCAGTTAGTATGTAGACCCATGACGGTAGGTATGTTGATCAGTCTCAGTTAGTATGTAGACCCGTGACGGTAGGTACGTAGATCAGTCTCAGTTAGTATGTAGACCCGTGACGGTAGGTACGTAGATCAGTCTCAGTTAGTATGTAGACCCGTGACGGTAGGTACGTAGATCAGTCTCAGTTAGTATGTAGACCCGTGACAGTAGGTACGTAGATCAGTCTCAGTTAGTATGTAGACCCGTGACGGTAGGTACGTAGATCAGTCTCAGTTAGTATGTAGACCCGTGACGGTAGGTACGTAGATCAGTCTCAGTTAGTATGTAGACCCGTGACGGTAGGTACGTAGATCAGTCTCAGTTAGTATGTAGACCCGTGACGGTAGGTACGTAGATCAGTCTCAGTTAGTATGTAGACCCGTGACGGTAGGTACGTAGATCAGTCTCAGTTAGTATGTAGACCTGTGACGGTAGGTACGTAGATCAGTCTCAGTTAGTATGTAGACCCGTGACGGTAGGTACGTAGATCAGTCTCAGTTAGTATGTAGACCCGTGACAGTAGGTACGTAGATCAGTCTCAGTTAGTATGTAGACCCGTGACGGTAGGTACGTAGATCAGTCTCAGTTAGTATGTAGACCCGTGACGGTAGGTACGTAGATCAGTCTCAGTTAGTATGTAGACCCGTGACGGTAGGTACGTAGATCAGTCTCAGTTAGTATGTAGACCCGTGACGGTAGGTACGTAGATCAGTCTCAGTTAGTATGTAGACCCGTGACGGTAGGTACGTAGATCAGTCTCAGTTAGTATGTAGACCCGTGACGGTAGGTACGTAGATCAGTCTCAGTTAGTATGTAGACCCGTGACGGTAGGTACGTAGATCAGTCTCAGTTAGTATGTAGACCCGTGACGGTAGGTACGTAGATCAGTCTCAGTTAGTATGTAGACCCGTGACGGTAGGTACGTAGATCAGTCTCAGTTAGTATGTAGACCCGTGACGGTAGGTACGTAGATCAGTCTCAGTTAGTATGTAGACCCGTGACGGTAGGTACGTAGATCAGTCTCAGTTAGTATGTAGACCCGTGACGGTAGGTACGTAGATCAGTCTCAGTTAGTATGTAGACCCGTGACGGTAGGTACGTAGATCAGTCTCAGTTAGTATGTAGACCCGTGACGGTAGGTACGTAGATCAGTCTCAGTTAGTATGTAGACCCGTGGCGGTAGGTACGTAGATCAGTCTCAGTTAGTATGTAGACCCGTGACAGTAGGTACGTAGATCAGTCTCAGTTAGTATGTAGACCCGTGGCGGTAGGTACGTAGATCAGTCTCTGTTAGTATGTAGACCCGTGACAGTAGGTACATAGATCAGTCTCAGTTAGTATGTAGACCCATGATGGTAGGTACGTAGATCAGTCTCAGTTAGTATGTAGACCCGTGACGGTAGGTACGTAGATCAGTCTCAGTTAGTATGTAGACCCTTGACAGTAGGTACGTAGATCAGTCTCAGTTAGTATGTAGACCCGTGACGGTAGGTACATAGATCAGTCTCAGTTAGTATGAAGACCCGTGACAGTAGGTACGTAGATCAGTCTCAGTTAGTATGTAGACCCGTGGCGGTAGGTACGTAGATCAGTCTCAGTTAGTATGTAGACCCGTGACGGTAGGTACGTAGATCAGTCTCAGTTAGTATGTAGACCCATGACAGTAGGTACGTAGATCAGTCTCAGTTAGTATGTAGACCCATGACGGTAGGTACGTAGATCAGTCTCAGTTAGTATGTAGACCCGTGACAGTAGGTATTTAGATCAGTCTCAGTTAGTATGTAGACCCGTGACAGTAGGTACGTAGATCAGTCTCAGTTAGTATGTAGACCCGTGACGGTAGGTACGTAGATCAGTCTCAGTTAGTGTGTAGACCTGTGACGGTAGGTACGTAGATCAGTCTCAGTTATTATGTAGACCCATGACGGTAGGTACGTAGATCAGTCTCAGTGTGTAGACCTGTGACGGTAGGTACGTAGATCAGTCTCAGTTAGTATGTAGACCCATGACAGTAGATACGTAGATCAGTCTAAGTTAGTATGTAGACCCGTGACGGTAGGTACGTAGATCAGTCTCAGTTAGTATGTAGACCCGTGATGGTAGGTACGTAGATCAGTCTCAGTTAGTATGTAGACCTGTGACGGTATGTACGTAGATCAGTCTCAGTTAGTATGTAGACCCATGACGGTAGGTACGTAGATCAGTCTCAGTTAGTATGTAGACCTGTGACAGTAGGTACGTAGATCAGTCTCAGTTAGTGTGTAGACCTGTGACAGTACGTACGTAGATCAGTCTCAGTTAGTATGTAGACCCGTGACGGTAGGTACGTAGATCAGTCTCAGTTAGTATGTAGACCCGTGACGGTAGGTACGTAGATCAGTCTCAGTTAGTGTGTAGACCCGTGACAGTAGGTACGTAGATCAGTCTCAGTTAGTATGTAGACCCGTGACGGTAGGTACGTAGATCAGTCTCAGTTAGTATGTAGACCCGTGACGGTAGGTACGTAGATCAGTCTCAGTTAGTATGTAGACCCGTGACAGTAGGTATTTAGATCAGTCTCAGTTAGTATGTAGACCCGTGACAGTAGGTACGTAGATCAGTCTCAGTTAGTATGTAGACCCGTGACGGTAGGTACGTAGATCAGTCTCAGTTAGTGTGTAGACCTGTGACGGTAGGTACGTAGATCAGTCTCAGTTAGTATGTAGACCCGTGACGGTAGGTACGTAGATCAGTCTCAGTGTGTAGACCTGTGAGGGTAGGTACGTAGATCAGTCTCAGTTAGTATGTAGACCCATGACAGTAGGTACGTAGATCAGTCTCAGTTAGTATGTAGACCCGTGACGGTAGGTACGTAGATCAGTCTCAGTTAGTATGTAGACCCGTGATGGTAGGTACGTAGATCAGTCTCAGTTAGTATGTAGACCTGTGACGGTAGGTACGTAGATCAGTCTCAGTTAGTATGTAGACCCGTGATGGTAGGTACGTAGATCAGTCTCAGTTAGTATGTAGACCTGTGACAGTAGGTACGTAGATCAGTCTCAGTTAGTGTGTAGACCTGTGACAGTAGGTACGTAGATCAGTCTCAGTTAGTATGTAGACCCGTGACGGTAGGTACGTAGATCAGTCTCAGTTAGTATGTAGACCTGTGACAGTAGGTACGTAGATCAGTCTCAGTTAGTGTGTAGACCTGTGACAGTAGGTACGTAGATCAGTCTCAGTTAGTATGTAGACCCGTGACGGTAGGTACGTAGATCAGTCTCTGTTAGTATGTAGACCCGTGATGGTAGGTACGTAGATCATTCTCTGTTAGTGTGTAGACCCGTGACGGTAGGTACGTAGATCAGTCTCAGTTAGTATGTAGACCTGTGACGGTATGTACGTAGATCAGTCTCAGTTAGTATGTAGACCCATGACGGTAGGTACGTAGATCAGTCTCAGTTAGTATGTAGACCTGTGACAGTAGGTACGTAGATCAGTCTCAGTTAGTGTGTAGACCTGTGACAGTACGTACGTAGATCAGTCTCAGTTAGTATGTAGACCCGTGACGGTAGGTACGTAGATCAGTCTCAGTTAGTATGTAGACCCGTGACGGTAGGTACGTAGATCAGTCTCAGTTAGTATGTAGACCCGTGATGGTAGGTACGTAGATCAGTCTCAGTTAGTATGTAGACCCGTGACGGTAGGTACGTAGATCAGTCTCAGTTAGTATGTAGACCCGTGACGGTAGGTACGTAGATCAGTCTCAGTTAGTATGTAGACCCGTGACGGTAGGTACGTAGATCAGTCTCAGTTAGTATGTAGACCCGTGACGGTAGGTACGTAGATCAGTCTCAGTTAGTATGTAGACCCGTGACGGTAGGTACGTAGATCAGTCTCAGTTAGTATGTAGACCCGTGACGGTAGGTACGTAGATCAGTCTCAGTTAGTATGTAGACCCGTGACGGTAGGTACGTAGATCAGTCTCAGTTAGTATGTAGACCCGTGACGGTAGGTACGTAGATCAGTCTCAGTTAGTATGTAGACCCGTGACGGTAGGTACGTAGATCAGTCTCAGTTAGTATGTAGACCCGTGACGGTAGGTACGTAGATCAGTCTCAGTTAGTATGTAGACCCGTGACGGTAGGTACGTAGATCAGTCTCAGTTAGTATGTAGACCTGTGACAGTAGGTACGTAGATCAGTCTCAGTTAGTGTGTAGACCTGTGACAGTAGGTACGTAGATCAGTCTCAGTTAGTATGTAGACCCGTGACGGTAGGTACGTAGATCAGTCTCAGTTAGTATGTAGACCCGTGACGGTAGGTACGTAGATCAGTCTCAGTTAGTATGTAGACCCGTGACAGTAGGTACGTAGATCAGTCTCAGTTAGTATGTAGACCCGTGACGGTAGGTACGTAGATCAGTCTCAGTTAGTATGTAGACCCGTGACAGTAGGTACGTAGATCAGTCTCAGTTAGTATGTAGACCCGTGACGGTAGGTACGTAGATCAGTCTCAGTTAGTATGTAGACCCGTGACGGTAGGTACGTAGATCAGTCTCAGTTAGTATGTAGACCCGTGACAGTAGGTACGTAGATCAGTCTCAGTTAGTATGTAGACCCGTGACGGTAGGTACGTAGATCAGTCTCAGTTAGTATGTAGACCCGTGACAGTAGGTACGTAGATCAGTCTCAGTTAGTATGTAGACCCGTGACGGTAGGTACGTAGATCAGTCTCAGTTAGTATGTAGACCCGTGACGGTAGGTACGTAGATCAGTCTCAGTTAGTATGTAGACCTGTGACGGTAGGTACGTAGATCAGTCTCAGTTAGTATGTAGACCCGTGACGGTAGGTACGTAGATCAGTCTCAGTGTGTAGACCTGTGACGGTAGGTACGTAGATCAGTCTCAGTTAGTATGTAGACCCATGACGGTAGGTACGTAGATCAGTCTCAGTTAGTATGTAGACCCGTGACGGTAGGTACGTAGATCAGTCTCAGTTAGTATGTAGACCCGTGACGGTAGGTACGTAGATCAGTCTCAGTTAGTATGTAGACCTGTGACGGTAGGTACGTAGATCAGTCTCAGTTAGTATGTAGACCCTTGACGGTAGGTACGTAGATCAGTCTCAGTTAGTATGTAGACCCGTGACAGTAGGTACGTAGATCAGTCTCAGTTAGTATGTAGACCTGTGACAGTAGGTACGTAGATCAGTCTCAGTTAGTATGTAGACCCGTGACGGTAGGTACGTAGATCAGTCTCAGTTAGTATGTAGACCCGTGACGGTAGGTACGTAGATCAGTCTCTGTTAGTATGTAGACCCGTGATGGTAGGTACGTAGATCATTCTCTGTTAGTGTGTAGACCCGTGACGGTAGGTACGTAGATCAGTCTCAGTTAGTATGTAGACCTGTGACGGTATGTACGTAGATCAGTCTCAGTTAGTATGTAGACCCATGACGGTAGGTACGTAGATCAGTCTCAGTTAGTATGTAGACCTGTGACAGTAGGTACGTAGATCAGTCTCAGTTAGTATGTAGACCTGTGACAGTAGGTACGTAGATCAGTCTCAGTTAGTATGTAGACCCGTGACGGTAGGTACGTAGATCAGTCTCAGTTAGTATGTAGACCCGTGACGGTAGGTACGTAGATCAGTCTCAGTTAGTATGTAGACCCGTGACGGTAGGTACGTAGATCAGTCTCAGTTAGTATGTAGACCCGTGACGGTAGGTACGTAGATCAGTCTCAGTTAGTATGTAGACCCGTGACGGTAGGTACGTAGATCAGTCTCAGTTAGTATGTAGACCCGTGACAGTAGGTACGTAGATCAGTCTCAGTTAGTATGTAGACTCGTGGCGGTAGGTACGTAGATCAGTCTCAGTTAGTATGTAGACCCGTGACGGTAGGTACGTAGATCAGTCTCAGTTAGTATGTAGACTCGTGGCGGTAGGTACGTAGATCAGTCTCAGTTAGTATGTAGACCCGTGGCGGTAGGTACGTAGATCAGTCTCAGTTAGTATGTAGACCCGTGACGGTAGGTACGTAGATCAGTCTCAGTTAGTATGTAGACCCGTGACGGTAGGTACGTAGATCAGTCTCAGTTAGTATGTAGACCCGTGACGGTAGGTACGTAGATCAGTCTCAGTTAGTATGTAGACCCGTGACGGTAGGTACGTAGATCAGTCTCAGTTAGTATGTAGACCCGTGACGGTAGGTACGTAGATCAGTCTCAGTTAGTATGTAGACCCGTGACGGTAGGTACGTAGATCAGTCTCAGTTAGTATGTAGACCCGTGACGGTAGGTACGTAGATCAGTCTCAGTTAGTATGTAGACCCGTGACGGTAGGTACGTAGATCAGTCTCAGTTAGTATGTAGACCTGTGACAGTAGGTACGTAGATCAGTCTCAGTTAGTATGTAGACCTGTGACAGTAGGTACGTAGATCAGTCTCAGTTAGTATGTAGACCCGTGACGGTAGGTACGTAGATCAGTCTCAGTTAGTATGTAGACCCGTGACGGTAGGTACGTAGATCAGTCTCAGTTAGTATGTAGACCCGTGACAGTAGGTATTTAGATCGGTCTCAGTTAGTATGTAGGCCCGTGACAGTAGGTACGTAGATCAGTCTCAGTTAGTATGTAGACCCGTGACGGTAGGTACGTAGATCAGTCTCAGTTAGTGTGTAGACCTGTGACGGTAGGTACGTAGATCAGTCTCAGTTAGTATGTAGACCCGTGACGGTAGGTACGTAGATCAGTCTCAGTGTGTAGACCTGTGAGGGTAGGTACGTAGATCAGTCTCAGTTAGTATGTAGACCCATGACAGTAGGTACGTAGATCAGTCTCAGTTAGTATGTAGACCCGTGACGGTAGGTACGTAGATCAGTCTCAGTTAGTATGTAGACCCGTGATGGTAGGTACGTAGATCAGTCTCAGTTAGTATGTAGACCTGTGACGGTAGGTACGTAGATCAGTCTCAGTTAGTATGTAGACCCGTGATGGTAGGTACGTAGATCAGTCTCAGTTAGTATGTAGACCTGTGACAGTAGGTACGTAGATCAGTCTCAGTTAGTATGTAGACCCGTGACGGTAGGTACGTAGATCAGTCTCAGTTATTATGTAGACCCGTGACGGTAGGTACGTAGATCAGTCTGTTGGTATGTAGACCCGTGATGGTAGGTACGTAGATCAGTCTCAGTTAGTATGTAGACCCGTGACGGTAGATACGTAGATCAGTCTCAGTTAGTATGTAGACCCGTGACGGTAGGTACGTAGATCAGTCTCTGTTAGTATGTAGACCCGTGATGGTAGGTACGTAGATCATTCTCTGTTAGTGTGTAGACCCGTGACGGTAGGTACGTAGATCAGTCTCAGTTAGTATGTAGACCTGTGACGGTATGTACGTAGATCAGTCTCAGTTAGTATGTAGACCCATGACGGTAGGTACGTAGATCAGTCTCAGTTAGTATGTAGACCTGTGACAGTAGGTACGTAGATCAGTCTCAGTTAGTGTGTAGACCTGTGACAGTACGTACGTAGATCAGTCTCAGTTAGTATGTAGACCCGTGACGGTAGGTACGTAGATCAGTCTCAGTTAGTATGTAGACCCGTGACGGTAGGTACGTAGATCAGTCTCAGTTAGTATGTAGACCCGTGACAGTAGGTACGTAGATCAGTCTCAGTTAGTATGTAGACCCGTGACAGTAGGTACGTAGATCAGTCTCAGTTAGTATGTAGACCCGTGACGGTAGGTACGTAGATCAGTCTCAGTTAGTATGTAGACCCGTGACGGTAGGTACGTAGATCAGTCTCAGTTAGTGTGTAGACCCGTGACGGTAGGTACGTAGATCAGTCTCAGTTAGTATGTAGACCTGTGACGGTATGTACGTAGATCAGTCTCAGTTAGTATGTAGACCCATGACGGTAGGTACGTAGATCAGTCTCAGTTAGTATGTAGACCTGTGACAGTAGGTACGTAGATCAGTCTCAGTTAGTATGTAGACCCGTGACGGTAGGTACGTAGATCAGTCTCAGTTAGTATGTAGACCCGTGACGGTAGGTACATAGATCAGTCTCAGTTAGTATGTAGACCCGTGACGGTAGGTACGTAGATCAGTCTCAGTTAGTATGTAGACCCGTGACGGTAGGTACGTAGATCAGTCTCAGTTAGTATGTAGACCCGTGACGGTAGGTACGTAGATCAGTCTCAGTTAGTATGTAGACCCGTGACGGTAGGTACGTAGATCAGTCTCAGTTAGTATGTAGACCCGTGACGGTAGGTACGTAGATCAGTCTCAGTTAGTATGTAGACCCGTGACGGTAGGTACGTAGATCAGTCTCAGTTAGTATGTAGACCCGTGACGGTAGGTACGTAGATCAGTCTCAGTTAGTATGTAGACCCGTGACGGTAGGTACGTAGATCAGTCTCAGTTAGTATGTAGACCCGTGACGGTAGGTACGTAGATCAGTCTCAGTTAGTATGTAGACCCGTGATGGTAGGTACGTAGATCAGTCTCAGTTAGTATGTAGACCTGTGACGGTATGTACGTAGATCAGTCTCAGTTAGTATGTAGACCCGTGACGGTAGGTACGTAGATCAGTCTCAGTTAGTATGTAGACCTGTGACAGTAGGTACGTAGATCAGTCTCAGTTAGTGTGTAGACCTGTGACAGTACGTACGTAGATCAGTCTCAGTTAGTATGTAGACCCGTGACGGTAGGTACGTAGATCAGTCTCAGTTAGTATGTAGACCCGTGACGGTAGGTACGTAGATCAGTCTCAGTTAGTATGTAGACCCGTGACAGTAGGTATTTAGATCGGTCTCAGTTAGTATGTAGGCCCGTGACAGTAGGTACGTAGATCAGTCTCAGTTAGTATGTAGACCCGTGACGGTAGGTACGTAGATCAGTCTCAGTTAGTGTGTAGACCTGTGACGGTAGGTACGTAGATCAGTCTCAGTTAGTATGTAGACCCGTGACGGTAGGTACGTAGATCAGTCTCAGTGTGTAGACCTGTGAGGGTAGGTACGTAGATCAGTCTCAGTTAGTATGTAGACCCATGACAGTAGGTACGTAGATCAGTCTCAGTTAGTATGTAGACCCGTGACGGTAGGTACGTAGATCAGTCTCAGTTAGTATGTAGACCCGTGACGGTAGGTACGTAGATCAGTCTCAGTTAGTATGTAGACCCGTGACAGTAGGTACGTAGATCAGTCTCAGTTAGTATGTAGACCCGTGACAGTAGGTACGTAGATCAGTCTCAGTTAGTATGTAGACCTGTGACGGTAGGTACGTAGATCAGTCTCAGTTAGTATGTAGACCCGTGACGGTAGGTACGTAGATCAGTCTCAGTTAGTATGTAGACCCGTGACGGTAGGTACGTAGATCAGTCTCAGTTAGTATGTAGACCCGTGACGGTAGGTACGTAGATCAGTCTCAGTTAGTATGTAGACCCGTGACGGTAGGTACGTAGATCAGTCTCAGTTAGTATGTAGACCCGTGACGGTAGGTACGTAGATCAGTCTCAGTTAGTATGTAGACCCGTGACAGTAGGTACGTAGATCAGTCTCAGTTAGTATGTAGACTCGTGGCGGTAGGTACGTAGATCAGTCTCAGTTAGTATGTAGACCCGTGACGGTAGGTACGTAGATCAGTCTCAGTTAGTATGTAGACTCGTGGCGGTAGGTACGTAGATCAGTCTCAGTTAGTATGTAGACCCGTGGCGGTAGGTACGTAGATCAGTCTCAGTTAGTATGTAGACCCGTGACGGTAGGTACGTAGATCAGTCTCAGTTAGTATGTAGACCCGTGACGGTAGGTACGTAGATCAGTCTCAGTTAGTATGTAGACCCGTGACGGTAGGTACGTAGATCAGTCTCAGTTAGTATGTAGACCCGTGACGGTAGGTATGTAGATCAGTCTCAGTTAGTATGTAGACCCGTGATGGTAGGTACGTAGATCAGTCTCAGTTAGTATGTAGACCTGTGACGGTATGTACGTAGATCAGTCTCAGTTAGTATGTAGACCCATGACGGTAGGTACGTAGATCAGTCTCAGTTAGTATGTAGACCTGTGACAGTAGGTACGTAGATCAGTCTCAGTTAGTATGTAGACCCGTGACGGTAGGTACGTAGATCAGTCTCAGTTAGTATGTAGACCCGTGACGGTAGGTAGGTAGATCAGTCTCAGTTAGTATGTAGACCCGTGACGGTAGGTACGTAGATCAATCTCAGTTAGTATGTAGACCCGTGACTGTAGTTGGGTATATATACTGCAATAGTTGGGTATATACACTGCAATAGTTGGGTATATATACTGCAATAGTTGGGTATATACACTGCAATAGTTGGGTATATATACTGCAATAGTTGGGTATATACACTGCAATAGTTGGGTATATATACTGCAATAGTTGGGTATATATACTGCAATAGTTGGGTATATATACTGCAATAGTTGGGTATATATACTGCAATAGTTGGGTATATATCTGCAATAGTGTGGTTTTACTGCATAGTGGGTATATATACTGCAATAGTTGGATACACTGCAATAGTTGGGTATATTACTGCAATAGTTGGATACACTGCAATAGTTGGGTATATATACTGCAATAGTTGGGTATATATACTGCAATAGTTGGATACACTGCAATAGTTGGGTATATATACTGCAATAGTGGGTATATATACTGCAATAGTTGGGTATATATACTGCAATAGTTGGGTATATACTGCAATAGTTGGGTATATACACGTGTGGGTTTTGCAATAGTGGGTATATATACTGCAATAGTTGGGTATACACTGCAATAGTTGGGTATATATACTGCAATAGATGGGTATATATACTGCAATAGTTGGGTATATATACTGCAATAGTTGGGTATATACACTGCAATAGTTGAGTATATACACTGCAATAGTTGGGTATATATACTGCAATAGTTGGGTACACTGCAATAGTTGGGTATATACACTGCAATAGTTGGGTATATATACTGCAATAGTTGGGTATATATACTGCAATAGTTGGGTATATATACTGCAATAGTTGGATACACTGCAATAGTTGGGTATATATACTGCAATAGTTGCGTATATATACTGCAATAGTTGGGTATATATATACTGCAATAGTTGGGTATATATACTGCAATAGTTGGGTATATATACTGCAATAGTTGGGTATATATACTGCAATAGTTGGGTATATATACTGCAATAGTTGGGTATTATATATATATATATACTGCAATAGTTGGATACACTGCAATGTTGGGTATATATACTGCAATAGTTGGGTATATATACTGCAATAGTTGGGTATATATATATATACTGCAATAGTTGGATACACTGCAATAGTTGGGTATATATACTGCAATAGTTGGGTATATATACTGCAATAGTTGGGTATATATATGCTGCAATAGTTGGGTATATTCTGCAATAGTTGGGTATATATACTGTAATAGTTGGGTATATATACTGCAATAGTTGGGTATATATACTGCAATAGTTGGGTATATATACTGCAATAGTTGGGTATATATACTGCAATAGTTGGGTATATACACTGCAATAGTTGGGTATATATACTGCAATAGTTGGGTATATATACTGCAATAGTTGGGTATATATACTGTAATAGTTGGATATACTGCAATAGTTGGGTATATATACTGCAATAGTTGGGTATATATACTGCTATAGTT
>CM026402.1:14652441-14686055 GCA_014843695.1 Archivesica marissinica
CTATTTCATCATATATACGTTCATTACTACAAGATCCACATACTATTTCACCATATATACATTCATTACTACAAGACCTACACACCATATCACCATATATACGTACATTCCTACAAGATATATCCACTATCTCACCATATTTACGTTCATTAATACAAGATCTACACGCTATATCACCATATCTACGTACATTCCTACAAGATATATCCACTATCTCACCATATATACATACATTGCTACTAAATTTACGCACTATCTCACCTTATATACATACATTGCTACTAAATTTACGCACTATCTCACCATATCTACATTCATTACTACAAGATCTACGCACTATATCACCATATCTACGTACATTCCTACAAGATATATCCACTATCTCACCATATTTACGTATATTACTACAATAACTACGCGCTGTCTCACCATATCTGCGTACATTTCTACAAGATAAACGCACTATCTCATCATATCTACATTCATTATTGCAAGATATACGCGCTATCTCATCATATCTACGTACATTACTACAAGATATAAGCACTATCTCACCAAATCTACTTACATTACTACAAGATATACGCGCTGTCTCACCATATCTAAATACATTACTCTTCTAATCGGTCGCTATTTATAGAAGCGTACGTAATAGTTATTTATGGATCGGTTCGTAGTCTATATTTATAGAATGGTACGAGATCGCTATTTATAAAGCGGTTCGTAGTCGTTATTTATAGAAACGTACGCGCTGGCTATTTATAGAGCGGTTCGTTTCCATTGGTCGCTGTAATAGGGTATGTAGTGTAGTGTAGTCGCTTCGTTTTCTTATACACCACTTTCACTCTGTTACTGTACAGATCGGTATATCGATGTCGTAAAAGAACGTCGTTTTTTTATACAAATTTATTTTAGCTCGATCGCGAAACGAGTTATTCCGACTTATCGTTCCTGACGGAGAGAGAATTCAAATGGCGACGCTCGTAACAGCTCCAACGGGGCTCGAACTCCGGACCTGAAGCTGCGCTATCGCGACTTCCTGTCGTACGGAGGTGGCGACCCATGATTGCGAGCTGGATTTGGTCACCATCGGGTAACCGGATATCCGTGACATCCATTCGTTGTCCCGCGACAACCATTCGCTACACGACCTCGGTACACGGTCTCACATAGCGCGTACCGTAAATGAGGGCCGATGCAGCGATAACTCTACCCCAGGGCCAGCCCGGATCTGAATCCGTGTGTGGGCGGAGAATGGAGGTACCCCCCGGTACGGACCAGTTGGAAGCGGCTCTATTCGGATGTTATTGACTCGAGAACGGATCCGACTGGAAGCGTGAGGGTGTCATCCGGGTACGTGGCGGGGCCACCGATTATTCTGACTAGTGTCTTCGAAGAAATGCGACGACGCTCCGGATATATAATAGAGGACATATGTCGCATTATTCGCTAATTATAAGATTATCCGATAAGCCGAGGTCATCCAAAATGGACGCCGCGTAGAGGCTCGTTACTAGATCGGCCTTCGTACACGGTAGTTGCGCGATACGTCATCAATAAACGAGCACGCGCGTGACCTACTTATATTAACTTATATGCAAAGAGCCGGGTTTACTAAAAAACAAAGAGCTCGGTAGTTGCGCGATACGTCATCAATAGGCTATGTAGTGACGCGCACGCGCGTGACCTACTTTATATTCCCTTATATGCAAATGAGTTACTATAAATCGTATTCAAAATGGCGCCCGTTTGTTTACATACAAAGAGACGCATGTACCTAACGTAGGTGCCTTGATTGTATACAATTTTGTATGAGGGTTCCCAACTAATGATATGCAGCTGACATTCACACTCGAAGTTACGGGCATTTGCAGTGTTCGTCGTGAGAAAAGACGTGTCTTACAGTTTATGCTGTTCCAAGGATGATCTATTATTCACCTCTTCCGGGACACGGTATGTTGCAAATCTGGACTAAAAACATTTTAAATGCAAAGTGTGCTATATTTTCGTTGTGTCATTGAAAAGAATAATTAATATAAATAATGAATCGTGGGTTAATAGTTTCCATCGTGGTATGAACTACATTGGCCGTGTTTAAAGTTAGCGTGGATGCCTTCGACCTCTACAGATTTTAACCACAGCCAATAAGCAATAAGTTGGCCATGTTTAAAGTTAGCGTGGATGCTTTTCGGCCTCCACACACTTTAACCACGACACCCAATATAGTTCATACCCAGATGGAAACTATTAACCCGCGATTCATTCCTTAAATAAGCATCGTTTATATCTTGTTTCAGCAAGCACCTATGACTGATAAAGCACCCAAGAAGCGTTTAGGATGTTCTCGTGGCACTACGCCGTTACAGATTATCTCTACATCACTTACAGTGAACACAATAAACCTAGTAAAACACAACCGGGAGAGGCAGACGTCCGACTCTAACTTAAGTCGCCTCCGTAACAACTGAGTAGCAGTCGTGATTCCAGGTTGGGTCACTTTGACAACACATGATTCCCGGTTACACATGTGACAAGCAGCTAGACAACATGTGATTCCCAGTTACACATGTGACAAGCAGCTAGACAACATGTGACAAGCAGCTAGACAACATGTGATTCCCAGTTACACATGTGACAAGCAGCTAGACAACATGTGATCCCCGGTTACACATGTGACAAGCAGCTAGACAACATGTGATTCCCGGTTACACATGTGACAAGCAGCTAGACAACATGTGACTCCCGGTTACACATGTGACAAGCAGCTAGACAACATGTGATTCCCAGTTACACATGTGACAAGCAGCTATCACAACCAGCTCAACTAGAACATAGCATGCGGTAGGCGAAATAGATAACAATTAGGATGATTTGCAGGGTTCATTCTAGGTCAGTATTTTGGGAAAAGTGAGAAAGCGTGTGATCGCAACCCTAAATGGCGTTATTTAATAAATGTTAACAAAATATGGTTAAAATGCACAGTATGACCATTAAATACAACATTTGAATAAGAGTGCTTTATAATGGGTCAGTGTATCTTAATGGCGAAAGTTTTGTATGAAAATTGTAAAAAAAAAATTAATTAAAAAAACATTTTTTTGGGGGGAGAAGTGGTCATGGTCCCTAGGACGACTATTTCGCTCACATCGCCCTCTAAAATGATCCATGTGATTTGAATGAAATGTCACAAGCCCTACTTTCTAGGAAAAATATTACACAGTAAATTTTGTTATCTGCTCATTTTGCATACGGCATGCTAATGGTTAAAGATGCGGTTTTCATTAGATCTACAGTATATAGCAAGCACCACCACAGTCTCCCCATCACTATTGTCCTATATTAGAAATAGCCCACTGTCGCGCTTGTGAAACATAATATGTAGTGTCAACATAATTATGGTGCATTAATTGTAGCAGTTTTAGAAATTGTAGAACTATTTTCATTAATATACGTTATTGTCCTGATTGGAGCGTTTTGATATGGGAGCGGCGAATTGGGGGCAAATACCCTGTTACGTTTAAATGAACATCAAACGCGAAATCTATCAAATAGTAGTCTGTAGGATATTTATTTAGAGTTATGCATGAACGTGTGGTCTGGGTTTATCGTGTGTGGTCTGGGTTTATCATTTGTGGTCTGGGTTTATCGTGTGTGGTCTGGAACTCTGGGTTTATCGTGTGTGGTCTGGGTTTATCGTGTGTGGTCTGGGTTTATCTTGTGTGGTCTCGGTTTATCTCATATGGTCTCGGTTTAACTGACTGTTCTGTTACCTGTGTTCTAGAAAACCTTTGTACTTTTATGATGAAACCTTTACAACTGTTTATCATCACCAAGAGGGTTGCCATTAAACCCTTACATAAAGGTTCCGGGGCAAATTATTGGGGTATAGTGCACATAACGATGTCACGGTCCCAGAAACATCATTCTGCTGGGGGAGGGGGGGTTCATGCCCACCCGGTTTATGGCACAGATTCATGATTGCCCAGTTAACGCCTCATCCAAAATACAACCCAACGAACCACGTGATTGCTGATATGTTTCGTCCAGTTCACTAAAGGTTTGCAATATATAAAAAAAATTCCATTTGAAGAAAACGCATAAAGAAACTTTAATTCTTTGCAAGCTAGCTGTGAAAACAACTAAACCCCAGAAATAGTTATTACAAATACCCCGTTACGTTTAAATTTTATTTATTATTTAACTTTCTTAAGAAGACCTAAAATCAATCTGAAACAATAAACAATTGGCATTTACGACTGAGAGTGTTTGTATTAACATGTGAATATATGTATATATGTACACAATCATAACATTTACACAACAATAATTTACAACAAGCAGAAAACATGTCCATATTGTATGAAAATAAATTGTTCATGTACATACATACCTTAACAGTCAGATTTAAAGTTGTGTAAATTGTATATGTTACGCTTTACAACCACTACAACTCCGAGCTTATCCTGGGAACATTTTATCGACATATTTTGCCTGGTAAGTCAAATAAATATATTTTAACACCGAGACCATTAATTGGGCCGTATTGAGTGGAGAGCAGTGGTGAAGGCCCTATACCCCAACCGGGGTGAAGAGGATTGATGATGATGATGATTGAGTTTCTGATAGTATCTTGGAGAAGAAATAGTCGTTCTTCAAATCTACACCCTGAAAAATTAGGGTGTAAGTAGATGGCGCTACAATCAAGTTTCCCCAGGCTGTCATTTTGTCAGAAGCTTAAAAAGTGACGAATCGACAGACTGGAACCGAGGCTACTCTGAGCTTATAATGCAACAGTTCAATGTGAATCCTGCAATCAACTATATGCTACGCCACAGGTAAGATTTAGTAACAGTCCCAGACAAGTACTGGATGCGTACAGCATACTCGCATTGTATATCATAAGAATGGAGTAAAATGTTGGCTGAAGTAGATATTTAAAACGCAGCGCAAGTTGGAACTTGTTCAAAGGTAAATGACATGATGCGCATTGCACAATAAAATGTTGTTTACGTAATTAAGTGTCAATCTAAAGGTAAAATTTATAAATTATGGAAGTGGAAGTAAATAAATAATAAAATAAATTGTGGAAGTCGTGATAGCGCAGTGGATGCGCGTTCGCTTCAGGTCCGGAGTTCGAGCCCCGCTGGAGCCGTTACGATTGTGCCCTTAGGCAAGGCATTTAAATTCCACGTTGCCTCTTCTCTCTCCCTCGTGGCGATGGATTCCATCAGGAATGAGGTCTCGAGAGTGATTAATATAAGTTGAAATAACTTGTTTCGCAATCGAGCTAAAATAAATTTGTATAAAAAAATAAATTATTAACTACCCACGATAGATTTACTACGTGTCAATCTAAAATTTATAAATTATTAACTCTCCATGATAGATTTACTACGTGTCAATCTAAAGGTAAAATTTATAAATTATTAACTACCCATGATAGATTTACTACGTGTCAATCTAAAGGTAAAATTTATAAATTATTAACTACCCATGATAGATTTACTACGTGTCAATCTAAAGGTAAAATTTATAAATTATTAACTACCCATGATAGATTTACTACGTGTCAATCTAAAGGTAAAATTTATAAATTATTAACTACCCATGATAGATTTGCTACGTGTCAATCTAAAGGTAAAATTTATAAATTATTAACTACCCATGATAGATTTGCTACGTGTCAATCTAAAGGTAAAATTTATAAATTATTAACTACCCATGATAGATTTGCTACGTGTCAATCTAAAGGTAAAATTTATAAATTATTAACTACCCATGATAGATTTGCTACGTGTCAATCTAAAGGTAAAATTTATAAATTATTAACTCTCCATGATAGATTTACTACGTGTCAATCTAAAGGTAAAATTTATAAATTATTAACTACCCATGATAGATTTACTACGTGTCAATCTAAAGGTAAAATTTATAAATTATTAACTACCCATGATAGATGAAACTCCTCACGATATATTTATTATTACCAGCATGTAATCAATATATTGCTTCTTCCGATAGGTATTTATGGTGTCCGATGATGAGATAGGGTAGAAATGGGTGGGAGGGGTAAGTGTTTACTTCTCCTGTATCTATTAGATACGTGGACCACTGCCGACATGTATCTTACGCCGGTCGGCTGCCCTTACGACGACGCAAATAGATTTACTGACGTTAACTATTTACATACTTTGACAAATAGTGTACGGCAGGCATTTTAGATGGTTATCCGGGACGATCTTTGTGATGCGAGTCACTATTGCACATTCCATATGCAACATCCTTTGTGGCATCAATATATTGGTTATGGTGTCTACAATTGGTGTAACGCCGATAAGGTATAAAATCTCAATTTCTGTAGGACAGCTATATTCCCCCTCGTTGAATGATGGTACAAACGTCTAAGTTGTAGGAAATCAGTGCATAAACAGAATGCATCACAATTTGTAATATATCTACATTTGTATAATTGTTAAACCATAATGTTTGTACCTAGCTACTGACAGAAATGTCTATGTTCTTCTTCCGTGAGCTCATCTACATGCCACCTCAGACAGGGAAAAAATCAAGATGGTACAGTAGTCGCCAAATCGGACATGTGTGTATGATTTCTCCGTGTAATCCGGTTTCATCCCACACAAAATTGCTAAAGCTTGTTTCACAATCATAAAATAAATAAAGTTTATACTCGCACATGTCGTGTCTATGCGGTGAACATTTGACCATTCGTATATTGACATTTTCCACTTCGCAGCATGGCAATAATGAGCACAAATGCAAGACAAAACTCGGGACTATCACTGATTTAGTCCGGTCATGGGGAACATCTGTGCAACGTTAACACTAACAATTATTCTACCAGACTAGCCACAGATTAATGTTCAGAACACAGAATATATCATTTGTGACTTGGGCCAAAAATTGTGATGCATCGTTGTAGAGATGATAAGACATCTGGATGCCATTCCTTTCATACCAGTTATGTCCCCTGCTGCATCAGGAAACATTCAAACCTCATGACAGTTGACTCCACGTGTGACCTTGAACTCTGGTGGCTAAACATGTACGCAGTTGATGCTCCAGCTGGAGATATCACGGGTATAATGCATATACCCTGCGTGACTCGTATATGACACGCACTTATTCTGGGCATGTAACTATATGGCGAGGTATAAATAATAATTTCGTAAAATAGTTTCATTTCTTTCCTCTCGTTTGGCACCAGTGTTTACTTCTCCAGGCCTCAAGGCATATAAAACGTTTCTCCTATCTCAAGCTTCTGATTGGTTCAGCTGGCAGTAAAACTCAGAATCAACTAATCAGAGCTTGAGATCTGCGAAAATTGTTATAACCTTGGGCACTATACTTGCATGATATATATTTATAGATGTATCACAGTTGGTGGATGGTTGCATATGGCTGAGACACGAAGTTTGCTCAATGACCTCACGGAGTTCATGACAATATTTTTCAGTTTTGTTTTTACATGGAAACATTACATGTAATGACACTAATTTCAACGGATATAAGTTAGTTAGAATGTTTGGAATAAAATGTCATTATTTGACACTTTTGTTTAACGGTTAGTACCATATCCAAAAATAAGATCGGAGACAAAACTATACGGAAAATCTGGAAAATGTACAAGAGCTTACGAGCCCAAACCGCTCACCATACTATTGTGTACGGTCAACCATGTAAGCAAAATTCTTACAATAGGTTGATAAGAACAAATTATCAAGTTATTCTTCAAGTTTACCAAGTAACATAGTTTGAAGCAACATGGTAGAGGTTGAAGGAATGCCACCGCCGACTCATAGAAACCACTGAGAATAAATTGTAAATAGCGTGACCTAGTTTTTTTTACCTAGCGACCCCATTTGAATAAACTTTGCCACATCTTATAAGGATGCTGCATAGTTTGAAGCAACATGGTATAGGTTGTTGTAGGGATGCAACCGTAAATAGCGTGACCTAGCAACCCCATTTGAACAAACTTTGCCACATCTTATAAAGATGCTGCAGACAAAAGTTGGCAACATTCATGCTACTAGTTTATGAGGAGTCACAGCCTTCCTTCAAGTTGATCTGCAGTGACCACACGTGGTGGGTGTTGTAAGGATGTTACAGACCAAGTTTGGAAACATTCCCATCATTGCTTCATGAGAAGTCTCGTCTAAAAAGTAAAGACATTTTATCTAAAGAAAATATATATTGCCAAATTTATTTGTGTTCATGTACGGAATGAAATATAAAGTTGATTAGTTACAGATTCAAATTGTGTATATTGCCAAATTTATTTGTGGTCATGTACGGAATGAAATATAAAGTTGATTGGTTACAGATTCAAACTGTGTATATTGCCAAATTTATTTGTGTTCATGTACGGACATAAAATAATATAATGTTGATTGGTTACAGATTCAAACTGTGTACATCAAGTATAAATTCTGACACATGATACTTGCTGTCCCAACAAGATCGACTTATTTTCCAATAACCAGCGTTAATTTCGACGCACACATCAAAGTAAACAGTATTTGATGTCACCGAGAACGATAATTGCATGAATTCATAGCACCTGTTTATATCTAATTTACTCAATTTAATGGCCGTGATGGTGAAGACAATTTCTGTATGGAACAAACCTACCCATATTAGTTTCGTAAGTTTTTATTTCAACAATCATATTTTCAAAAGTGAATTACCCCCTGTTCAAGGAACAAAGAATGTTTAAATAAAATAAACACAAAGTACCATATGATACAACATACATCATTATTTATAATATGCATACAAGCATTATATACTTTGGGACATTTACCGGGTTGATGTTATGTATTTGTTGGTAATTTGTAAACAACTAGTACAACACGCGTGATTAATCACGAATTGAAATGGCATGATGGTAAATAGCAGAAGTACAAAAATAATATTCCTCTATTACCAATATGTACTTGTTTGCTATCACGTTGGAATATGTCAGGTCTCGAGCTAGCTAGCCATTCAAATAGATATAGAAGGTGTAAGGTATACAAGAGAATTTTTAAGGTATACAAGGGAGAAGCTTAACCCATTCAACCCCAAGTAACTGACATGCACTGGTGCGTGATATTTTCAGACCAATAAATTAATAAGAAAATTACCTTTGGACCAGTTTATTTATCAAAATGGGTAATTTTATCTAAAAATAGTAATAATTATTACTGGCAAAAATGTGCAGATCCTGATGAGATGGTTCGTCATGAGCCGGCTCATCTGGATCTACACTTTTCATAAGCCTATTTAGAGGCCTGTGGGGTTGAAAGGGTTAAAGCGACATTACATCGCAAAACGATGCATTATTTACGTATAAATAGCATTGTTTCTACAAATTCTTCCGAAATAATTCGAACACTAACTTTCAATTAATAATAAACAGTGTTTTTTGGGTTTACAAACTCTCAAAAGTGAAAATAAGATTTCATATACCGTATATACTCGGCCATAAGTCGACCTTATTTGCTTCTAAACTTTGCCCCAAAAACCTGCATCGACTTATGGCTGAGTCACACAATTTTTTACAAATATTTCAGAAATTTTGCAATTATCAGTGGCAACTATGCTAATATTTGCTGCAGTTATACATACTCGCTACCATGTTAAATAAATAGTTCAAAAACGGTTCAATTTATGGTTGTTTTATGGAGAGTTTATAATATGCTATTAGTGTGGTTTCATTGCATTGGATATTCTGGATGTAAATATTCTTTGATCTCCAAGAGAGCAGACAGTTTCAAAGCAGCGAATTTCTGTCCATTGATCACACCCGACAAATTTTATGGAAAAGTTGCCTCGACTTATGGGCGGGTGCATGCAAAATACAAGTTTTTTAGCCCCGAAATACCACCTCGACTTATGAGCGAGGTCGACTTATGGCCGAGTATATACGGTAACAGTCGGCCACACTCTTGAATTGATGTGCGTTTATTATGGGAGTATATACTATACTATGTTAAATCAACAAATACCACGCTTGTTTAATACTTGAAATATTCAGATTCCGTTGCAAATATTTGGGAACAAATTGTTCCATATTATAGATAATTACATTGTGTAGAAATAGTTTTTATCACCGATGTAGTGTCGCTTAAGGCATACAAGGGAGACCTTTGTTGACTCCGCCCAGTGTCGTATACATATTCAATAATTAAACGCAAAAGATTATATATATATCTGTGAGTTTTTAATAATCAACATTAAATTTCATCAGTCATCTACCAAATAATTTCATTAAACGAGTCTATGCACTAGACAATCACTAACAAATAATCCATTTCTCACAGTTTCATAAATTTCTTTTGCGTTTAACTATATACGAAAAACTCTTCTCTCTGAGCCCAAAATAGGGAGAAAATGTTAAAAGTTCAGGGTGACTAATTCTCCTACATCGCCCTCTAGCTCAAGCCCCGATATATTAGTGTAGTATTAATCATAATATTCTTCTAATATGTTGATAAATAAATTATTTAAAATCATAAAATATATATCTTGGTGGGACACTATAAATATTAGATACTCGCACACAAATGCAAAATAAATCAGCCATCTAGGATTGATGGCAACAAATACATTAAATGTGATATACCGTCCATACTCGCCTATAAGACAGGGATCATTCTAGAGGGCGATATTGTCACCCTAGGGACCCTGACTTCGCCCTCTTGGGGGCCCCACTTCTCCCTAAAAAAAATTGTGTCTAGTAAGATACACTGGCCCATTATAAAGCATTCCTTCTATTCAAATGTTGTATTTAATGGTTGTACTGTGCATTTTAACCCTATTTTGCCGAAGTATATTAAAGAACACCATTTAAGGAAGCGATCACGCGCTTTCTCACTTCTCCCAAAAATGCTGACCTAGAATGAACCCTGTAAGACAAGTTTTTTACCACCAGATTATGGCCTCAAAGTGGCCTCCCGTCTTATAAGTGAGTGCTAAATTAAAAATAATCAAATGTGTGTTAATTTAATGGTATCCATAATTACATTTAGAAAAGAAAGTAATCGGACACTAAAAATATCTTCAACTTGTACTGGGCAAACATGCCATTGATACATATCTGGTGTCAACCCGTCTTATATGCGAGTACATGCCAAAACCCACAGATTTCAGGACCAAAGTAGGGGTCTTTATAGGCGAGATCGCTTTATAGGCAAGTATGGACGGTATGCATGGTAACAAACTGCTCGGAATTTACTCGTCACCTGCAGCTACTATCACACACAGTGAAACAAACTTCACTTCACGCGTGGACCAGTGTCTCTCACCTGACATTTATAAATAATTCCTGGTCTTCAATTTTAATGTTTCGGCTCACGTGTCATACAGACATTGTTATGGATGGATAGGTATATTATGTACCATTGACGTACCATCATCATGGTAACCATACAATAAAATATTTATAAAAAAACAGGTTTGTTTCCGTGGTTACACATCTGATATCGTTATCTCATTTCCAGATGAAACTGGCCAATTATCTATAGTAAATGATCTTACATAAAATTTATAACTTCTGACCACATGTGAACAAACTAGGGTTGAAATAGTCAGTATGTATATAGATAGCTACATTGCTAGAATGTGTCGTAGTAACCCAGATGTTTGATAGAAATGGTCGATTATCCACCTGACCTACATTCTTGCATCCAAATGTAATTTTTGATAAAGAAAAAATCTGAAGCAAGATGGACTTTTGATAGACTTGACCTAAAACAGATGGACAAAACTTGATTGAATATCACCTTGATCCTTAGGCTCAGTTGAGCCGCTTGCAGCCAATAAAACAACAGGATGGTTGCCTTAGTTCTGCATCAATGCCATAAATATAGAACTTCATGAAGGTATCTTGTTATAGAGTAATGAATGGAACATTTAAACTAGTGATGGCAACACGTCTGAATAATGTTACACTCTTGAATATTCGGGGGGGGGGGGGGGGGGGGAATATTAAACTTAAAACAAATTAAAATTTACTGTCTTCAATGCTGTTTTTTCATTGGGAATCCATCAGACATTACAAACGAAACTACCTCTCGGAAGTTTGATATTGTTCCTGTGAATGAACAATGTGATGGTCTCGCGTGTCGACATGGTACTATTTGATAGGATTCAGTGAATGAACAATGTGATGGTCTCGCGTGTCGACACGGTACTATTTGATATGGTTCCTGTGAATGAACAATGTGATGGTCTAGCGTGTCGACACGGTACTATTTGATATTGTTCCTGTGAATGAACAATGTGATGGTCTAGCGTGTCGACACGGTACTATTTGATATGATTCCCGTGAATGAACAATGTGATGGTCTAGCGTGTCGACATGGTACTATTTGATATGATTCCGTGAATGAACAATGTGATGGTCTAGCGTGTCGACACGGTACTATTTGATATGGTTCCTGTGAATGAACAATGTGATGGTCTAGCGTGTCGACACGGTACTATTTAATATGATTCCCGTGAATGAACAATGTGATGGTCTAGCGTGTCGACACGGTACTATTTAATATGATTCCCGTGAATGAACAATGTGATGAGACACTCGCGTGTCGACACGGTACTATTTGATATCGTTCCAGTGAATGAACAATGTGATGGTCTAGCGTGTCGACACGGTACTATTTGATAGGGTTCCTGTGAATGAACAATGTGATGGTCTAGCGTGTCGACACGGTACTATTTGATATGATTCCCGTGAATGAACAATGTGATGGTCTAGCGTGTCGACACGGTACTAGGTCGGGCATTCGAATAACTAGATGCTAGTGTGTGATCTTCATTACTTAATAATTAAAAGGTAATAAAATTAGATTATAAACACTCAACAAATTGATCGTATATTCGAACAGCAAGATCACAATTCGTTGCCATCATTAAGTTAAACGCAAATGATATTATTATCAGCAGAGTTCTGGGTCGTCGTAAGATGTTTCTAATATAGTTTTGTTGCACACCTCTGCAGGTGTGACTGTTTATTAGATACCTTGTATTATTAATTTTATGCCAATGAGATATGAAAGCAGCAGGTTCAGTTCCGTTTGCTGCCATATAATGTTAAATGTGTCGTTGCATGTAAACCAGCATAACACACACTCTAGGATGGCCAGCTTGGATCCATTGAAACAAGACGCATATATGTTACACGTTGAGTTCACCAACATAAATTTTGGCTGCAACTAATAGACAGACATTAATCTGTGGTCGAATGGTTAACTACAAGGACAAAACAATCACTGGCCCATCACCACTGTGGGCTTGAGGCATACTGTGGCTGGATCTTTCTATTGAAGAAGCTATATGGCTGGATTGCCAAATGGTCATCATTTCTATTTGATGGCAGGAGGAGTACCAAGGTGGTGACTATGTTGAATTCTGAGAACTGATCCTGTGTTGAATTCTTGAGAACTGATCCTGTGTTGAATTTTTGAGAACTGATCCTGTGTTGAATTTTTGAGAACTGATCCTGTGTTGAATTCTTGACAGCTATTCCTGTGTTGAATTCTTGAGAACTGATCCTGTGTTGAATTCTTGAGAACTGATCCTGTGTTGAATTCTTGACAGCTATTCCTGTGTTGAATTCTTGAGAACTGATCCTGTGTTGAATTCTTGACAGCTATTCCTGTGTTGAATTCTTGAGAATTGGATTTTTGAGAACTAATCCTGTGTGGATTGTTGAGAACTGTCGAGTTATTTCAATCATGTGTTGGAACTTGGCTTGCGATCCTGTGTAGTCCAAAATAGTATTGCTGAATTGGTGGGCAATATAGCACTAATTATCCGTTAATTTATCACATAATAATGTATTTTAATGCACAATGCATATTTATCACAACCAATTAAATGGCTACACCGGGTCCACATGACCCAGAATTCCATTCTGAGAACTGTTGCTACTGTTAGCGGAAGTGTCTAGGTTAGAATGACTTGTGCCCAGGAGTCCATCAACCTCCCGACATCTCTGCCGAGGGCCGGGCTCTGGCGTATAAGTAAATGTAAGTCCGGTGGAATATATAACTCCATCATTTCTAACTAATAACACAGGCACCTGAAATTAAAGATACAACAAGAGTTATTGTGTGTATACAAATCTTGAAATAACGTACAATTTGCTTATAAAAAACAATGGATATTATTTCTCACCTATATACGCAGTTTTTGGGGTGTGAGATCAATCTTGTCTAACCGGGTAGACAAGGGGGACTACTTTATGCTAATTAGATATCACAATCAAATCTGGTAGTTTCCGTTTATTTCCGCGTCCAAATTTTTATCGTTTCATTGGATACCGGTAAAATCCGAACACTACCGTGAAGTTACGTCATTATGAGAACAGCGATACGTCGTCGTTAATGAAATCAATCCTGTATCGCTACCTTTCATGTGTTGTCACTTGACTACTATTACCTGACCTATTATCACTGACCCACAATGCACTTGCTTAAGACAGGTTTGACTAGTTTCTAAGCAATATATTTGATGGTTTTTGAGAAATGACAATTTTGAGTGTTTTTGATGCATAAATAATTTCGGAAAGCAGACTATTTTTGTCCCAAATTCTGGTTCAAGGTCACTCTTGGTGTGTGGGACTTAGAGGGGGAAGGGAACAACAACTAGAAATAGTAAGCAAGTTATCAAAACATTATATTTGACTGTATTTTAGTTATAGTAAATATGTAATTGTTGACGTTGCCGCTGCAAGAAAGATGATTGCTTAGTCTCGCTTTGCAATAAAGTGGACGAGACAAGGATAAATTCTCCAACTTCTCTATATGTTGACTGGCTATACTACAGTTACCTATCTTTGCTTCTATTTGAAAGCTGTCCTAGCTACCAATGAAAGATAATATGACAGTTAATATTACGAAGTACAGTCTACCTCCACTATGTTGAATTCCGTCGGATCGAACAAAATACTTCAACATAAGCGAAATTTGACTTTACAAAATTTGATATAAACGGAGCCAGTTATATGTAACATGATAGTGTCTGAAACGGGACTTTGATCCGACTTCGAGGTAACCGGAGAATTCGACATAACCGACTTTGACATAACGGATGTACAATGTAGATAACACAATTTGTTAGGTAAGTCAACATTCATGGTGGATATCCTCACCTGAAGGGGCTGCCGGACCCACCTCCACCCAGCTCGGAAGGCAGTGATGTCAGGAACGACACACAGCATGCCGTCCTCACATCGATACATAGTATCCGCCTCGACATCACCAAACCACACCCGTAACATTGGAGTAAAGTTCTCTCCTGTTAAATCTAACATAGCCACATCACCGCCACCATTCAACTGAAAGATAAACCAGTTTATTATACTAACATAGCCACATCACCCCCACCATTCAACTGAAAGATAAACCAGTTTATTATACTAACATAGCCACATCACCTCCACCATTCAACTGAAAGATAAACCAGTTTATTATACTAACATAGCCACATCACCGCCACCATTCAACTGAAAGATAAACCAGTTTATTATACTAACATAGCCACATCACCGCCACCATTCAACTGAAAGATAAACCAGTTTATTATACTAACATAGCCACATCACCGCCACCATTCAACTGAAAGATAAACCAGTTTATTATACTAACATAGCCACATCACCGCCACCATTCAACTGAAACATAAACCAGTTTATTATACTAACATAGCCACATCACCGCCACCATTCAACTGAAACATAAACCAGTTTATTATACTTTTATAATAAAACTATTGGAAAAGTGTTAACTAGGTATAGCATATTTGGAACCAAGATTATTCAGAAATACTTACCAGCAATGTACCTCTGCCTAAGACAATATGATAAGTAAATAAAAAAGAATGTTATAGGACACCAGCCTAAAACTATTTGTTTGTTTGTTCGGGCTTCATCAGCACCATTGTGGGCTATATAAGATGCCGGGCAGTTTACCTAACAACAGACGGATATGTAGTCCAGTGGTAACACGCTGGACTGGTAATCCAGGGATCGCAGGTTCGATCCCCCATCTGACCCTAATAAAATTAACAGTCTTTCAGATGGGACGTTAAACCGAGGTCTCGTGTCGGTGCTTTACACCGTGCACGTAAAAGAACCAGAGGAGATTCTGGAATGGGTCTCTGTCTGTATCATGCACTATCCTCTAAAATAACTAATCTCTTCAGGAGGCGTCGCTCATATGGGCAACCGGTAGCGACGATAAATAAACGTAAAAACACACACCTAACAACACCTTTCCTCTGCAGGCTACAGCGGTTAACCAGCCCCAACCGCCGTAAGAAACGGCCAACGTTTTCATATAAAGAGACACGGCTTGAGCGGGTTCGAACCCATGACCGCCAGTCATGCTAGGTTACAGTGGTATACAAGTCAGTGATCATAACCATTTGACAACTGAGGCCTAACACTGTAGGATAAAGACATACTTACAAGCGAATACAAAAGGCCATTTAGTACAAACTTTTATGTAAACCAGCTTAATACTATATGATAAAGAAATACTTACAAGCATGTACAAAGGAATGTCCTAGGACATTATTAATGCATATACAGTCAACCCTGTGTTAGTGGTCACCTCTATTAAGCAGCCAACATGTATTAAGCAGCCAGATTCCCAATATGTTGATTTATTATACATTTGACCTCTATTAAGCAGCCACCTGTGTTAAGCAGCCACTTTATGTGACTCCATTGACTGGCTGCTTCAGACAGGTTTGACTGTAAACCTGCCGAGAACCATACTCTGACAAAGAAATACGTATAAGTAAGCTGCTGACTACTGGGACTGGGGTAACAGGATCTTTCAAGGGGCCCATGCCTGGCTACTTCAGACAGGTTTGACTGTAAACCTGCCGAGAACCATACTCCGACAGAGAAATACTTACAAGCAAGCTGCTGACTACTGGGACTGGGGTAACAGGATCTTTCACGGGGCCCATGCCTGGCTGCTTCAGACTGTAAACCTGCCGAGAACCATACTCTGACAGAGAAATACTTACAAGTAAGCTGCTGACTACCGGGACAGGGGTAACAGGATCTTTCACGGGGCCCATGCCTTCATAGAATGTATATTCAGCTTTGTCTGTGCTTATAATAGTCCACGACGCTCCATCATTGATCATCTCTTTGTTTGCTTCCTTGGGACATGGTGTTGCCTGGAAGTATAGTGTCACAACACACTGTAACAAGTCAACCTATACTAATTACTTGGAAACTATGTGTTCCCTGGAAACTGTAGGTTACCTACTGTAATAACAGAACTTTGAACCTAACTTTATACTAGGGATGGCAACGAATGTTCGAATATTCGTTCGTATATTAAAACCATATTCGAATATTAAAAAAAAAATTCAAATCAAATTTTAATCAATTGCAGTTAAATCATAACTTAAAAGGATATATATGTTTGTTTAAATTTTAATCAATTAAGTTTCGAAAACAAAGAATGACCCAATGCATGCCCGAAGGTGCGAAATGTCATCGCGATTTGGCTCCAAATAACAAAGGAGGGTGATGACATGTTGTTCACACCTTACAGGGGTCATTAATTGATTAATGCAGTCTATTTGACGCGACACAAACTGAGAAGCATTTGTATTACAGGTACTAACTGTAGTGGAAATCGAAAGTTGGAGAAATTTGCGAATATTTGAATATTCGTTCGGAAGATCATCCGAATATTCGAATATCACAATCACCATTCGTTGCCATCCCTACTTTATACACAAGAGCTAGATGAGATCTATAATACCTTGAGCATATTCTATAGCAGTTGTAAGCAAACTAAACAAGACATTTCACAGTAGGTGATGAATGCCCCCCGAAGCTTATAGCCATAGCCGAAGACTGGAGTGGAAATATTGTCTCGGACGGACTCGTAGGTGATGAATGCCCCCCGAAGCTTATAGCCATAGCCGAAGACTGGAGTGGAAATATTGACTCGGACGGACTCGTAGGTGATGAATGCCCCCCGAAGCTTATAGCCATAGCCGAAGACTGGAGTGGAAATATTGACTCGGACGGACTCGTAGGTGATGAATGCCCCCTGAAGCTTATAGCCGAAGACTGGAGTGGAAATATTGACTGGGACGGACTCGTAGGTGATGAATGCCCCCCGAAGCTTATAGCCGAAGACTGAAGTGGAAATATTGACTCGGACGGACTCGTAGGTGATGAATGCCCCCCGAAGCTTATAGCCGAAGACTGAAGTGGAAATATTGACTGGGACGGACTCGTAGGTGATGAATGCCCCCCGAAGCTTATAGCCATAGCCGAAGACTGGAGTGGAAATATTGACTTGGACGGACTCGCGAGAGGGTACTTAAGTGGCTACCCCATTGTTCTCTCTTTTGTTCCATTTTTTTATATTTAAGTTTATTTAACGTCGCTACCGGTTGCCCATTTGAGCGACGGGCAGTTTACCTAACGACACATTTCCTGGGCAGGCTCCAGCGGTTAACCAGTACTTGGTGCACCAACCTCCGTAAAAAAAACTGCCAACTGTTTCATAGTTCCACTGCGCAGGGTTTAAACCAGTGACCATCAGTGATGATAGGTTACAGTGGTAAGTTAGCGACCGTAACCACAGAAGCAGACTTTTGTTCCATTAGCCACGCAAGAACATTTATTGCCAAATAAGAGCAACCCTAGATCACTAGATAATAGATCTGTTGTTCTCCTAGCATTGTAAGTACCCTTCCGTGTGCTCGGACGGACAGTGCAAAACCCCTAGATCACTAGACAATAGATCTATTGTTCTCCTAGCATTGTAAGTACCCTTCCGTGTGCTCGGACGGACAGTGCAAAAACTATATGCTTCCCTTCGGGGACATAAAGCATTCATAAATGATAAAACCAGATGAATAACCATAACTTTGGAGCGAGTTGGACATTAGATGAAGAGTGCTTGGCTGAGCCAAAGCTAAGTTATTTTGAATTTACCTCCTTAAATTACCTGACCCCTAACTCCCAACCTCGATAATGCCATTCTCATAACCATAGCTCCCTGAATTTTCATCATGGCAAGCTACCAATTGTAAGAAATGTGAGGTGATGCTCACTGTCGAGAGGACTGTACATACCTGGAATTGTATAATTCTTTCTTGTGAAAGGCACAGGTACATTCTTTCAGTATCTTTCAGGTAGAAGGCACATTTATGGAGTTGAGAAACTGGGTCGTCTGCATCAAGGACTGCAGTCTGCTTGTCTACTTTACGTATCACCTGAACAAATCCAAATAGAAGACTGCAGTTCATTTTACTAAATCAACATTGAAGGCTGCTGTCTATTTTACTAAATCAGCATTGGAGCATTTGGAGGCTGCTGTCTATTTTACTAAATCAGCATTGAAGGCTGCTGTCTATTTTACTAAATCAACATTGGAGGCTGCTGTCTATTTTACTAAATCAACATTGGAAGCTGCAGTCTATTTTACTAAATCAGCATTGCAGGCTGCTGTCTATTTTACTAAATCAGCATTGAAGGCTGCTGTCTATTTTACTAAATCAACATTGGAGGCTGCTGTCTATTTTACTAAATCAGTATTGGAGGCTGCTGTCTATTTTACTAAATCAGCATTGAAGGCTGCTGTCTATTTTACTAAATCAGTATTGGAGGCTGCTGTCTATTTTACTAAATCAGCATTGAAGGCTGCTGTCTATTTTACTAAATCAGCATTGAAGGCTGCTGTCTATTTTACTAAATCAGTATTGGAGGCTGCTGTCTATTTTACTAAATCAACATTGGAGGCTGCTGTCTATTTTACTAAATCAGCATTGGAAGCTGCAGTCTATTTTACTAAATCAACATTGGAAGCTGCTGTCTATTTTACTAAATCAACATTGAAGGCTGCAGTCTATTTTACTAAATCAGCATTGGAGGCTGCTGTCTATTTTACTAAATCAGCATTGGAGGCTGCTGTCTATTTTACTAAATCAACATTGAAGGCTGCTGTCTATTTTACTAAATCAACATTGAAGGCTGCTGTCTATTTTACTAAATCAACATTGAAGGCTGCTGTCTATTTTACTAAATCAACATTGAAGGCTGCTGTCTACATTATTAAATCAGCATTGGAGGCTGCAGTCTATTTTACTAAATCAGCATTGAAAGCTGCTGTCTATTTTACTAAATCAGCATTGAAGGCTGCTGTCTATTTTACTAAATCAGCATTGGAGGATGCTGTCTATTTTACTAAATCAGCATTGGAGGCTGCTGTCTATTTTACTAAATCAACATTGAGGACTGCAGTGTGCTGTAGTAAGTCAGTATTGAGGACTGCAGTGTGCTGTAGTAAGTCAGTATTGAGGACTGCAGTGTGCTGTAGTAAATCAGTATTGGGGGCTGCAGTGTGCTGTAGTAAATCAGTATTGGGGACTGCAGTGTGCTGTCGTAAATCAGCATTGGGGACTGCAGTGTGCTGTAGTAAATCAGCATTGGGGACTGCAGTGTGCTGTAGTAAATCAGTATTGGGGACTGCAGTGTGCTGTAGTAAATCAGTATTGGGGACTGCAGTGTGCTGTAGTAAATCAGTATTGGGGACTGCAGTGTGCTGTAGTAAGTCAGTATTGGGGACTGCAGTGTGCTGTAGTAAGTCAGTATTGGGGACTGCAGTGTGCTGTAGTAAGTCAGTATTGGGGACTGCAGTGTGCTGTAGTAAATCAGCATTGGGGACTGCTTGCTGTAGTAAATCAGTATTGGGGACTGCAGTGTGCTGTCGTAAATCAGTATTGGGGATTGCAGTGTGCTGTAGTAAATCAGTATTGGGGGCTGCAGTGTGCTGTAGTAAATCAGTATTGGGGACTGCAGTGTGCTGTAGTAAATCAGTATTGGGGGCTGCAGTGTGTTGTAGTAAATCAACATTGGGGACTGCAGTGTGCTGTAGTAAATCAACATTGGGGACTGCAGTGTGGTGTAGTAAATCAACATTGGGGACTGCAGTGTGTGCTGTAGTAAATCAACATTGGGGACTGCAGTGTGCTGTAGTAAATCAGTATTGGGGATTGCAGTGTGCTGTAGTAAATCAGCATTGGGGACTGCTTGCTGTAGTAAATCAACATTGGGGACTGCAGTGTGATGTAGTAAATCAGTATTGGGGATTGCAGTGTGCTGTATTAAATCAGCATTGGGGACTGCAGTGTGCTGTAGTAAATCAGTATTGGGGACTGCAGTGTGATGTAGTAAATCAACATTGGGGACTGCAGTGTGCTGTAGTAAATCAGTATTGGGGACTGCAGTGTGATGTAGTAAATCAACATTGGGGACTGCAGTGTGCTGTAGTAAATCAGTATTGGGGACTGCAGTGTGATGTAGTAAATCAACATTGGGGACTGCAGTGTGCTGTAGTAAATCAGTATTGGGGACTGCAGTGTGATGTAGTAAATCAACATTGGGGACTGCAGTGTGCTGTAGTAAATCAGTATTGGGGACTGCAGTGTGATGTAGTAAATCAACATTGGGGACTGCAGTGTGCTGTAGTAAATCAGTATTGGGGACTGCAGTGTGATGTAGTAAATCAACATTGGGGACTGCAGTGTGCTGTAGTAAATCAGTATTGGGGACTGCAGTGTGATGTAGTAAATCAACATTGGGGACTGCAGTGTGCTGTAGTAAATCAGTATTGGGGACTGCAGTGTGATGTAGTAAATCAACATTGGGGACTGCAGTGTGCTGTAGTAAATCAGTATTGGGGACTGCAGTGTGCTGTAGTAAATCAACATTGGGGACTGCAGTGTGCTGTAGTAAAAAAGTATTGGGGGCTGTAGTGTATTGGTCTGTGTCAGTACCAGTCTCCAACCTACATAATTGCACTTACAAGCCGAGGTAGAGCCATGCCCGTTACAGAACACACAAGTTTAACAGTAGCCCCATAATGTATGTAGCCATCTCTGACAGTAAATTCTTCACTTTCAGATTCATTGTCATCCACTGAAATAAAGTAGACAAGTGAAACCTGTATTAACCCTTTCAACACCACATACCTCTATATAGGCTTACAAAAAGTGTAGGATCTGCACTTTTTGCAAGTAGTATTACTAATTTTAGACAAAATTACCCATCTTGATAAATGAACTGGTCCGAATGTAATTTTCTTATTCATTTATTGGTCTAAGAATATCATGGACCAGTCCATGTCAGTTACTTGGTGTTGAAAGAGTTAACACATCAACTAATAGATTCCTAGTACATGTGTGCATGATCCTGATTATGCCTCTTATTAATCTAATAATATTTTATTGAAACTTTATCCATAATGACGAATACAATTTACAAATCACAATAACATTACTGTCACATTAATAACATGCATAAATCCTGATAATATCCATATACATGACATTTTCAAAGTGCAAAAGAATTGGGCTACAAGTTTGGAAAACATTAACAACAGCCCTTTCTAAAAGGTCAAATTTGCTACTAATGTATGTATGTAGTACTAATATAAATACGTCTTTCAAGAAAAGTATTGTTTTCATTGAATAAGAAAATGACAGGATACGCTTAAGAGAATACTTTTTTTGGCCTCTTATTAAGCAGCCACCTGCACTAATCAGTCACTTTCTGTACTGCACTGACTGGCTGATTAACGCAGATATGACTGTGCATCACATTGTACATATTATCATATTGAGATGCAGTGGCAGTGAATTAATAGAGACACAGACTTACTAGTATTAAATTCAGACTGTCATAGTTATATTATAGATGATAAAATATGTTCTTATCCAATTACTAGAATCCTAGTTATATCTATATATGTATACATTTTTATTTATATTTCCATATATTATTGTCATGTGTAAATGTTTAAAATTGCATCTGTAATTGTGAAGCGTAATAGAATAATATTTAATTTTTGCGCTATATAAATGCTATGTATTTGTATTACTGTCATTCTACATTCTGTACTGAGATCCAGGCTGTATTTTCAGAGAATAAATCTGTTCCATAAATCCTCCAACGGTCAAACACTACACATAATTCATGTAATAAAAAATAAAATAAAAAAATAATGTTGTATTTGGACCGTTTTACGGCACACATTAGTCCGAACAAACTCTTGTTATGCAATATCTTTATATAACAATCCCACAATCCACAACATATTTAAGTTCTGGTCATTTTTTGATAGTACATCACGTTAGTAAAGTTATACCTAGTACCAACATCTAGTATGCAGTGGTCAGAATTACTGTAAACTTTTAGCTTTCAGTTCAATCCACATATCATGATATAAATGTATGTTTCTGTCTATTTCTCAGTGTATATTACATGTATTCTGATAAATAAATATGTTTAAACCAATCCACAAATAATCAATTTATAGATGAAATAAAATCCTATCTTACACTAATAAACACAAATCTTCTTTTTCTTCTTTGACTTCCAATGATTTTGGCTAATATAATAGTTGTTAACTCCCAAAAAGTTTCACTACATTCCACAACCCGACAACCACTTATGTTAGTGTGAACGTCCATAATAAGAAATAGTCCCGGTATAATTTTCAAGTTACTTTCTGTTTGCTGTTAAAATTAAAAATACAGTCCAAACAAATTCCTTAGAATATTTTACCTTATAATTAACTGTTATTAATAGTAGTTAGAAAATAGCTAAAGTATAAAATTACATCTAACCGCGGAGGAATACGAAACACATCCAGTGGCAGAGAAAATACCATCTTTCACTGTTTGAAAACAGCGGAAGATGGAGTTTTCTTTCATTCATTGGAAAGCATTAAAGAAAACAACTTACATAAGTGTATTGTAAAAGCTCCCCACTGCATAGAACTGGCGTGAAAGTTGCCATCCTCCACATGAAGGTACCGTGTACTAACTGTTTGTGATCGTAATCTGTTAAATAATGCCACTTTCGTCCCTGATGCTATACATACTACAATGAAAAAAACAAGTTCACCAATCGATCACACGCTCAAATTCTACTGAAAATGATACTTGAGAAAGCTGACCATACACTCAATGTAGTTTTCACTAAATTATAATATCTTGTGATTAGATAACAAGCAAAGATGATAGGATTGAGTTCTCGTTAAATAAAGTCTTTATTATTATTATTATTATAAGATTATGAGGTCTGTTATTTTCTATTATGACAATACAATTTTAATGATATTTACTTATACATTACATTTCAAAAATGAGATTCCACAGATATGTGGGAATGACTATAATCACTGCAGAAAATGATCCATATACGGAAATAGATCCACATACAGTAGTGTACGAGTCCAAGTAAATGAGAGTGTACGAATCGAAATACTAGGTGTTCCATATAAGGTAGTGTATCCAAGTATACGGTAGTGTATGGAATCCGTGTAGCCAAGTATATGGTAGTGTATGGAATCCGTGTATCCAAGTATACAGTAGTGTATGGAATCCGTGTATCCAAGTATACAGTAGTGTATGGAATCCGTGTATCCAAGTATACGGTAGTGTATGGAATCCGTGTATCCAAGTATACGGTAGTGTATGGAATCCGTGTAGCCAAGTATACGGTAGTGCATGGAATCTGTGAATCCAAGTATACAGTAGTGTATGGAATCCGTGTAGCCAAGTATACGGTAGTGTATGGAATCTGTGTATCCAAGTATACGGTAGTGTATGGAATCTGTGTATCCAAGTATACGGTAGTGTATGGAATCCGTGTAGCCAAGTATATGGTAGTGTATGGAATCTGTGTATCCAAGTATACGGTAGTGTATGGAATCTGTGTAGCCAAGTATACGGTAGTGTATGGAATCTGTGTATCCAAGTATACGGTAGTGTATGGACCATATGTATCAAGGAGAATGCACATATCCGTACATGGTAGTGTACAGAGCCCGCGTATCAAGTATACGGTAGTGTACAGAGCCCGCGTATCCATGTATACGGTAGTGTACAGAGCCCGCGTATCCATGTATACGGTAGTGTACAGAGCCCGCGTATCCATGTATACGGTAGTGTACAGAGGCCGCGTATCCAAATATTTTCCAAAGACTGTATTTTCCATGATTAGAATCAATGGTATCTGAGTTTACAAATGGCAGCAGCCTACTTACAATCTGCATTCTTCAAAGACTGTTTTTTCTTAGACGGTTTAGATATCACTTTAATCCTTTTACTGTGAAATACACCAATGTCTTGTCCACTTCCATAGAACATTTTCACACTTAACATAAAATGTTTCCGTTTATCAGAATCGGATATATATAATGTCTTTGCAGCACAATAATTCTGAAACGAGAAAACAGGATACATTCAGGTAATTTTGGTATTCAGAGATGCTTTCAATAATGTATGTACAGTCTACACCCGCTATGTCAAAGTCGGTTATTTCGAATTATCCGGTTATCTCGAAGTTGAATCAAGAGTTCCGTTTCAGACACTATCATTTTACATATAACAGGCTCCGGTTATATCTAATAACTGAACTCCCCTTGCTCTCTAGGTTAACAGTACGCATGACAACTGAACACACACTGCCCTCCAGGTTAAAGTACATGTATCAACTAAACTCACCCTGCCATTCAGGTTAACAGTACATGTATTAACTAAACTCACCCTGCCATTCAGGTTAACAGTACATGTTATTAACTAAACTCACCCTGCCATTCCGGTTAACAGTACATGTTATTAACTAAACTCACCCTGCCATTCAGGTTAACAGTACATGTATTAACTAAACTCACCCTGTCATTCAGGTTAACAGTACATGTTATTAACTAAACTCACCCTGCCATTCCGGTTAACAGTACATGTATTAACTAAACTCACCCTGCCATTCAGGTTAACAGTACATGTATTAACTAAACTCACCCTGCCATTCCGGTTAACAGTACATGTATTAACTAAACTCACCCTGCCATTCGGTTAACAGTAATGTATTAACTAAACTCACCCTGCCATTCAGGTTAACAGTACATGTATTAACTAAACTCACCCTGCCATGCAGGTTAACAGTACATGTATTAACTAAACTCACCCTGCCATGCAGGTTAACAGTACATGTATTAACTAAACTCACCCTGTCATTCAGGTTAACAGTACATGTATTAACTAAACTCACCCTGCCATGCAGGTTAACAGTACATGTATTAACTAAACTCACCCTGCCCTCTAGGTTTAGCTGCACCATTTCCTGGTCGGAGTTGCCAATGCCCATGAAGGCACATACAGTAGATTCCTGCTCTGTAGAACCACCTTTCTCCATGTCCTCTTTTTTCCGCTTCCAACCATTACCAAACAAATAAATACAAGGTGGTGGGCAGAAAAATCTGAAAAAATAATAAGAATGTTTCATATTTAATAACATATTCACCCATTATATTCCCAGCCGTAATTCTACATGTTTCTCATCCAGAAATGTGATATAACAGGGATCATTCTAGAGGGCGAAATTGTCGTCCTAGGGACCCTGACTTCGCCCTCTGGTGGCCCCACTTCTCCCTAATAATAATAATAAAAAAATTATTTTTTGGTTTTTACGATTTTCAAACAAAATTTTGTCTAGTAAGATACACTGGCCCATTATAAAGCACTCCTTCTATTCAAATGTTGTATTTAATGGTTGTACTGTGCATTTTAACCCTATTTTGCCGAAGTATATTAAAGAACACCATTTAAGCGCTTTCTCACTTCTTCCAAAAATTCTGACCTAGAATGAACCCTGATATAAGTATTACATTCAAACCTGTCTTAAGCAGCTAGCCAAGGGAATCACAGAAAGTGGCTGCTTAAGACAGGTTTGACTGTACACACACTAACTGCATTATTGTTTTGATTTGTTACCAAGAAACGAAGCTACAAAGAGAAAAAGAAGACATACCTTTCAATCATATTATAATGTTTTTAACTGTACATATACATGGGTAATACAGTTTGAGGTATAATATAGTGTTTGTATGTCTGTGAATACTGTGTAATGTACATTCATGTAATAATGATGGAAATAAAAAAATATATAAAAAAATATATAAATAAATAAGACATACCTAGTCAAAAGAACATTATGCATTTTTCAACAGTGTTCAAGTACATTAGAAATGTTAACCCTTTCCCCCATAGAGATGTAGTTTTATTTCATACATTTGGCTGTAATTTACCAATAGTACGCAATGGATAAGCTGTGAATTTGCCTACTCCACCTTCATGGAGGTTACTAGAAAATATTAAGTGTTATCTTTATTATAGCTTGTTTGACTACTAATGTGTTGATCTATGTCAATAGGCATTGGCGTCGAGAGGCGCTTCTAAGGGGTTAATTACTGAACATTTTGTGCGATACAGATTTTGTAATGAATACAATAGTATGATAGCAACTTTTCTGGAAACTGTGAGAATCAGTTTACACAGGAATAATATAACCGTACATCATACACATCTCACATGGTCAAGTAATGTCAATACATGCATGTCACTGTCATCAACAGCCATCATTTGCACATCATACGCATCTCACATGGTCAAGTAATGTCAATACATGCATGTCACTGTCATCAACAGCCATCATTTGCACATCATACACATCTCACATGGTCAAGTAATGTCAATACATGCATGTCACTGTCATCAACAGCCATCATTTGCACATCATACACATCTCACATGGTCAAGTAATGTCAATACATGCATGTCACTGTCATCAACAGCCATCATTTGCACATCATACACATCTCACATGGTCAAGTAATGTCAATACATGCATGTCACTGTCATCAACAGCCATCATTTGCACATCATACACATCTCACATGGTCAAGTAATGTCAATACATGCATGTCACTGTCATCAACAGCCATCATTTGCACATCATACACATCTCACATGGTCAAGTAATGTCAATACATGCATGTCACTGTCATCAACAGCCATCATTTGCACATCATACACATCTCACATGGTCAAGTAATGTCAATACATGCATGTCACTGTCATCAACAGCCATCATTTGCACATCATACACATCTCACATGGTCAAGTAATGTCAATACATGCATGTCACTGTCATCAACAGCCATCATTTGCACATCTCACATGGTCAAGTAATGTCAATGCATGCATGTCACTGTCATCAACAGCCATCATTGGTGGAAGTCGTGATAGCGCAGTGAATGCACGTTCGCTTCAGGTGCGAAAGGTCCGGAGTTTGATTAATATAAGTTGTAAGAACTTGTTTCGCAATCGAGCTAAAATAAATAAATTTGTATAAAACGAACAGCCATCATTTTAGACCGTACCTTTTTTCATTACCATATGACTTCTGAGCAACCTTGGCATGCAGGATGACAAGCACTTGATCCCCTCGATCCTTCAAATACTTCCTCATTGCTTCCCTGCAATAATAATACGCATCTGGTGTATCCTGTACTATACTACTTGTCGTACTTGAGTATGGTTATCACAATAAACAACAAGCTCAATAGTTCATTTGTGTAAAAAACTACTTGCATTTTTTTCATAAAACTGTTGGCCATACTTAAATTAGGAATAATATTGTCTTGTTTTGCAAATTGCAATATTTCATTAGTTGATTATGCATCGCTTCTTGATTCCGGAGAGGTTTTTATTCATACAGCCGTTTTAAATTTATTCATGCCCACAAATCTACTAAATCTTAGATGCATATGGTACATGTACATGTCCTACACCAGTACAGGGTTCGACAATTCACATGTACCAAAACTAGCCCGGCTGGTGACAGGTCATGTTAATCTTTAATAAATAATAATTTACAAAGTCATGAACCTGGCGTAACACACTTAAACCCTAGAGGGTTTATGGCAATATATGTTTGCTACTTAACACAAAGGGCAGGACAGTGATTGGGAACAAGGGGAAATCTGACAAAATACTGAAAAAGAGAGGATCGCCCCGCCCCCAATTAAAAAGTGATAAACTCAGGGCTCATTCTAGCGGGCGACATGGGCAAAGTAGTCGCCCGTGGGACCCTAACTTTACCACCTACTGGGGCCACCACTGCTCCCTAAAACAATTATATATTTTCAAACAACATACTGTCCAGCAAGATACACTAGCCATTGTAAAGCACTCCTATTCAAATATTGTATTTAGTGGTCATATTGTGTGTTGATTAAAAAAAAACCATTAAGGGACACAATCGTGCACTCTCTCACTTCTCCCAAATACGACAGCCCTGAAAGGGGTTGTTTATGGAGATATTTGTTTGCTGTTTAACCCTGTACACGCTAGCAGCAGATAAAAATCACTTTTGCAAACAGCATAGAGCCAGATCAGACGGCACAGAACGTTCTGTCTGATCAGGCTCTATGCTGTTTGCTATTCGGATAGTGGAGCTAAACCACTTGGCTGAATAGCAAACAACATAGATCAGATCACATGCAGCGTTACGGTGGCTGATCTGGATCTATGTTGTTTGCAAATGTGATTTTATTTACTCAGCAGGGTTAAACTTGCAACATTTCTGTAGTGGATTCTATACAGAACTTAGGATAGGAATCTAGACTAATTCAATGAAGTGAAGAATTTAGTATCACAATTATATCCTCAGAAACTCGCCCGTAGGCAGTCTCGAGGACAGCTGGGATTGGGACTTGTCTGACAAATGACGTACATGTAATACTAATTAGTTTATACTTTCACTTACATTGGAACAACTACATTCACAGTGACACCGACAGACTTCAAATATAAGTTTATGAATCAATTGTGCAAACTATGTACTCATTAATCTAGGCCTATCCTGAAATTCAGGATTACGTTATTCAATTGTTGCAAAAATGAAATAGCGTGAAAATGTAGTTATAAATGAATAAATACCATACAAATAAATACCTGTTCTATCAAGCTAAGAGTGGAACAGTAGACGGGTCAGTGGTCCAGTGGTTAACATGTTGGACTGGGATCCAGAGATTGCAGGTTTGATCTCCTGTCACACCATAATAATATTAAGTCTTTTCAGGTGGGACTTTAAATCTACATGTATGTCTCATGTAGCAGTGCAATATAGTATGCAGAATGTAGCGTGCAAAAGAACAAGGGAGGCTACTGGAATTCTGTATCTTGCACTATCTTCCAAAACATACCAGACCACACCCTAAGGGTGTGTCATCACGCACGATTGACTGTTTAAGTACTGGTTCACCCAAAAATGTCTTATGCTTTCCAACGACGAAATGCCAAATTTCAAGTTGAAGGTCAGTCGTAGGGTGGGGTCTTACTGTTGGTGTAGATAATTAGTCATTGGGTGTGTATGCGAAGTTTCAAAGCAATAACTTTGAGAAATAACAAATGTTCGAGTTGTTTACGCATAAATAATTTCTGAAGTCGGATTCGTTTGGGCCAAAATTCAGGTTCAAGATCACTCTTGGGTGGAGAGGGGGGGGAGTTGTTAGGAGGGCAGGTAACAACCCCTATAGAAACAACATATTTAGTCATATGCAAATATGTAATTGTTGACAAGATGAATGCTTAGTCTCGCTTTCCACTAAAGTGGACGAGACAAAGATGACTAATGTACTTCAGAAGATATCACCCCACTTAACGACAATAACGTATCGAATAATCAAAAGCTAAAGGTAGGAGTGTCGCCAGGTCATTTCCTAGAAATATTGGTGACACAACCATTACATGCATTATGGAGATAGACCATGTGTACAGAAGAAGCATGCAGCATACCTGGTCAACCTCTGATCTTGGTACTGACTGAAAATAAAACAAACCATAAATTATCACAGAGCAAGATGCTATATATTGACCTAGAAATTGGTAAGCACCATTTTACTACATACATGTAATATCACATATACACATGTAATTTGGGTTCCCTCTGGCTGATTTTTTGTTTGCGCCACTCTGTCGCCAATTTGAAAATTGTTCTATCTATGCATGTATAGTTCAATGCCTTTCTTATGTTGATGTGTATCCATGCTTATAGTGAAATAAAATTGTACGTTGTATTGTTGTATCTTTCCAAGATATCAGTACTAAGTAAGTACACGTACACACGCGCGCGCACGCACGCACGCATTTTGCACCTTTGGCGATCGACAGCGGCGACCCTGGTAAATTCATACATACATGTATATACACATGTACTTTCATACATACATGTATATACACGTGTACTTTCATACATACATGTATATACACGTGTACTTTCATACATGTATATACACATGTACTTTCATACATACATGTATATACACATGTACTTTCATACATACATACATGTATATACACATGTACTTTCATACATACATGTATATACACATGTACTTTCATACATACATACATGTATATACACATGTACTTTCATACATACATACATACATGTATATACACATGTACTTTCATACATACATGTATATACACATGTACTTTCATACATACATACATACATGTATATACACATGTACTTTCATACATACATGTATATACACATGTACTTTCATACATACATACATACATGTATATACACATGTACTTTCATACATACATGTATACACATGTACTTTCATACATACATGTATATACACATGTACTTTCATACATACATGTATATACACATGTACTTTCATACATACATGTATATACACATGTACTTTCATACATACATGTATATACACATGTACTTTCATACATACATGTATATACACATGTACTTTCATACATACATACATACATGTATATACACATGTACTCTCATACATACATGTATATACACATGTACTTTCATACATACATACATACATGTATATACACATGTACTTTCATACATACATGTATATACACATGTACATTCATACATACATACATGTATATACACATGTACTTTCATACATACATACATGTATATACACGTGTACTTTCATACATACATACATGTATATACACATGTACATTCATACATACATACATGTATATACACATGTACTTTCATACATACATGTATATACACATGTACTTTCATACATACATGTATATACACATGTACTTTCATACATACATGTATATACACATGTACTTTCATACATACATGTATATACACATGTACTTTCATACATACATGTATATACACATGTACTTTCATACATACATGTATATACACATGTACTTTCATACATACATGTATATACACACGTACTTTCATACATACATACTACATGTATATACACATGTACTTTCATACATACATGTATATACATATGTACATTCACATACATACATGTATATACACATGTACTTTCATACATACATGTATATACACGTGTACTTTCATACATACATACATCATGTATATACACGTATACACATGTACTTTCATACATACATGTATATCACATGTACTTTCATACATACATGTATATACACGTGTACTTTCATACATACATACATGTATATACACTGTACTTTCATACATACATGTATATACACATGTACTTTCATACATACATGTATATACACATGTACATTCATACATACATACATGTATATACACATTACTTTCATACTACACATGTATATACACATGTACTTTCATACATACATACATGTATATACACATGTACTTTCATACATACATGTATATACACATGTACTTTCATACATACATACATACTGTATATACACGTGTACTTTCATACATACATACATGTATATACACATGTACTTACATACATACATGTATATACACGTGTACTTTCATACATACATACATGTATATACACGTGTACTTTCATACATACATACATGTATATACACATGTACTTACATACATACATGTATATACACATGTACTTACATACATACATGTATATACACGTGTACTTTCATACATACATACATGTATATACACATGTACTTACATACATACATGTATATACACATGTACTTTCATACATACATGTACATACATACACATGTACTTTCATACATACATACATGTATATACACATGTACTTTCATACATACATGTACATACATACACATGTACTTTCATACATACATACATGTATATACACATGTACTTTCATACATACATGTAATACACATGTACTTTCATACATACATGTATATACACATGTACTTTCATACATACATACATACATGTATATACACACGTCTTTCATACATACATGTTCTACACATGTACTTACATACATACATGTATATACACATGTACTTTCATACATACATGTATATACACATGTACTTTCATACATACATGTATATACACATGTACTTACATACATACATGTATATACACACGTACTTTCATACATACATGTATATACACATGTACTTACATACATACATGTATATACACACGTACTTTCATACATACATGTATATACACATGTACTTACATACATACATGTATATACACATGTACTTTCATACATACATACATGTATATACACATGTACTTACATACATACATGTATATACACATGTACTTTCATACATACATGTATATACACATGTACATTCATACATACATGTATATACACATGTACATTCATACATACATGTATATACACATGTACATTCATACATACATGTATATACACATGTACTTTCATACATAC
>CM026402.1:14687055-14751455 GCA_014843695.1 Archivesica marissinica
CATACATACATACATACATACATACATACATGTATATACACATGTACTTTCATACATACATGTACATACATACACATGTACTTTCATACATACATACATGTATATACACATGTACTTTCATACATACATGTATATACACATGTACTTTCATACATACATTGTATATACACATGTACTTTCATACATACATGTATATACACATGTACTTTCATACATACATTGTATATACACATGTACTTTCATACATACATGTACATACACATGTACTGTGCATCGCACACGATACACGCACATGCACATGCTACATACATACATACACACACACATACACACACCTACAACACACACACATACACACACGACACACACACACACACATACACACACACATACACACACGACACACACACACCACATCACACACACACCACGCACACTCACACTACACACATACACACCATACTAACATACACACAACACATACACACCACACACATACATACATGTATTACACGTTTCTTACATCATCACAGTACATACATACATACATGTACTCATACATGTATATACACGTGTACTTACATACATAATACATACATGTATATACACATGTACTTTCATACATACATGTATATACACATGTACTTCATACAGCATACATACATGTATATCACATGTACTTTCATACATACATGTATATACACATGTACTTACATACATACATGTATATACACATGTACATTCACATACATGTATATACACATGTACTTTCATACATACATGTAATACACATGTACTTTCATACATACATGTATATACACATGTACATTCATACATACATGTATATACACATGTACTTTCATACATACATGTATATACACATGTACATTCATACATACATGTATATACACATGTACTTACATACATACATGTATATACACATGTACATTCATACATACATGTATATACACATGTACATTCATACATACATGTATATACACATGTACTTTCATACATACATGTATATACACATGTACTTTCATACATACATGTATATACACATGTACTTTCATACATACATGTATATACACATGTACTTTCATACATACATACATGTATATACACATGTACTTTCATACATACATGTATATACACATGTACTTTCATACATACATGTATATACACATGTACTTTCATACATACATGTATATACACATGTACTTTCATACATACATGTATATACACATGTACTTACATACATACATGTATATACACATGTACATTCATACATACATGTATATACACATGTACTTTCATACATACATGTATATACACATGTACTTACATACATACATGTATATACACATGTACATTCATACATACATGTATATACACATGTACTTACATACATACATGTATATACACGTGTACTTTCATACATACATACATGTATATACACATGTACTTTCATACATACATACATGTATATACACATGTACTTTCATACATACATACATGTATATACACATGTACTTTCATACATACATGTATATACACGTGTACTTTCATACATACATACATGTATATACACGTGTACTTTCATACATACATACATGTATATACACATGTAATTTCATACATACATGTATATAATCATGTAATTTCATACATACATTGTCACTATTATAGACATACATCTACTACATGTATACATATATCTAATTAGAATTCTTGAATATTCCCATATTTACATGAAATTACATTATTCACACTACACAACAATTTATTTACTGTGAACAATTGATACAACGAAACAGGACAGTAGATTCAAACAACTACATTCATTTCAGTTGGATTTAGTGTTCATTGTATCAATTTTTCACAGTAAGGACTATGTGTTGTATCAGGTTGCATTAATATTGACCGTAAGCCTTGAAGCTGTATTAATCCTTTGCATGCTGAGTAAATAAAATCACATATGCAAACAACACAGATCCTGATCAGCCGCATTGATTACGCCTCGTCTGATCAGGATCTATGTTGTTTGCTATTCAGCCATGTAATTTAGCTCTACTATCTGAATAGCAACCAGGACAGAGCCTGATCAGGCGGCACACTGTGTATCATCTGATCTGGCTTGGCTCTATACTGTTTGCAAATGTGATTTTATCTGACAAAGGGTTAAGGACATAAACTGATACATGTATAATACGTATATGTTTTACCTTTTAAATTCATAACCATTGATATCTGTAAGTGTTCTCATTAACGGTGGTGAGGGTGTTGGTAACGGGCTGGGTGGAGTCTGTATTGTGGATGCTAGCGAGCCCAGCTCCAGATGATTTGCTGTTGTCATGGCTACCATATCCCCACTCAGCTTATCCGGTGGTGTGAGTGACCCTGGGATTAATGATTGTCCGTTGCCTTCTGCAAACAAGAGCCACATGCTTGTAAAACAGGATTAGTGGACACCTACCACCTCTAAAACCTGATTTACAGTCAAATCTGTGTTAGTCGTCACCTCTATTAAGCAGCCAACCTGTATCAAGCAGCCACTTTCCAGATTTCCTATATGTTGTTTTATTATACATTTGAGCTCTATTAAGCAGCCACCTGTGCTAAGCAGCCACTTTCTGTGATTCCTATTGCTGGCTGCTTAACCCTTTCAATGCTACAGACCTCTAAATAGTGGATATGTCCTTAGGCAAAACTCAAGACCACATTGTCTATATGCGATGGATTCCATCAGGAGTGAGGGCATGAGAGCAATTAAACTAATGTACGTCCAAAATAAATTTGTATAAATTAGAGCACAATCTGTTTATGATAATGTTATTATGTTATATTTCAGGTTTTACGTATTTTGGGCTATATCCCCGGCGGGCAGTTTACCTAAGAACACCTTTCCTGGGCAGGCTCCAGCAGTTAACCAGTACTTGGGTGCACCAACCTCTGTAAGAAACTGCCAACGTTTTCATATAAATGAGACACGGCCTGAGCGAGGCTCGAACCCGTGACCATCAGTGACGATAGGTTACAATGGTATACAAGTCAGCGACCTTAACCACTCGACCACGGAGGCGGACCTGTTTATGATAAGAAATGGTAATTTGGGATCCAATGTACTCTTGTTCCAGGATGAATATGCAGCTCAATGGTGCAAGATACATTTCAGGAAGATTTGCTAAGTAAAAAAACCCCGAAAAGTTACGTTGTGTTTAATTCCATAGACATAGGGGATCCTTAGACACAGCTCTCCGGACTTTGTTTATTTCTTCAACTAATCACATAATTATATCAGTAATCAGCTAGGTTGTGTTTTACGTTTATTTATAGTCGCTACCGGTTGCCCATATGAGTGACGCCTCCTGAAGAGATTAGTCATTTTAGATTTTGGAGGATCATGAGTGCATGATACAGACAGAGACCCATTTCAGAGTCTCCTCTGGTTCTTTTACGTGCACAGTGTAAAGCACCAACATGAGACCTCGGTTTAACGTCCCATCTGAAAGACTGTTAATTTTATTACGGTCAGACGGGGGATCGAACCTGAGATCCCTAGATTACCAGTCCAGCGTGTTACCACTGGACTACAGATCCATTCGGCTAAGTTGCTAGGACACATAGTATTTAAATTAACACTACACGGAAGTCGTGATAGCGCAGTGGTATCGCGTTCGCACATTGCCTCTTTTCTCTTCCTCGTGGCGATGGATTCCATCAGGAATGAGGTCTCGAGAGTGATTAATATATGTTGTAAGAACTTGTTTCCCAATCGAGCTAAAATAAATTTGTATCAACTAAAGTGACACGACATTGGTGAATAAAGAAAAATGTAGACAGAATGCAAGCTATACAATAACTAAATAACACCCGAAGCACCTTCAGAAGCATAGACCGAATAATCGTCATCAAAGAGGAAGTCGATGTGTGACGCCAGCATCTCCAACTTACAACTTCCAAAATCCATTGGTAAAACACAGAATATAGTGCAAAACACAAGAAAATAGTTCAAAACACAGAAAATAGTCCAAAACACAGAAAATAGTCCAAAACACACAAAAGACTGCACTATAAACGTTTAATAATTGTACAACAATCTTTGATTACACCTTATCTTTGCACTAGATACCAATATCTAATCCTTATCTATAAATTATTGTGCATGTCTTTGTTTGAAAACAATGAAAATTTAAACCAATTTGTTCAGATTAGTTCTGGAGAAACATTAAACTTCTAAATAAAGAAAACACACAGCTTGTGTCACATTCACATGTATGCTCTTTGTTCATTGATGTTTACATCACTAGCGTTGGTAGTCGGTACAAATACTTCAATTTGTACTTGAAAGTTGACTTGCAAGCGGAAAACTATGATCGTAAAAGGAAATATTGATATGAACATGTCCATATGTTGCGGTAGATGTTCTTCCCAGGGTGTTATTTGCTAGCCAAGCACAAGTCATTTATATTTCATTTAAAACTAGCATGAACACACACAATCAAAGTACAGGGTGTTATTTGCTAGCCAAGCACAAGTCATTTATATTTCATTTAAAACTAGCATAAACACACACAATCCCAGCGGTACAGGGTGTTATTTGCTAGCCAAGCACAAGTCATTTATATTTCATTTAAAACTAGCATGAACACACACAATCCCAGTGGTACAGGGTGTTATTTGCTAGCCAAGCACAAGTCATTTATATTTCATTTAAAACTAGCATGAACACACACAATCCCAGTGGTACATGGTGTTATCTAGAGCTTGTTACAATGTTCATAACTACCATTTATGTGATGATCGTTTGTGCATTTTTTTTTCCAGAAGCATTAATAAAAATGTCCCAGTTTTAGCCCATCATTCATATTACTTTTTTCCCGATAATGGAGAAGCCAAGCTTTTAACATCATAGTTCTAGTTAGAGGGTGATTTGGTAGAAATAGTCTCACTGAGCTGCCTCACTTCTCCTTGCAAGGCTAGAGGGAGATATGGGAGAAATATTCTCCTTGAGCTTCCTCATTTATCCCTGCAGAACTGGAGCTAGATATGGGAGAAATATTCTCCCTGAGCTTCCTCATTTCTCCCCCTGCAGGACTGGATATAGAGGGAGATATTGGAGAAATATTCTCCCTGAGCTTCCTAACTTCTCCCTGCAGAGATGGAGTTAGAGGGAGATATGGGAGAACTATTCTCCCTGAGCTTCCTCATTTCTCCCTGCAGAACTGGAGCTAGAGGGAGATATGGGAGAAATATTCTCCCTGAGCTTCCTCATTTCTCCCCCTGCAGAGCTGGAGGGAGATATTGGAGATATATTCTCCCTGAGCTTCCTAACTTCTCCCTGTAGAGATGGAGTTAGTGGGAGATATGGGAGAACTATTCTCCCTGAGCTTCCTCATTTCTCCCCCCTGCAGGACAGGATATAGAGGGAGATAGGGAAGAAATATTCACCCTGAGCTTCCTAACTTCTCCCTGTAGAGCTGGAGCTACAGGGAGATCATACAGATTATATACTGTTGAGGATTGTTGGCCGAGTCAACAAACTTCTCACTTGTATACAGTTTACATATCCCCACTCTGAAGGTCTAGCTAAGCCCGGGAAGTTGTGATAGCACAGTGGTACCGCGTTTGCTTCAGGTGTGAGAGGCCCAGAGTGTGCGCCCAACTGGAGCCATTACGAATGTGCCCTTAGGCAAGGCACTTAAAATTCCTCTTCTCTCTCCCTCATGGCAATGGATTCCATTAGGAATGAGATTCCGAGAATGATTCATATAATGTTGCAAAAACTTGTTTCGCAATCAAGCTAAAATAAATTTTGATAACTAGCTAAGCCCTAACAATTGCCTGGAGAGATGTAGATGTTCTCCATGCCATGGACAACCCACCTACCTATACATTGTATGTATTGATAGCTTGCCTCCCAATGATATATCCTGTTGAACACTCATCCTTCCTATATACATGTAGGTCATACTGAGATGCTGTATGCCAGATTTGTTATGTTTTTGAGGTTTAATATCACACCAACAGCTCAGGTCATATGGCAACTTTCCAGCTATTATTGGGTGAGGAAGTGCCTGGGTGCCCCTCCGAGCAGCTATTATTGGGTGAGGAAGTCCCCGGGTGCCCCTCCGAGCAGCTATTATTGGGTGAGGAAGTCCCCGGGTGTCCCTCCGAGCAGCTATTATTGGGTGAGGAAGTCCCTGGGTGCCCCTCCGAGCAGCTATTATGGGTGAGGAAGTACATGGGTGCCCCTCCAAGCAGCTATTATTGGGTGAGGAAGTCCCCGGGTGCCCCTCCAAGCAGCTATTATTGGGTGAGGAAGTCCCTGGGTGCCCCTCCAAGCAGCTATTATTGGGTGAGGAAGTCCCCGGTGCCCCTCCAAGCAGCTATTATTGGGTGAGGAAGTCCCCGGGGTGCCCCTCCGAGCAGCTATTATGGGTGAGGAAGTCCCCGGTGCCCCTCCGAGCAGCTATTATTGGGTGAGGAAGTCCCCGGGTGCCCCTCCAAGCAGCTATTATTGGGTGAGGAAGTCCCCGGGTGCCCCTCCAAGCAGCTATTATTGGGTGAGGAAGTCCCGGGTGCCCCTTATGGGTGAGGAAGCAGCTATTATTGGGTGAGGAAGTCCCCGGGTGCCCCTCCGAGCAGCTATTATTGGGTGAGGAAGTCCCTGGGTGCCCCTCCGAGCAGCTATTATTGGGTGAGGAAGTCCCCGGGTGTCCCTCCGAGCAGCTATTATTGGGTGAGGAAGTCCCTGGGTGCCCCTCCAAGCAGCTATTATTGGGTGAGGAAGTCCCCGGGTGCCCCTCCAAGCAGCTATTATTGGGTGAGGAAGTCCCTGGGTGCCCCTCCAAGCAGCTATTATTGGGTGAGGAAGTCCCCGGTAGCTATTATTGGGTGAGGAAGTCCCCGGGTGTCCCTCCGAGCAGCTATTATTGGGTGAGGAAGTCCCCGGGTGCCCCTCCGAGCAGCTATTATTGGGTGAGGAAGTCCCCGGGTGCCCCTCCGAGCAGCTATTATTGGGTGAGGAAGTCCCCGGGTGCCCCTCCGAGCAGCTATTATTGGGTGAGGAAGTCCCTGGGTGCCCCTCCGAGCAGCTATTATTGGTGAGGAAGTCCCCGGGTGTCCCTCCGAGCAGCTATTATTGGGTGAGGAAGTCCCTGGGTGCCCCTCCAAGCAGCTATTATTGGGTGAGGAAGTCCCCGGGTGCCCCTCCAAGCAGCTATTATTGGGTGAGGAAGTCCCTGGGTGCCCCTCCAAGCAGCTATTATTGGGTGAGGAAGTCCCCGGGTGCCCCTCCGAGCAGCTATTATTGGGTGAGGAAGTCCCCGGGTGTCCCCTCCGAGCAGCTATTATTGGGTGAGGAAGTCCCCGGGTGCCCCTCCGAGCAGCTATTATTGGGTGAGGAAGTCCCCGGGTGCCCCTCCGAGCAGCTATTATTGGGTGAGGAAGTCACTGGGTGCCCCTCCGAGCAGCTATTATTGGGTAAGGAAGTCCCCGGGTGCCCCTCCGAGCAGTATTTCAGGCATGAAAGGACACACAGGTAGAACCACATACCGTCCGCAAGCCAGATGGATAGCTTTCTCACATTAAATAATTTGACACCCACAGTGGGATTCAAACTTACAGCGGTGAGGGGTAATTGCAAGTGATTTGAAGTCATCGAACGTAACAAACTTGGCCACGTGTATGCCAGATTGACAGTGGTATTTATAGGGTATTTTAGCAGGGTGCTGCTACCTGCCCCATTTGTCTCCGCCCTCCTCATCCTTTAATGTGTGCACTAACCAGTGAGCTCAAGAAGGTCTGTTTATTTTCTCTAACCCAGTTATAAGCATCTTCACATGTATACATTCTGAATGGTCCAATTTTATTTTTATTTAAGTTTATTTAACGTCGCTACCGGTTACCCATTTGAGCGACGGGCAGCTTACCCAACAACACATTTCCTGGGCAGGCTCCAGCGGTTAACCAGTACAGTGTACTTGGTGCACCAACCTCCGTAATACATTGTTCGGAGATAATAAATCCATAATCAGTACATAGAATGTGCCACATGCAGATAGTGTAAGGAGCGGACGATTATACAGTTTCATTATTGGCCAATCTTTTCATTTTTAAATAATAAATTATTACTGTAAAACGCAAAATTTGGCCGCCACAAACAAACCTGATTTTGTGAAATGACCATTTGTAAATTGCCTCCCTCTATGGGTATTTATTAACAAAATCACCAATAACTCTGTAAATCGTGGTTTATTAAAATTAACAATAGAATAAATTTGCATATATATATCAGTATTATTTTTCCACAAGAAGAAAAAACCCATATAAAGAACGTTTAATGTAAGAGAACGGTTTATGAAATGGTGAAACACGCCATTATTGGTCTGTCCGACACCACCCATTTTAACTACAGACGGATCTGTAGATCAGTGATTAACACATTGGACTGGTGGTAATCCAGGGATCGCAGGTTTGATCCCCTGTCTGACACTAATTAAAATAGCAGTCTTTCAGATGGGATTTTAAACTGAGGTCTCATGTCGGTGCTTTACACTGTACCGTACGTATCCATTCTGTCTGTATCATTGCACTATCCTATGACTAATCTCTTCAGGAGGCGTGGCTCATATGGGCAAACGGTAGCGACGATAAATAAACGTAAAACACACACCCTTTTTAGCTCATCTAAGGGCCCTCCAACCCAAACCCCCAATACCACTACCCCCATTAGTGCTCTAGAAAATTGCATCGATATCCACACTTATTAACTGCCCTCCAACCCAAACCCCCAATACCACTACCCCATTAGTGGTCTAGAAAAATGCATTGATATCCACACTTTTTAACTGCCCTAAGGGCCCTCCAACCCAAACCCCCAATACCACTACCCCATTAGTGGTCTAGAAAAATGCATTGATATCCACACTTTTTAACTGCCCTAAGGGCCCTCCAACCCAAACCCCCAATACAACTACCCCATTAGTGGTCTAGAAAAATGCATTGATATCCACACTTATTAACTGCCCTCCAACCCAAACCCCCAATACCACTACCCCATTAGTGGTCTAGAAAAATGCATTGATATCCACACTTTTTAACTGCCCTAAGGGCCCTCCAACCCAAACCCCCAATACCACTACCCCATTAGTGGTCTAGAAAAATGCATTGATATCCACACTTTTTAACTGCCCTAAGGGCCCTCCAACCCAAACCCCCAATACCACTACCACATTAGTGCTCTAGAAAAATGCATTGATGTCCACACTTTTTAACTCCCCTAATGACCCTCCAACCCAAACCCCCAATACCACTACCCCATTAGTGCTCTAGAAAAATGCATCGATATCCACACTTTTTACCTCCCCTAAGGACCCTCCAACCCAAACCCCCAATACCACTACCACATTAGTGCTCTAGAAAAATGCATCGATATCCACTTTTTTAACTCCCCTAAGGGCCCTCCAACCCCTACTCCCAATACCACAACCCCATCAGTGCTCTAGAAAAATGCATCGATATTATGTCATAGTGTATAGAGATAATTGTTATAATTTTAGATCCGAATATTTTATAGCATATTTAGAATCCATTGTAATTGTGTTTGCTATTTTGTCTTGTTTTATCTCATTGAAGTTTTTATCAATATTTGTGATATTTAGGCTGTAAAAGTGCTTTTGAACGTTTTATTTTTTAGATGAAAAGAGCGCTATATAAGTTTGGTATATAATAATTTAATAATAATCACCTGGATCTTGGGGTATACCGACTCTGATACCGTTGTGTCCGGCAAACATGTGTTGTTGATGTTCTATACCATGTGCTCTCTCGTCCTTCATCAATCCATTTACTAACTTGCTGCTCGACAAGTCCACTGGATTATCATAGCTAGACTGAGCCATGTGCCCATTAATGGTATGATGTGATCCGCTTGCAATCAACTGATCCGCACGAGACTCGTACGGGCCGTGCTCGCTTCCAGACATGAAGTAATGACCAACATTCTGCGGGGACTCGTCGGTGGAGTAGGACAGGCTCTGGCTCACATGGTTGTTGCTCAGGGAGTATATTAGCTGTTCATTGCTGCGGTCCAGGTTGGCTCCGACTGTATAACCATAGCCACTAGCCTGCAAACACATTAAGTCAGTTACTGCCCCCCGATTACTCTGTAAGGAGGATAGGATTTGTAAATTGGGTTTCCTCTATTTTCATCATGGTTTCCTTTGCACCACATGCTACAAATATTTGTCCAATTTCTCATCTTATAATTCAAATTATTAAATGTATGCATTGTTCAATATGTTACATAATGTATTAGATTGGGAAATAAAATATATGTTTAAACTAAATAATTAAATCTCGACAAATATCCGTGTCGATAACCATATATGATAAATGTGGAAGTCATGATAGCACAGTGGTAGTGCATTCTCTTCAGGTGCGAAAGTTCTGGAGTTTATACCCCACTGGAGCCATTCCGATTGTGCCATTAGGCAAGGCATTTAAATTCCATGTTGCCTCTTCTATCTCATTGTGGCGATGGAGATTCCATAAGGAATAAGGTCTCGAGAGTGATTAATATAAATTGTAAGAACTTGTTTCACAATGAAGCTAAACTAAATTTGTATAATAAATGTGATTTTATCAAAATCATGTTGTACATGATAATAATATTTACAGTGAAGTATCCATTGTAGGCAGTCATTACAGCGTGGTTAGACTACATTCCTACCGGACGATGTTCATTGTTTTAACATGAGGAAAATCTGGGGAAGTGGGTACACAGTAGGGATCAGGGATCATTCTAAGATATACTGGCCCAATATAAAGTACTCCCTCCATTCAAATGTTGTATTTAACCCTTTCAACCCCACAGGCCTCTAAATAGGCTTATGAAAAGTGTAGATCCAGATGAGCCGGCTCGTAACGAGCCGTCTCATCAGGATCTGCACTTTTTTGCCAGTAATAATTATTACTATTTTTAGATAAAATTACCCATTTTGATAAATGAACTGATTCAAATGTAATTTTGTTATTAATTTATTGGTCTAAAAATATCATGGACCAGTCCATGTCAGTTACTTGGGGTTGAAAGGGTTAATAGTCATAATGTGTATTTTAACAATTATGAATATTTGTTTGAAATTTATTAAATAGCACAATTTAAGGACAACATGGCACGCTTTCTCGATTCTCCCAAATATTATGATCTAGAATGAGCCCTGGGGATGTGAACAGCAGAGGTACATGTGGGGATCATGTGAACAGCAGAGGTACATGTGGGGATCATGTGAACAGCAGAGGTGTACATGTGGGGATCATGTGAACAGCAGAGGTACATGTGGGGATCATGTGAACAGCAGAGGTACATGTGGGGATGTGAACAACAGAGGTGTACATGTGGGGATGTGAACAGCAGAGGTGTACATGTGGGGATGTGAACAGCAGAGGTACATGTGGGGATCATGTGAACAGCAGAGGTACATGTGGGGATTATGTGAACAGCAGAGGTACATGTGGGGATCATGTGAACAGCAGAGGTGTACATGTGGGGATCATGTGAACAGCAGAGGTACATGTGGGGATCATGTGAACAGCAGAGGTACATGTGGGGATCATGTGAACAGCAGAGGTGTACATGTGGGGATGTGAACAGCAGAGGTGTACATGTGGGGATGTGAACAGCAGAGGTACATGTGGGATGTGAACAGCAGAGGTGTACATGTGGGGGATGTGAACAGCAGAGGTGTACATGTGGGGATGTGAACAGCAGAGGTGTACATGTGGGGATGTGAACAGCAGAGGTGTACATGTGGGGATGTGAACAGCAGAGGTGTACATGTGGGGATGTGACCAGCAGAGGTGTACATGTGGGAATGTGAACAACAGAGGTGTACATGTGGGGATGTGAACAACAGAGGTGTACATGTAGGTAATCACATGTAATATCAGCAATCAGCTATGTTTCTAGGACACGTAGTATTTAAATTGACACCACATTGGTGAATAAAGAATGCAATTTCCTACATGTATCATATTGTACATCGGCTTGGTAGAATTATATAAACGTGACTGTTGGCCGTTTAAAAAGGCAGTATGATATTTAATCAACTTTGAACATTCATGTTGGGGTCAACTTTCAGCATTACGACCATTGTGAATGCAAACAGCATGTATCATAACAAATAAATATGGCATGTATTGATTGTTCAATAACTACTGAATCAAAGTGTGCCCAAAGAATCTGTAATTACTATGTATGGGCAACATGCAACTGTTGTTTTGTTTCGATCTTTGTGTGTGTTTTACGTTTATTTATCGTCGCTACCGGTTGCCCATATGAGCGACGCCTCCTGAAGATATTAGTCATTTTAGATTTTGGAGGATAGTACAATAGTACATGATACAGACAGACCCATTCCAGAGTCTCCTCTGGTTCTTTTACATGCACAGTGTAAAGCACCGACACGAGACCTTGGTTTAACGTCCCATCTGAAAGACTGTTAATTTTATTAGGGTCAGACGGGGGATCGAACATGAGATCCCAGGATTACCAGTCCAGCGTGTTACCACTGGACTACAGATCTGTCTGGGAAGGGATTCATATAAGCTTTAAGCTTGTTTCTCGACCCATATCGGTTCGAATGTATAAAAATTGTGTTTATATATGTATATGGTCCGAATAAAATATGTTTAAACTAGATCTGTCTGTTTCGATCTTGTTTAGTTTAAACATTATTTATGTCAGTATTTGTACATGTAATCAAGAAATGAACATTTTACATATAATTTAACAGCAGTAGACTGAAAGGGATTAGAACGAAAGAAAACTTATATAGTTCTTCTCCCTATCAATTGATTGATATACAATAGGCAGGAGAATAATATATATGTACAACAATGAAATGACGTGAAATCTATTCTAGGTATATGCTAAAGAATTTCAGAAGTGATTGTTTTACAGATTGATCTGCATATACCTTCATTCTACTTCGTTCCTGGGGACTCAGGTACTGTACCATATACTGTACCATATTATGGTTATATATTATATTTCGGGTTTTACGCCTGCATCAGCACGATTTCGGGCTATATTGCCGGCGGGCAGTTTACCTAACAACACCTTCCTGGGCAGGCTCCAACGGTTAACCAGTACTTGGGTGCACCAACCTCCATAAGAAACTGCCAACTTTTTCATATAAATGAGACACGGCCTGAGTGTGGCTCGAACTCGTGACCATCAGTGATGATAGGTTACAGTGGTATACAAGTCAGCGACCGTAACCACTCGACCACGGAGGCGGACCACCATATTATGGTACTACTACCATACGCTCTATGGCATACAAGTACATCAATTCATATTGTACAGACTCTGCGAGTCACAGGAGTTCTAGACAGTTCTCAAAGAAAATGAGCCGCAACAGCAACACAAATGGTTGACAAAGTAGTTTTTACAAAGAAACTCTGAGAAAACATAATTTCATTGAATGCATGCTTACTACATTGGATAAATTATAATAAATTAGTTAGTGGATGTTGGAAATGTAAACATTATGCCATGATGGTTATGTATAAAACATTTACCAAACCCAGCTATGTCAGCAGACAATGGTCTATCCAAGACAAAGGCAATTAGTCCATGTTTCATTTTACGGATGTTTATAAATTACTTGATTCAGTGTGACTAATAGGTTTTTTTATCAAGGCAGGGGTTGGCCCTGCAACTTCAAGCAACAAAAATCTCAGTAGCAAAATACATGTAATACAAAAGTCTGACAGACCAGACAAAGACTTTGGCTAAAAAAGTAACAACAAAAACGGGCAATCAATCGATCCTGATCAATTTAGATGTTACATAATTATGCACACAGTAGGCCTACCCGCAATTAGCAGACAAAATATCCAGTTTATAATTTATCTTGACAAGAAAGTTTTAATGGCGAGACACATTTATAGTACATCAAATATCTGCCAAGCATGTTACATGTGTGTGTATGTCAGAACCTGAATCGAAGGGCAAGTCGACATTGCAAGCTTGGTCTTAACCTATTCAACACCAAGTAACGCACATGGACTGGTCCATGATATTCATAAACCAATAAATGAATCAGAAGATTACATTTGGACCAGTTCATTTATCAAAATGGGTAATTTTGTCTAAAAATAGTAATATTACTGGCAAAAAGTGCAGATCCTGATGAGACGGCTCGTCACGAGCCGGCTCATCTGGATCTACACTTTTTGTAAGCCTATTTAGAGGTCTGTGGTGTTGAAAGGGTTAATATTGCGGACAACTTATCCATGGATAAGTGAAATATTTGGAGATTTCCACACCCCTAGTTTACCCATTGATACATGTATGTTCAATGTAACTGCTTTAAATATAACAAAAATGTAATTTTCAAGTAAAACATTTAGTGACACATGCAAGAAATACTTAAACCAGATATACAGCTGCAAAACTGTGTAAGCGAGCAAACTTTAATACATGTTTTAGCATAACACTGATCCAATTCTGCTCCACTGCCTAAATTATATATTTATATGCAAATATAAAATTGCATTTATAAACTTTAAAAACCAAAAAAATAGTTCAAGCATACTAAATTAATAATATCTGTGTGCTAGTTTTTACAAATTTATTTTAGCTCGATTATGAAACAAGCTTTTACAACTTTCATATTAATTCTGATGGAATCCATCAATATAGCAGCAATGTGGCCTAAGTGCACACTCGTAATGGCTACACCTAGGCACAAACTCAGGGCTTCTGCACCTGAAACGAACGCGCTACTATAGCAATATGGCCTAAGTGCACAATCGTAATGGCTACACCTAGGCACAAACTCAGGGCTTCTGCACCTGAAACGAACGCGCTACCACTGCGCCATCACAACTTCCTATTGGCGTGTTATTAGTTTATATAAATTTAGTTATGCTTGATTGTGAAACAAGTTCTTACACTTATGTTAATCTGTCTTGTACAATAGAGGCAATGTGGATTTAAGTGTCATGGATACAACCACTGTTCCATTACTGGAAGCCAAATTAATTAGGCAACGAAACCGTAGTGTGACTTAACCCTTTCCTTCATAGAGATTTAGGTTAATATACTATTATATCTCCATACAAACGACAGCCATTTAGCTATCATGCAGTGGATAAGTAGTCGCCATATCTATCCCACCTCCATAGATGTTACTGGGACTACATAGAGATTTAGGTCAATATACTATAATATCTCCATACAAACGACAGCCATTTAGCTATCATGCAGTGAATAAGTAGTCGCCTTATCTATCCCACTTCCACAGATATTACTGGGACTACATGAGATTCTGGCCTTTATTATGAACATTGGTTTGACTACTACATTGTCAATGTATGTCTTTTGGTAATGGCGTCAAAAGGTGCTTCTATGATGGAAAGGGTTAACCAAATAATCATGGATAAATGGAATCCCAGATGTGTACCATTTTACAGGACGTAACGAGCCATATATATATATATAATATATATATACATAAATGAAAAAATTAATTACTGACTTACAAAATGAATGCGACCTTAAATTAACATTTAACCCTTTCAACACCACAGACCTCTATATAGGCTTACAAAAAGTGTAGATCCAGATGAGCCGGCTCGTGACGAGCCGTCTCATCAGGATCTGCACTTTTTGCAAGTAGTATTACTAATTTTAGACAAAATTACCCATCTTGATAAATGAACTGGTCCGAATGTAATTTTCTTATTCATTTATTGGTCTAAGAATATCATGGACCAGTCCATGTCAGTTACTTGATGTTGAAAGAGTTAATGAAACGAGTGACTTATTTAGAAGTTCTTTTATCGATATCAGTATAGATCTAGATATCATAAAAGTTCAATTGTGACACATGAAATCACACTATATTCACAATTTTTTCACTCGACAACGCGTTCTTAAGTATATAATAGAATACATGGTTCATTCTACGTCATCATTTTTGGGAGAAGTGAGAAAGCGTGATCGTGTCCTTAAATTTTTTGGGAGAAGTGAGAAAGCGTGATCGTGTCCTTAAATTGTATTATTTAATAAATTTAATCAAAATATGATTAAAATTCACAGTATGACCATTAAATACAACATATTTTACTGGCCAAAATGTTGTATGAAAATTATAAAAATAAATTAAAATTTTTTTTAGGGAGAAATGGGGGGCCCCCAGAGGGCGACTATTTAGCCCACATCATCATCTGAAATGATCCCTGGTACATTCACAAGTTTCTTCACTCGACAAAGCGTCCTTAGTATAGTATCTGATAATACTTCTCCCTCGACTCCAAATAGAGATAAGTGAGGAAGCTCACTGCTGCCTTAGTAGTTAACCAATACCAAGCCATACATGTGAGGTGCCTTGCTCAAAGTGCTCGAGCATCGAACACGGGACCCTTCGATTCCAAATCAGACGATCTACCGCTGGACTACGGACGCCACGTGTAATCCGACATCAAATAAATATTGATGTAACTTTATTAGCTAACACACAAATCAATTTATAAATATAATAATAATGACAATAAATTATAATTAAGTTTAAAGCAGCATTACATCGTATGAAAGATTAGATAATTGAAAAATTCAGTTTTTACGTATGAGTAGCAATGCTGCTACACATTCTAACATTATACTTGGTATGCTTATGTTCATTTGGTAAACAGTGTTTTTTTGCGATAAAACAAACTCGAAACCGAAAGTGGGACTTTCCGAGTCGATCGGTCACGCACTTGTTTACAACCGGAACGGATTATCCGCACTTGTTTACATTCGGAATGCATCGTCCCCATTTGTCCCACATTGTCTTTTTTAATTAAATTACTTCATAATTATGTTGATTCATACATCTGTTATCTAAGTCTTTTATCCCCAAGATAGATAGATAGTCTTTCATGTTCAAAATATATACGTTGTTTTCTACATCCTCTGTTGTTTCATGCATGCGCACTGTGAGTGTTGACATTTCGTGTGTTGATAAACAAATTCGCGTATAAGACGGTTTAAATTTATTGAAATGTTATCGTTTCTAAGCGACTATTTCGATTTTTTTAAACACACACACATTAATATTTATATTTTACCCAAAACATCCTTTATTACGATGTAATGCTGCTTTAAACTTCATTTATTTTACAACGATTATGAAGCAAATTTTAACAACTTATATTAATCACTCTCGTTGGCACGAATGGAAGCGTATATGTGGTCATTTGTGTGGGAGGAAACCGGAGTACCCGGAGAAAACCCACCTGTCCGATCTGGCAACCACCATACCATCTCACATACTTCCCGCTCCGAGGATCGTACCCGGGTTGCATGGTGAGAATCAAGCGCTAAACACTGCACTAATCTGACGGCTAATAATCTGACAATAATTGAATAAATGTAATTAAATAATTAACATCTTACTGTCATAATAAAACATGTTCTGCCAACCTTTCGCCTCTCTACCATCTTTAATATGTCCAAATTATACTAAACAAAATACAGCATCAACTATATGATAATATTCACCAAGCCATTTCATGAGAAAAGCGATGTAAAGAATGCAACAAAATAAGCTATATTCTCACTCTCGTGACCTTTGAACAAGGCCGCCTTTGAAACATTCTTCCGTGGGAAAATATTTCACGCTCGGTTAATCTCTGAATTACAGTCTGTGACCTACTTTCCCAGGACAGAGAAAAACTTAGTACATGTACACAGGCGACCTAGCAAACATTGCAGATAAATAGCTGCCCAGACGTGGAGTTGCCAAGAGATTGCACCGCTTGGTGAAATATTGGTATAATGAAATAATACCTGCGAAACGAAAACTTGTTCATTCATTCTAGAACTGGAAGTTACTCGAAACTTGCCACCGTTACAAATAGTTGAATATGGATGAAACTTCAATTAATCCGTTGGGATACACAGTATAAACATATCCATTAAGATTTCAATCCATCACTTTCCAAAACGTCATCAGACTTCGATCTCAAATCGCATTGTTTGTAAAGCTACGCCGTGGGAAAAACACAGTTGCGGCTCACATCGTGAGAACAATGGTCAAGGGCTGTTCCCATACCCTCCCCCGCCAACTATCTTCAACCGTGTAAGTCGAGCAGCACTGCGTATTTGCAGGGATTTCTATTTGCCATCTAATATAAAAACAATCGAGCATTTCTTGATCTACAATCTGTAGACAAACTTAATTGAAAAGCACCGATGGATTATGCAAATCAGTGTAAAATACACGATGTGTGGTGGAGGTAATAAGAACAGCATAACACACGTGCTGCTCAATAATGTACACAGACGATTGGTAATTTCCATATTTGGCTGGCAGGTGTTCCCACGGTACCAGGATTCAGTCAGGGTAATTAGGTCAAAGTGCAAACACGGACCTGGTTGTCAAGTTAGGAAAACTAGAAGATGAAAGTGCAATAATTAACTTCATATAAAGTAGGTAGTCAGTAAATAAGTAAATTTCTTTTAAGTTTATAGTCGGTACATGAGCGGGGTGCGGGGGTAAACGTCACCGCCCCTCTAAAATATATTGATTTATTTAATTCATATATATTGTGAGATTTTGTCGCTGGCTCATTAAAACAACAATTTTAATGTTTATATGTGTGATATTAGAATTGGCACAAACCAATAATAACACACAAAAAGCCATCAGACTGCACCATACGCAATTATATTTCTGGGAGAATATCACCCAAAGCTAAATCACACTCCAAATCATAACTCGTAAATGACTGTTAACATGGATGCAATGGTAACTGACTGATGCATTCCTCTGTTCCAATGGAGGTCAGGTTCAGGCACTCAGCGTGGAGCTAGGACGCAATAAACGAGAACATACCCCCCTCTGGACCAGGTCTCCCCCATATACCGGTATCTACAACTGGAAATTTACCATTAAAATGGTCTTATCGCAACATGTATGTGCACAATATATATAAATACACATATTAATGATAATACCCCCATGTACTTTTACTACTATAGTTATGATACTGTCCTAGCTCCACACTGATTGCCTGTGGGTCCTAGCTCCACTCCGAGTTCTTGTGGGTCCTAGCTCCACGCCGAGTGCCTGTGGGTCCTAGCTCCACGCTGTGTGCCTGTGGGTCCTAGCTCCATGCCGAGTGCCTGTGGGTCCTAGCTCCACGCCGAGTGTATCTGGGTCCTAGCTCCACACCGAGTGCCTGTGGGTCCTAGCTCCACACCGAGTGCCTGTGGGTCCTAGCTCTATGCTGTGGGTCCTAGCTCCATGCCGAGTGTATCTGGGTCCTAGCTCCATGCCGAGTACCTGTGGGTCTTAGCTCCACACCGAGTGCCTGTGGGTCCTAGCTCCACACCGAGTGCCTGTGGGTCCTAGCTCTATGCCGTGTGCCTGTGGGTCCTAGCTCCATGCCGAGTGTATCTGGGTCCTAGCTCCATGCCGAGTACCTGTGGGTCCTAGCTCCATGCCGAGTGCATGTGGTTCCTAGCTCCACGCCGAGTGCCTGTGGGTCCTAGCTCCACGCCGAGTGTCTGTGGGTCCTAGCTCCATGCCGAGTGCCTGTGGGTCCTAGCTCCATGCCGAGTGCCTGTGGGTCCTAGCTCCACGCCGAGTGTATCTGGGTCCTAGCTCCACACCGAGTGCCTGTGGGTCCTAGCTCCACACCGAGTGCCTGTGGGTCCTAGCTCTATGCTGTGTGCCTGTGGGTCCTAGCTCCATGCCGAGTACCTGTGGGTCTTAGCTCCACACCGAGTGCCTGTGGGTCCTAGCTCCACACCGAGTGCCTGTGGGTCCTAGCTCTATGCCGTGTGCCTGTGGGTCCTAGCTCCACGCCGAGTGTATCTGGGTCCTAGCTCCATGCCGAGTGTATCTGGGTCCTAGCTCCATGCCGAGTACCTGTGGGTCCTAGCTCCATGCCGAGTGCATGTGGTTCCTAGCTCCACGCCGAGTGCCTGTGGGTCCTAGCTCCACGCCGAGTGTCTGTGGGTCCTAGCTCCATGCCGAGTGCCTGTGGGTCCTAACTCCATGCCGAGTGCATGTGGTTCCTAGCTCCATGCCGAGTGCATGTGGTTCCTAGCTCCATGCCGAGTGCATGTGGGTCCTAGCTCCATGCCGAGTGCATGTGATTCCTAGCTCCACGCCGAGTGCATGTGGGTCCTAGCTCCACGCCGAGTGCATGTGATTCCTAGCTCCACGCCGAGTGCATGTGGGTCCTAGCTCCACACCGAGTGCATGTGGGTCCTAGCTCCACACCGAGTGCATGTGGGTCCTAGCTCCATGCCGAGTGCCTGTGGGTTCAATGGCATTTAACTGTACATTTATGTATATTTACGTTACCAACGGATCCAGAATATCAAACTGGGTGGGGCATCATTTATAAAGAGGGCATCCCCGTTTTGGAAATTCTTGAAGGGGTGTACAAGATGGGCACCCCTGAGGCTGTCCGTAACTGGCAGTGGTTACATAAATAACATTTGAATAGTTTCAGCTGCATGACATTAATTCTTAGGTACATGTAATTCCAGGGGTGGGTCAACACTTTAAAGGTGCAAGATTTCTTTTGGTCAATTTATTGAGCCACATAAAATACTTTGGTAAATGGAAGTCACATTGTTATTATTTAAAACAACACACACTGTATACAGCATATGGCTGCAGTGTTATGGGGTTACATATTTCAAGTACTCTGACAGTGTTGGGGTTGGGGACGGGGGGTTTTGGCTGGAATCCACTTGTGATATCCACATATGGCAAGTATTTCTTCTCCTGTTCAATATATACATATCTCTACTTTGACCCATTTCATTCTGAATACATTTAAAGTTTTTGCAAACAACATAGATCCAGATCAGCCGCAGCATACTGATCAGGATCTATGTTGTTTGCTACATAGCTAAGTGTCTTAGCAAGATCATCTGAATAGCAAACAGCACAGAGCCTGATCAGACGGCATGTTTCGTGCCGGCTGATATGGCTCTATATTCTTTGCAAATACTGTTTGAACGGTATCCAGAATCAAATGGGCTAAAGTACATTAATAAATAATAATACTTGAAGATGACCTCTATGAGCACCCTATACATGTCTACATGTCACCTTGATATAATTGGTGCAGATTCACCTGTCCATTAAAGCAGCATTACATCGTATGAAATAAAAGATATATGAAAAATTCAATTTTTACGTATGGGTAGCAATGCTGCTACACGTTCTAACATTATACTTTGTATGCTTATGTTCATTTGGTAAACAGTGTTGTTTTGCGATAAAACAAACTCGAAATACACACACATTAGTATTTATATTTTACCCAAAACATCCTTTATTACGATGTAATGCTGCTTTAAAGGTTACAGTGACACACAAACTATTTATATGACAGTTTATTGTTGAACTAACTGAGCCACATCAAGTTTCTTCCACTAGGTTTCGGTTACAGTAAATTACTACATTACTGTCCATAATCCTAGTTTATACAAATTTATTTTAGTTCAATTGCGAAACAAGTTCTTACAACTTATATTAATCACTCGAGACCTCATTCCTGATGGAATCCATCGCCATGAGGGAGAGAAGAGGCAACGTGGAATTTAAATGCATTGCCTAAGGGCACAATCGTAACAGCTAGAACCTTTCGCACCTGAAACAAACGCGCATCCACTGCGCTATCATGACTTCCACAAACGTCCATAATCTTTAAAAAATTTAAAATGAAGATTTTTCGATATTATTGTCCATAATCCTGTAATACCCGTATCAATAAAGAGAATTCTATAATTGTATACAAATAATAATGTAAACAAGACGGTGAAACCCCACAAGTTTAGGGTTATTATCACTATAATTATATATATATATATGTGGTCCTCTCTTCATCCGAACATTCAAAAATATAAACAGGTCAACACTCTATGCTAGTTTATTTCTGCTGACCAATTAGCGCAGTGGTTAGCACGCTCGCTTCTCACTAATGCAACCCGGGTTCGATCCTCGGACTGGGAACTATGTGAGATGATACGGTGGTCACCAGATCGGACATGTGGGTTTTCTCCGGGTACTCCGGTTTCCTCCCACACGGATTACCACATTTACGCTTTCACCCGCGCTAACGAGAGTGATTAATGTAAGCTGTTAAAACTTGCTTTGCAATCGTAGTAAAATAAATAAAGTTTAAACTTTTTATTTCTTCCATGATATGACATTTTGCATGTTTAACAATATTGCACAATTATGAATAAAACTTCATTGGTATTTAAAATGACCTAATTTATTTTCTTCACAATGCAATCCACAATAGATGATTAGAAAATGTGGCTATTGTGTTATATTTTCATTTAATAGCAATAATAATGTATTCTGTGTTTAACCCTTTCAACATTACAGACCTCTAAATAGGCTTACAAAAAGTGTAGATCCAGATCTGCACTTTTTGCCAGTAATATTACTATTTTTAGAAAAAATTATCCATTTTGATAAATGAACTGGTCCAATGTTTTACATATCTGTCGTCAAATGAATTCTTTTGTGGTTTTTGAATGGTTCTGTGAAATTACTATTTGGTTTAAACATCTATTGGCATAGCTACCTATAGGCCATGTAGGCCTACACTTTCCCCCGAAAAATAAAATTGTCAAATCTGCAACAAAAATCGGGAGGCCTTATTATTTCAAGTATTTTTTACATGTAATCAAGAAATCAACATTTTACATATAAATTAAGAGCAGTAGACTGTCAGCGATATAATACGATAGGACACAGTTCTTCTCCCTATCTATTGGTTGATATACAATACAAATGTAGGCAGGAGAATAATAAATATATTTAACAATGAAAATATGTGAAATCTATGTAACTATATGCTAAACAATTTGAAATTATTATGTGAAAAAAAGCCCACAAGTTATTGTATTAGTGAGTAAATAGTTTTGGCTGGTTAAAATGACATACAAATTGTGGAGCCTACGTGGTGTAACAGATACGGTGTCTGCCTTGTAGCCGAGAGGTTGTGAGTTTGAACCCCGGCACAACCACAATGGTGGTGTCCTTGGCAACACACTTAAATCCCACATTGTCTCTTCTCCCTCTCCCTCATATCGATAGATTCCATCGGAAATGAGGTCTCGGTAGCTATTAATCTAATTTTGTAAGAACTTGTTTCACAACCAAGCTAAAATAAATTTGTATAAACCAATATGACTTTTATTATTCCATTTGATTGAAAACAAACAAACAAACAACATACCGGCAACATCGACACGGTTTTGGTAAATAGTGTAAACTAAACTACTACGAGAGTGAATAATATAAATTGTAATAACTTGTTTCGCAATCGAGCTAAAATAAATGTGTATAAAATATACTACCGTAGTTTGAACTGTGATCAATACAGTAAAAAAATAACATAATATGCAAATTATCTGTTAACTACAATTGCAGGAACTGAGAAAAATATCTTGTTATTTCCTTTTTCAGCAACTTGAAATTACAGTAAAACAAACAAATTGGCGTTGTTTACATATTTTGTTATTGAATATGATGCTATATTTGTAAAAGTTCAAATCAAATTTATCGCTTCTACATTTTATTTACGTATTTATTCATTTTTTAAAACGTAACAATGCACGGAATCATTGAGACATGACATATTAACTTTAAATTGTCAAACCCGTATCTCGATGTATATATAAATTTCGTGTATATTGTATTTTACAAATGTGTCTTTATATGTAGTATGTTTCGTTACTTATTATGTCACAGAAAAACAAACGGAAGTATATAAAATACGTGGAAAAAGAACCGCAAAATGACTACCAAGAGATTCGAACCGATGACCTCAAAAGAACGCTTTATTTTTATAACGTTCTTGCTCACCACGCTATTTGTAGTCCATGCTCTTGCTCACCACGCTATTTGTAGTCCATGCTCTTGCTCACCATGCTATTTGTAGTCCATGCTCTCGCTCACCACGCTATTTGTAGCCCATGCTCTCGCTCACCATGCTATTTGTAGTCCATGCTCTCGCTCACCATGCTATTTGTAGTCCATGCTCTTGCTCACCACGCTATTTGTAGTCCATGCTCTTGCTCACCATGCTATTTGTAGTCCACGCTCTTGCTCACCACGCTATTTGTAGTCCATGCTCTTGCTCACCACGCTATTTGTAGTCCATGCTCTCGCTCACCACGCTATTTGTAGTCCATGCTCTTGCTCACCACGCTATTTGTAGTCCATGCTCTTGCTCACCACGCTATTTGTAGTCCATGCTCTTGCTCACCACGCTATTTGCAGCCCATGCTCTCGCTCACCACGCTATTTGTAGTCCACGCTCTCGCTCACCATGCTATTTGTAGTCCATGCTCTCGCTCACCACGCTATTTGTAGTCCATGCTCTCGCTCACCACGCTATTTGTAGCCCATGCTCTCGCTCACCACGCTATTTGTAGTCCACGCTCTCGCTCACCACACTATTTGTAGTCCATGATCTCGCTCACCACGCTATTTGTAGCCCATGCTCTCGCTCACCGCGCTATTTGTAGTCCATGCTCTTGCTCACCACGCTATGTGTAGCCCATGCTCTTGCTCACCACGCTATTTGTAGTCCACGCTCTCGCTCACCACGCTATTTGTAGCCCATGCTCTCGCTCACCACGCTATTTGTAGCCCATGCTTGTAGTCCATGCTCTCGCTCACCACGCTATTTGTAGCCCATGCTCTCGCTCACCACGCTATTTGTAGTCCACGCTCTCGCTCACCACGCTGTTTGTAGTCCTTGCTCTCGCTCACCATGCTATTTGTAGTCCATGCTCTCGCTCACCACGCTATTTGTAGCCCATGCTCTCGCTCACCACGCTATTTGTAGTCCATGCTCTTGCTCACCACACTATTTGTAGTCCACGCTCTTGCTCACCACGCTATTTGTAGTCCATGCTCTTGCTCACCACGCTATTTGTAGTCCATGCTCTTGCTAACCACGCTATTTGTAGTCCACGCTCTCGCTCACCATGCTATTTGTAGTCCATGCTCTTGCTCACCACGCTATTTGTAGCCCATGCTCTCGCTCACCGCGTTATTTGTAGTCCATGCTCTCGCTCACCACGCTATTTGTAGTCCACGCTCTCGCTCACCACGCTATTTGTAGTCCACGCTCTCGCTCACCACGCTATTTGTAGTCCATGCTCTCGCTCACCACGCTATTTGTAGCCCATGCTCTCGCTCACCGCGCTATTTGTAGTCCATGCTCTCGCTCACCACGCTATTTGTAGCCCATGCTCTCGCTCACCGCGCTATTTGTAGTCCATGCTCTCGCTCACCATGCTATTTGTAGTCCATGCTCTCGCTCACCACGCTATTTGTAGCCCATGCTCTCGCTCCCCATGCTTGTAGTCCATGCTCTCGCTCACCACGCTATTTGTAGCCCATGCTCTCGCTCACCACGCTATTTGTAGTCCACGCTCTCGCTCACCACGCTATTTGTAGTCCATGCTCTCGCTCACCACACTATTTGTAGTCCATGCTCTCGCTCACCACGCTATTTGTAGCCCATGCTCTCGCTCACCACGCTATTTGTAGCCCATGCTTGTAGTCCATGCTCTCGCTCACCACGCTATTTGTAGCCCATGCTCTCGCTCACCACGCTATTTGTAGTCCATGCTCTCGCTCACCACGCTATTTGTAGCCCATGCTCTCGCTCACCACGCTATTTGTAGTCCACACTCTCGCTCACCACGCTATTTGTAGTCCATGCTCTCGCTCACCACGCTATTTGTAGTCCATGCTCTCGCTCACCACGCTATTTGTAGCCCATGCTCTCGCTCACCACGCTATTTGTAGCCCATGCTTGTAGTCCACGCTCTCGCTCACCACGCTATTTGTAGTCCATGCTCTCGCTCACCACGCTATTTGTAGTCCATGCTCTCGCTCACCACACTATTTGTAGCCCATGCTCTCGCTCACCATGCTATTTGTAGTCCATGCTCTTGCTCACCACGCTATTTGTAGTCCACGCTCTTGCTCACCACGCTATTTGTAGACCATGCTCTCGCTCACCACGCTATTTGTAGTCCATGCTCTTGCTCACCGCGCTATTTGTAGTCCATGCTCTCGCTCACCACGCTATTTGTAGTCCATGCTCTTGCTCACCATGCTATTTGTAGTCCATGCTCTCGCTTACCACGCTATTTGTAGTCCATGCTCTTGCTCACCATGCTATTTGTAGACCATGCTCTCACTCACCACGCTATTTGTAGTCCATGCTCTTGCTCACCGCGCTATTTGTAGTCCATGCTCTTGCTCACCACGCTATTTGTAGTCCATGCTCTTGCTCACCACACTATTTGTAGTCCATGCTCTTGCTCACCACGCTATTTGTAGTCCATGCTCTTGCTCACCACGCTATTTGTAGTCCATGCTCTTGCTCGCCACGCTATTTGTAGTCCATGCTCTCGCTCACCACGCTATTTGTAGTCCATGCTCTCGCTCACCACGCTATTTGTAGTCCATGCTCTTGCTCACCACGCTATTTGTAGTCCATGCTCTTGCTCACCATGCTATTTGTAGTCCATGCTCTTGCTCACCACGCTATTTGTAGTCCATGCTCTTGCTCACCACGCTATTTGTAGTCCATGCTCTTGCTCACCACGCTATTTGTAGTCCATGCTCTTGCTCACCATGCTATTTGTAGTCCACGCTCTTGCTCACCACGCTATTTACTCACACTTGTATTTTAGTATTTAATTGTAGAAATACCTGTTGTTATCTTTACTGTTTACCACAGCATATAAATGTAAACAGCGCCAATTTAAGTTTGTAGATCTATAGGTTATATCATTTCTTTTCCATAATTTCTAAAACAGTTTTTATCATGTAATTGTATGAGGATGCACTTGATTCACATATCTATCTATAGTCCTCATTGTATTAGCATTAATCAAGTATTTCAATAACGAAATCCAATCATTTTTAATTATTTGGATGTTCCCGCGATTTATTTTCGTTCTTTCGTAAATTTTGTTTGCTTATTTACCATATACACCATATGTTTGTCAATTATTCAACCAATCTTCTTTGGGAGGGCAGTTTACTTTAATGTTGTTAGAACTTGTTGCTCAACCCAATTTGCTTTTTTCTTTGCTTTGTCATGGTTATGTATGTAATGTAAATGTCAAATAGCAAATAAAATATGATTAAACTAAATCATTTTCAATGTAGCCTACTTATATAATATATATGATCTACAATAGTCTAGACTTCGTTTGATACTCCCCACAGCTCAATTTCATAATTTCAAAAACCAAAATAGAAAAGAAATTAATTTGCATAAATCACTCTTAGTTTTATTCAAATTGCTGGCATGAAATAAGGACACTCATTTACAGTGCAATTTTGTATTTCTGAGCAGGAAAACCATCATTTAAACATATATACCGGGGGTCCGCTTCCGTGGTCGAGTGGTTACAGTCGCCGACTTGTATACCACTGTAGCCTATCATCACTGATGGTCATGGGTTCGAGCCCCGCTCAGACAGTGTCTCATTTATATGAAAAAGTTGGCAGTTTCTTCCAGAGTTTGTGTAACCAAGTACTGGTTAACAGCTGGAGCCTGCTCAGGAAAGGTGTTGTTAGGTAAATTGTCCGTCGCTCAAATGGGCAACCGGTAGCGACGTTAAAGCAACTATCATGCAACCATGACTTTTAAAAATATATAATTATACTCATTTAATAATATATATATTACTACTACATGACTGTGTAGCTACAAATGATTGATATAATCCAACAAGTTGTGTGTCCGTTGAATATTATGTGTTTCAATTTTTGATTGCTACATGGCCTTCATTTTGAACAATCAATTTTCATTATAGTCTGCCTTTTAATAATAGATACAATTTCAAATGATTTGATTGATGAAGAATAAAGGAACAGAGCTTGCAAGTATGGAGGTATGGTATTCAAACATGTTTTATTACTTAACTACTACCATCCATTGTCAAGATTGAAGTATTTGCATATGTATTAAGAGCTTGAACATACTGTAAAAGTGGCGGATGCGTAAATTAAATACTGTAAGCTAATAACCAGATTGTAATATTGAAACATTTACCTGATGGTGTTACACATTATTTTGTCTCTATATGTCTTATTTCACATTATTAATTGTTATGTTTCTACATGTCTTATTTCACATTATTAATTGTTATGTTTCTACATGTCTTATTTCACATTATTAATTGTTATGTTTCTACATGTCTTATTTCACATTATTAATTGTTATGTTTCTACATGTCTTATTTCACATTATTAATTGTTATGTTTCTACATGTCTTATATTTAACATTATGTTTAATTATGTATTATTTAACATTATGTTTAAAGCAGCATTACATCGTAATAAAGATTGTTTTAGGTAAAATATAAATACTAATGTGTGTGTGTTTACAAAAATCGAAATAGTCGCTCAGAAACGATAAAAATTCCAATAAATTTAAACCGTCGTATACGCGAATTTGTTTATCAACACATGAAATGTAAACACGCACAGCGCGCATGCGTGAAACAACAGAGGATGTAGAAAACAACGTATATAGTTTGAACATGAAAGACTATCTATCTATCTTCCTCTAATGTCAAACCCCTCGCGGGGATGTAGAAATGTCCCTAAAGGACTTAGCTAACAGAGGTATGAATCAACATATCAAGTAATTTAATTAAAAAGACAACGTGGGACAAATGGGGAAGATGCATTCCGAATGTAAACAAGTGCGGACAATGCGTTCCAGTTGTAAAGAAGTGCGTGACCGATCGACTCGGAAAGCCCTACTTTCGGTTTCGAATTTGTTTTATTGCAAAAAAACACTGTTTACCAAATGAACATAAGCATACAAAGTATAATGTTTGAATGTGTAGCAGCATTGCTACCCATACGTAAAAAAATTCACATATCTTCTATTTCATACGATGTAATGCTGCTTTAACTATTATGTACTACTAAATGGTGTCCTTTGCGGTACGAAAAAACAACAACAAAAACTACTACTATTCATTTAGTAAACACATTGATCATCCAGTCAGCACTGAAAACGTACATCTTTTATCGAAAGTTAAAGATTAAGTTTTATTTTTGGACAGTGTCAATTTGTTTAAAGCGACATTACATCGCAAATAAAAAAGTTTTCACGTATAACTGCATTGTTACTACAAATTCTTCTGAATACATCGAACGCTAACATTGAATCAATTTAACAGTGTTTTTGTGGTATACAAACTTTCAAACACGAAAGTAGGATTTCATATAACGGTCATCCATTGAAGTCAATACTAAACACGCGATACTTTCGTTTAGAGATAATGTAATTAAGATTAGTGTACAAATTAATATGCATAGGCAGTTAGGCACACATGTGAGATATCACGGTAAATATGTAGCATAACTCGTGTTATTCAGAATACAAGAATAACAATATTTACATTATTTTGTTATGTCAACATACCGCATATACAACGTTTGTTTATTTGTTGAAATACTCAGTTTTTGAGGCAAATATTTGGAAATAAATTATACCATACAATAGCAAATTGCGTTTTCACCGATGTAGTGTCACTTTAATAACTTAATTAAAGATGGAAATTGAATGTTCTGCATAAAAATGTCACACAAATAACTTTTCAGCACACCTGATCCCGAAAGAGTTGGGCAATCCTTGGAGAGTGTAAATAGCAGGTGTCTGGTGTATGTCTGCATGACTTAAATCTAAATAAACTAAAAGTAGGAATGTTTCAAAAAGTTGCCATATAGCATCCCTGCAATAACTTCTGCCACGTTTGTTCAAATGGAGTCACCGAGGTCAAGAATCAGGTCAATAGCGTCACCGAGCTCAAGAACCAGGTCAATAGCATCACCAAGGTCAAGGACCAGGTCAATAACGTCACTGAGGTCAAGAACCAGGTCAATAGCTTCACCGAGGTCAAGAACCAGGTCAATAGCGTCACCGAGGTAAAGAACCAGGTCAATAGCGTCACCGAGGTCAAGAACCAGGTCAATAGCGTCACCAAGGTCAAGAACCAGGTCAATAGCATCACCGAGGTCAAGAACCAGGTCAATAACGTCACTGAGGTCAAGGACCAGGTCAATAGCATCACCGAGGTCAAGGACCAGGTCAATAGCATCACCGAGGTCAAGGACCAGGTCAATGGCATCACCGAGGTCAATAGCGTCACCGAGGTCAAGAACCAGGTCAATAGCGTCACCGAGGTCAAGGACCAGGTCAATGGCATCACCGAGGTCAAGAACCAGGTCAATAGCGTCACCGAGGTCAAGGACCAGGTCAATGGCATCACCGAGGTCAAGAACCAGGTCAATAGCATCACCGAGGTCAATAGCGTCACCGAGGTCAAGGACCAGGTCAATAGCGTCACTGAGGTCAAAGACCAGGTCAATAGCAGTCACCGAGGTCAAGAATCAGGTCAATAGCAGTCAGCGAGGTCAAGAACCAGGTCAATAGCGTCAGCGAGGTCAAGAACCAGGTCAATAGCGGTCATAGATCAACATGTATTTTACTAAATATTTTGTTTTCTGGCCGAATGGGAATTTATGTGATAAGAATTAAGTACTGCTATGTATTCGTAGTATAGGTATTAAAATTGTCCAATTGTTTTCAGGGAACTGGTTCCAAGCTTTCACTGGTGTGCGCATAGAAATACAGGCTGAGTTGGAATCCAGAAATGGCCAGGTCAATCTATTTACGCAGTTGGCATTCTGCAACAATAATTGTTTCCCATGATTCGCGGATGTTCCAGCAGGGATGTGATATATACTATTATACAGGGTTTCATGTTATTATCAACATGTTTGCATTTAATTACTAAAGTATGCACTTTATAATTTATATACAATCACTTAATACACTATCCGAATGTGTATTAATATTATGCAGAGTAAATGTACAAGCGTCCTTCTATTACATATTTATATGTAATAGTTTTTCTTGTTCTGACTGGAAATAATGGCATTCTACTTGTTAGACAGTGTTAAAGCCATTATATTTATATAATGAACGTCCAATGTTAAATTATGAAAAATACAATTGTGTCTGGCTGGTCCTTCAACCTTGTGAAGCGTTTATAAGACTGATCACAGTAATACCAGCCTTGGGCATTGAGAGAGTGGCTTACATCACAGACTGAATTACCCCTGCCAAGTATAAACTAAATGGCAACTAAATAGATTTCTTTCAAAAAATAACGTGGGCATGTTCCAGTATCGCTAGAACTAGTTTGACTCAAGAGATTTGATAGGCCTGGTCACACACCTGGATGCGTTTCAAGGTTCCCGCTACATTGTTGGTATGGTAATGGAACTAACCCACAACATGCCGCATAAATTGGACAGAATGTGCAAACAACATAGACCCAGATCAGCTGTGGCGTAACATATATATCTATATTTTTTGTGTTTTAGCTTCACTCTCCGAATAGCTTCACTCTCACTCTCTGACCAGACGGAACGTTCTGTGCATGTTCTGTGCCGTCTCATCTGGCTCTATGCGGTTTGCGAAACCGACTTTAGTTGCAATTGGCAGGTTACGGGTTAAATTGAGCATGACTATGCAGTTTATGTACTGTAAAAGCTTTCAGCTGGGGGGGGGGGATTAAGTGAGCAGACAGATCGATACATACCGGTACATGTAGTGGATGTTTGTTTGTTTGTTTGTTTTCAGAATAACACATATTCATAACAGGGATGGGGTAATTGAAATCTATAAGTTTTTTCTGTCATTTCTAAGCAATTTGGTATACATGTATTAGTTCCACACCGTCCAATATAGTACTACTGTGTATTTTGAACTGCAAGGAGAGAAACTATATAAGCTCTGCTTCCGTTTTGATCCTTTCCTATTCTTTGATTGTGTGTGCATGTATTGTTTTGTGAATGTATATAGTGGAATAAATATGTTTAAACCAAATCTGTATTTTTCCAAGTAATCAGGCGCGTAGCTACCTGTACGCAACGTACACAGTTAAAAAAAAGCAAAAAGTTAATATGCCATTAAAATCGAGGGTTATGGGGGGGGGTGTCAGGTATATTTTGATATTGTTTTGCCTCTAGATTGCACCACAGACGTTCTAGCAAAACAAAATTTTCCGGGGGGGGGGGGGGGATGCACATAGCTTTTTGCGTACACATTCAAAAGTGTCTAGCTACGCCCCTGGTAATTAAATGTAATTTGTAATTGAAGATTTGTTTAGTTACTTGTAATTGTTGTATTTCGGGTTTTACACCTGCATCAGCACCATTTCGGGCTATATCGCCGGCGGGCAGTTTACCTAACAACACCTTTCCTGGGCAGGCTCCAACGGTTAACCAATACTTGGGTGCACCAACCTCTGTAAGAAACTGCCAACTTTTTCATATAAATGAGACACGACCTGAGCAGGGCTCGAACCCGTGACCATCAGTGATGATAGGTTACAGTGTAATTGTAATGTAATTACTTACAATGTTTAAAAAGTGTGTACATGTAATTACACCAATTACGTTCATTTACCAGCTGAAATACTGATAACATTACTTTGAAAGCTAAAATTCTGGATCTGTGTCTGTAGCCGTGAATACCCCCAGTTTAGGAATGGTACCGGTTCCAACTTAAATGGGAAAATTATGCACAAAGATTTATTCAAATACGAAATTTGTACTGTAAAATTACCAAATACTAACTATGTGTGTACAGTCAAACCTGTCTTAAGCAGCCAGCGGAGGGAATCACAGAAAGTGGCTGCTTAATAGGTCAAATGTTTTATATACCACATATATGGAAACTGGCTGCTTAATACAGGTTGGCAGCTTAATAGAGGTTTGACTGTAGATTACACACTTGTGTACTGTAGATTACATATTTGTGTACTGTAGATTACATATTTGTGTACTGTAGATTAGCACTACAAAAATTTTAGAAAATCAAATGACAAATAACTCACAGTGCATGTAAAACTGAGCAGTTCAAACAGTCATTCTTCCCAAGAAGTGTGCTTGAATTGAGTAAACTTATTGACACTGTTGTATGCGTGTGGACAGTAGGCGGCTTTCACAACAGCACTCAAACAGTGTTGATAATGCTCATACTTCTGTGGCACATTACCCTGTAAATGGCCTTGTGACATATATCCTGATATACCTTTATTCAGGCCTGCTAATTGACAGTTTGAATGGACAATGGTATACACTTCAGCGTTGGACTTTCAACGGTTGGAGTCCTGTCCTTTAACCCATTTCATTCTGGATACATTTAAAGGCTTTTGCAAACAACATAGATCCAGGATCTATGTTGTTTGCTACATAGCCAAGTGTCTTAGCAAGATCATCTGAATAGCAAACAGCATAGAGACTGATCAGACTGCACGATCAGTGACGGCTGATATGGCTCTATGTTCTTTGCAAATACCGTTTGAATGGTATCCAGAATGAAATGGGTTAATGGGAAGTAAGAAAGAAAAAGCATTACGTCATTTACAGCTTCACGCTTTCTCAGTCGAGGTATGTACAGTTAGAACATTGAGAACGTTTACTATAAACGATGGTTTAGAATTACACTGCAATATTAAAGTATTTTCCAAACCCGAGGCAGTGACTTACAAATGTTTTCCTTGGCAGGCTAAGCTAACCTAAGCGCTTCACCAGTACTAAGCAATGCGTGCGAGATGCTTTGCTCAACGACACTACATACTTGGTGTGACCGAGTTAGTATCAAACCCAGGACCCATTGATTCCAAATCCAATGCTCTACCACGGATGCCACACAATATATTTGTGCTATATCTGTTTGATCTTGCATACAAGTAAATATATATAGACTACATGTTCATTCGTGAATGATTACTGAATCGACAAGGTATGAGATACATGAATTGTTACTACAGTTGTATTCTGTTTTTACATCTATTTCGTTATCGAATCTGGCATATCTGTCATCAAACCTTTAGTGATTAACGGAATGACTGAACTGGCAAATGGGATCAGCCAATAGTTACATGTATACATCGGATGACAATGGCAGTTTGAACATCAGTTTCACGAAATCCCATAATTTACAACGTACCTGACATTCCACCATTGTTACTTTAGTTTAAACTTTATTTATTTTACAACGATTGCGATGCAAGTTCTAACAACTTATCTTAATCACTGTCGTTGGCGCGGATGAAAGCGTATATGTGGTCATTTGCGTGGGAGGAAACAGGAGTACCCGGAGAAGACCCACCTGTCCGATCTGGCAACCACGTACCATCTCACATACTTCTCGGTCCGAGGATCGATACTTCTCGGTCCGAGGATCGAACCCAGGTTGCATTGGTGAGAAGCGAGCGCACTAACCACTGTCGCTAATCGAACATTGTTACTTTGCGTCATAGAGTAATGACTACAATTGCGTCACGGCAATCTGACACATTGCATCATCCAGCAAATAGAGAGTTCTGCCGATTCCGCAATTTCCGTGATACTTCATTACGACAATCGTCTTTGATGTGAGCCACATTGTGACCCTGTCATATCAATTAAGGACGCGGTCATGGGCATTTTTTATTATTAGAAAGATTTCATTATTCCATTGATAGAAACCTAAACTGGTATGCTGTCATTATGCAATGTAGCATCGATTGCTGCATGCATGTTTAAGATACTAGATAAAAACAAAACAAAGTGATGGGGCAATAATAGTGGCATCGGAATCTGCTGATTGTCTATCACAATAATCGCCAATATCATGAATACGTCTAGCTAAATAAATGGCAATTTGTCTATCTAAATAATGCCTTAATGGGCAATCGCTTCATGGGCCTCATTGGTAATCAGTTAATCAATACACAGTTCCATCAACATGCATTCATATCGAATTAAGAATTACCCGATTCAGTCCTTCACATGGTGAACCATAGGCACCAGACACACACAAAAAATGGCCTATGGTCATATAGTATGTATGTATGTTCCATTAATGTCAAACCCCTTGCGGGGACGTAGACATATTTTCCTGGGCAAGCTTAGCCGATCTAAGTGGTTAACCAGTACTAAGCAATGTGTGTGAGGTGCCTTGCTCAATGACACTACATATGTGGCCTGATCGAGTATCGAACCCGAGACCGATCGATTCTAAATCCGACGCTCTACCACTGGACCACGGATGCCACACTAGTAAGTAATAAAGTTATATGTCCATAGGCCAAAAAAAAAATTGTGTCTGGCGCCTGTGTGGTGAACCAGGTAAAGCAGGGTCAGTGTTACCCCACCACTGGCACCAGAGTAAATAGGTCAGCAGTAAACAACATGTACGCACTCAGACTACCACCTGAACAGGCTAATAAAAAAACAACAACATCATGATAAGATGTTCTCAATTGATACGAACGTAAATAATTGTTTTATACCTAACAACTGCAATGTCTTTCCGGAACCCATTCGTGTGTTTACATCCCGCGAGATCTTAGTAGGAGACTTTCAAAATGGAGGCTGACAAGTATATGATGTAACGAATTATAAAAATAATTGAAATTACTTGTACTTCGTACATAATTCGAGTAAAGAAACATGGCAGAAACATTCGAAACTAATATTGCATCGCAAACACAAGAAGAAAACTGCCATCGTGACAACACGGATGACGAGACTGTTGATTCAAACACCAATTTGGCAACCCCACCCACCAAATACACATCGCAAGACGAAGAAAATACGCAAGACAAGCAATCGAATGGTGATAAAGATGGTAATAAATCAATTATTTAAATACAAGAAAGGTTTCCTTATTCCACCTTCCACATTTCTACCTACCACTTGACCATTCTGGCATACAAGTGTGCTACTTCCAAGTTCAAGGAAGTTGTGATTGCAATGTAGTGGTATATAGCCTTTATAGGGAGACTTATACTGTCTTGCTATAGAACTAGCTTTTATAGCGACGTGGTAGTGTTCGTCTCCAGATAATGGAGGATCAGGCAGTCGTGGGTTCGAACCACGACTTGGGCTTGGTTACTTTAATGGTGTCAGAAGTGTTTTTCGGGCCCATGTTCTATCTATCTATCTTCCTATTAGTCAAACCCCTGTTGGGGACCTTAGACTTTGACGCGCGTCAACTGACAAGAATGTTAGTAAGAAATTAAATAAAAGATGATAAAAGAATGATGTTAGGTTGGTTAAAAACAGGTTAAGAACAGGGCAAGTTTATTTAGGGAGAAACATGTTCAATCCGACTTACAGCCAGACTGAACTGTGAGCCAGACATGGTGACAATATCTGGGGCCAAAGCATTCCAGTGGACAATCGGTGGGGGCGGTATGACTGAAACCCGGAAGGAGCTATCCTTCCACGGAAGGAGCATTCGTCTACGGAAGGAGCGCATTAAAAGCTTATTTCGTATACAATCTTTAAAAAAGTGATTGTTTTATGTAAATAATTATAAAATACGTTAAATCTGAAAGTTTTATGCAAATCGATTGTAAAATGGTGATCTTGTAGCATAATTTGTCAAATTCTGCGGAAGGAGCGCTCCTTTCGGTTTTCAGTCATCACCGCGGAAGGAGCATTCGTCTACGGAAGGAGCGCATTAAAAGCTTATTTCGTATACAATCTTAAAAATTGTGACCATTTTACAATCGATTTGCATAAAACTTTCAGATTTAACGTATTTTATAATTATTTACATAAAACAATCACTTTTTTAAAGATTGTATAATAAATAAGCTTTTAATGCGCTCCTTCTGTAGCCGAATGCTCCTTCCGTGGAAGGAGCGCTCCTTCCGGGTTTCAGTCATACCCGTGGACAATGGTTCTTGGAAAGAAGGAATATTTATGGTAGTCAGTCACTGTTTGGATCTGTCGGAATGCTTGGGAATGGGATGTTCTGGAAGATCTTGTATTTGGGGTAAGGTAGTTTTCAGCTTGAATGGCAACTTGGTTATGGAGGATGTTGTGGAACATTCTGAGTGCACTTTGATGTTTCGTCTTAGAAAACCCAATGTTTGACTTGCTTTTTTGCTGATGTTGTCTATGTGTTTGTTAAAGTTTAAATCACTTGATATTGTTACTCCCAGGTATTTTGCTGAAGAAACAGTTTCTAAGAAGGTATTATGCAGACGATATTTCGTGGATATGACTAGTTTGTGTTTGGTGATCTGAATAACCTGGCACTTTGATGGATTGAATTTCATTTCCCATTTGGATTCCCATTGTTCAAGCTGGTGTAAGTCTTGCTGTAGTAGGCTGGAATGAGAAGAAACAGTCAGAGAGAGATTAAAGAGCTGTGTCATCGGCGAAGAGGCGGACTTTAGAGTGTTTGACAAAATCTGGGAGGTCATTGATGTATATGAGAAAGAGGAGTGGTCCGAGGACCGAACCCTGTGGGACACCGGAGGAGACTGGTATGGTACTGGACTTAGAGCCATTGACTACGACGGACTGTGACCTGTTGTCTAGGAAACTTTTAATCTATGAGAGAGTTTGACCCCTTATGCCATAATAATGTAGCTTATACAGGAGCTTTTCATGGTTGACCATATCAAAGGCTTTTGAGAAGTCAAGGAGTATTAAGTCAACTTGACTTCTCTGGTTTATGGATTTGAGGATGTCGTCTATTAGCATGAGGAGTTGGGTTTGACATGACTACACAGACTCGTACTTCGGTTGGATAGGGCTATACTCCGTTGAATTTCTGTATGAACGGTTGATGTCTGGATTCAAAATATATGAGGAGGGGAGGAGTGTAGTGGTATATAGGGAGACTTGTACTGTGTCGCTATAGAGCTAACTTTTATAGTGACGCGGTAGAGTGTTCGCCTCCAGGTAATGGACAATCAGGCAGTCATTGGTTCGCTTGGACTTGGTTACTTTAGCACAGTGGTATCACGTTCGCTTCAGGTTTGAAAGGCCCAGAGTGTGCTCCGGTGTAGCCGTTATGAATGTGCCCTTAGGAAAGGTACTTAAAGTTCACATTGCTTATTCTCCCTCATGGTGATGGCTCTCATCAGGAATGAGGTCACGAGACTACGAGAGCGATTGTGTTAATGGGACCCTATTACTGATCATGGCACATTTCTTGACTTACTGCAGTGTACATTAATTTTGTAATTACTTTTCAATAGTGTCGATCCTATGTCACATCATCAGTTGAGTTGCAACAAATCGATCAGTGAAAGTCGTAGCACGTTCTCTTCAGGTGTGAAATGTTCTGAGTTTGTGCCCCACTGGAGCTGTAACGATTGTGACCTTAGGCAGGCATTTAACTTTCACATACCTCTTCTATCTCCTTTGTGGCAATGGATTCCATCAGGAATGTGGTCTCGAGAGTGATTAATATAAATTGCGCCATCACGACTTCCACATGCACGACAAACATGTTACACACTTATTGAGTTAAATATGTGCTCTTTATACAAGTCATAGCTCATATCCGACTTTAATAAACATAATCAGGACTCATTCTAGCGAACTACTTCGTCCCCTGGAACCCCACTTCTCCCTAAAAAAATTTTTATTTTCATACAAAATATTGTCCAGTAAGATACACTGACCCATCATAATGCACATATTTTATTAAAAATTGTCAAATTGTGACTTTTAGCCATGTCCTTGTGTTAAATCGCTGTACATTATTATCATTACCTACTGATTGATACTTTCTATTATTAGAATGCATAACTCTACCTGACATGACATTATATGTACATTTAAGCCATCCGTCTTTGAATTGCATAACATATTGATATTCTGATATTCTTATAGATTATAATATCATTTAATTTGATTATGAAAACACCGTCGTATAATGGCCCATGACTCGAACCATTATTCACAGACCTGTCGAGTCCGCAGCAACAAAGTTCGACTGTATATAAAACATGGCAACTATAACTTAAATAGGAATTGAATTGAGTTGTCTGAGATCGTTGCAGCCCTAATCACGAGTGTGGACAGGAGATCCGTCATTTCATTTCAATTTATGAATTTTGGGGGACAGGCAGATACGAAGACCAGTGGTTAACACGGTGGACTGGGAATCCAGGGATCGCAAGTTTGATCCCTGTCTGAACATAATAAAATTAACAGTCTTTCAGATGGGACTTTAAATCAAGGTCTTGTGTCGGTGCTTTACACTGTGTATGTAAAAGAACCAGAGGAGACCCTGGACTGGGTCTCTGTCTGTCTGTATCATTGCACTATTCTCCAAAAAAATCTCTTCAGGAGGCGTCGCTCATATGGGCAACTGGTAGCGATGATAAATAAACGTAAAACACACAATTTTAGGGCAGTGTTTATGAGAGAAAAAAGTATAAAATGTTTTAGCTTATCAATACTATAAATTACAATACATGTATGTATGGCTACTTGACCATGCTAATGAGTACGAATACATTATTGGCAGTGAAATGTTCTGAGATGGATGACTTCTAAAAGGTTCATATGGCGGATTCCGATCTGAATGCTGTCGTTATTGACACAACAACCGACCCTATTCAGCCACTTCTCTATACTAATCTCTTTTTCTTCAAGTGCTCCGATTTGATAGTTCATGTTCTTGAACTTTCTTCATATATTCCTTTAAATATTAACCATTTTCTTTTTTACATCCAAAACTATTGACTCACTAATACATTAAGTTTTGAAATTCTTTAACAAATACCTAGAATAGATTTCACATATTTTCATTGTTATATTATATATTATTTTCCTGCCTATTGTATATCAATCAATTGATAGGGAGAAGAACTATATAAGTTTTCTTTCGTTCTAATTCCTTTCAGTCTACTGCTGTTAAATTATATGTAAAATGTTCATTTCTTGATTACATGTACAAATACTGAATAAATAATGTTTAAACTAATGAGTACTATAAATTACAATACATGTATGTATGGCTACTTGACCATGCTAATGAGTACTATAAATTACAATACATATATGTATGGCTACTTGACCATGCTAATGAGTACTAAGTATTTCTCTTATCAATATTTACTATAAATTACAATACATATATGTATGGCTACTTGACCATGCTAATGAGTACTAAGTATTTCTCTTATCAATATTTACTATAAATTACAATACATATATGTATGGCTACTTGACCATGCTAATGAGTACTAAGTATTTCTCTTATCAATATTTACTATAAATTACAATACATATATGTATGGCTACTTGACCATGCTAATGAGTACTAAGTATTTCTCTTATCAATATTTACTATAAATTACAATACATATATGTATGGCTACTTGACCATGCTAATGAGTACTAAGTATTTCTCTTATCAATTCCAGTTATTAAGCCTCTGCTTGAGCCTCAACTATTTACCATGATATGTCCAAACACACATTTATCAGTGAAGCGCACATGGATTGAAAAGTAATCAGAAAAATGCAAGAACATTACCATCTTAATAAAGGATGAGGTGTTGCTTATTGCTGTGAGCTTACATAATACAGTATCAATGTGTAAGCAAATTTTATGTTAATCTACTGTTGTATCCTTGTACCCTACCGCGATATGCCAAACATGTATCATATCATATTATGTAGAGTCCTTGAGCAATTTAGGTGACCTACTCTATCAGTTGGTTGTCTATCACTCATTTGACCCATGTATAATTTTCAGATGAAGTTGTGGAAACTGTTGAAGTAATTCGCACTGAAGTAGAAAGCACCAAAGATGATATCGAAAAGATAGAACACGATGACCATGTGGCTGAAAAATACAGTGCTGAGCGAAATAGCAGTGATGCATTAGGTGATCTGGATAATAAAAGTGGACCGACAACTGATAATTCTAAAGATAATGACAATGAGAATCAGCTTGCACTTAAAGTAGAATTGCCTCCAAAAGATTCGGAAAAGGTGAATACCACAGAGACAAAAACTGAAACTTTGAAGAATGAGTTTGGTGGGGCTTGTGGCAATAGTGCACGACAATCAGATAGGACAGATGAAAGTATACATCAAATCAAATGGGTTCATTTTAACAAGAAACAAGTACCAATTATCACACAAAATGAGAATGGACCATGTCCATTGCTTGCATTAATTAATGTGTTGTTGCTTCAGAATCGTGTGACACTATCAACCCAGTCGGGAATTGTTTCAGCGAGTCAGTTGATGGCACACCTCGGGGACAATGTTTTACAGAATGTGCCTGGAGAAGACGTAAGTAATCCATTACTCGCCAGTTTACCTGGATGATCATTGTTGGGGCCAAACATTTTGTTGTACAATCCCACCTCCCCAAACGTCACCTCTCATGAGCGACACCCTCTTTATAATGTCACCTTTATACCCACCAGTTTTGTTTTAATACAATTTCACCTCTCACGAACGACACCTCCCAACAACACACAACGACAGTCAATTTCCCACCCAGCGATGCAGAAAATCTCCCAAGAACAGACAAAAATTTGGCTGAAAAAAGAAACAATCTGTATATATATATGTGTCATCAGACGCAAATAATAGCCAATTCTTCTTTCAATTTTCAATAAACAGTAATCCTCTTAATCTGGGACCATATCTGGGGGCCAATATTCTACAGGCTGGACGTAAGATATTCAATCTTAGTTCAGTCTATCGTATAATGAAAGTAGTACCCCCATTCTGTATACTCTATATTCGAATCAGTATGAGCCATCATAACTGACTATTCCCGCATTCCCATACTTCAAAAAGTTGAACCTCCCTAGAACCTCTCTACAACAACCAATCTTGGGTGTATCTGGATGGTGTTTGCTCTGGAGAGGTTTGACTGTATTTACTTTGCCAATATTATGGATTGTAGCTCACCTGAACCAAAGGTTCAAAGTGAGGTCTTCTGAAATTGTGTTATCCGGATTCCCTCTGTCTATATCAGTACTTGGGAAAACTGTCAATCAACATTTGCTTGTAAACACTTGATATTTTTGTGAAAGTTGGGTTTAATTGGATAATTAATAATTTATATCCACAACCTATGTAAAATAAAAAGCAGGATTTGTATCTCTATGTTTGAACCGTTCAAATTTGTTCACAAGTTACATGTGCTATTTAAAAGCGTTGCTCATTTTGGATAAGTGAAAAATGTCCACCGAAAATTTAGGCTGCTAGGTACAATTAAAGAATGTCCTTATAGACATGGTAGCTAGCCATGGTTACAGTCGTTGCCTTCAAATCACTTGCCCTCACCGCTACAGGTTTGATTTCAAGTGGGGAGTCGAATTCTTTCAAGCGAGGAAGCTATCCAGCTGGCTTATGGAAGGTCCATGGTTCTACCCTGGTGCCCGTCCGTGCTTGCAATATTGCTCGGAGAGGCAGACGGGGGCTTCCTCCACCAATAATAACTGGAGAGTCGCCATTATGACCAAAGCTGATGGTGCTACTTTTAACTCTAAAGACAAACAAATCATTTAATAATGACATGGATAATCTTTGTCGTGTCACGGTCACGATAACTGAAAAACAGATAAGCAGTTTCTTTATTCAGAGAAAATCAAGAGAGTTGCAGTTTTGTGAATGGAGAACTTTGGAGCCTTTTAGATCAGGGAAAGGCCCGGTAATTCTGGATGCCAACATATATATGTATAATCATCCGGATTTTGCTAACTATAATTTACACAGTTTTACGCCACCAGTAATAAATTTAATTTCTATCTTTCGTAGGGTGTTTCAACTCCTGCACAGCTCAACTTTGAACAAAATATGGGTGATGCAATGGCTGTGATGTATAAGCTTCAAACTGGACTTGATGTCAATGTCCGATTTACCGGGTATGTGTTCCCTTGTCAATGTCCGATTTACCGGGTATGTGTTCCCTTGTCAATGTCCGATTTACTGGGTATGTGTTCCATTGTCAATGTCCGATTTACCGGGTATGTGTTCCCTTGTCAATGTCCGATTTACTGGGTATGTGTTCCATTGTCAATGTCCGATTTACCGAGTATGTGTTCCATTGTCAATGTCCGATTTACCGGGTATGTGTTCCATTGTCAATGTCCGATTTACCGGGTATGTGTTCCATTGTCAATGTCCGATTTACTGGGTATGTGTTCCCTTGTCAATGTCCGATTTACTGGGTATGTGTTCCCTTGTCAATGTCCGATTTACTGGGTATGTGTTCCCTTGTCAATGTCCGATTTACCGGGTATGTGTTCCATTGTCAATGTCTGATTTACTGGGTATGTGTTCCCTTGTCAATGTCCGATTTACCGGGTATGTGTTCCCTTGTCAGTGTCCGATTTACCGGGTATGTGTTCCCTTGTCAATGTCCGATTTACCGGGTATGTGTTCCCTTGTCAGTGTCCGATTTGCCGGGTATGTGTTCCATTGTCAATGTCCGATTTACCGGGTATGTGTTCCATTGTCAATGTCCGATTTACTGGGTATGTGTTCCCTTGTCAATGTCCGATTTACTGGGTATGTGTTCCATTGTCAATGTCCGATTTACTGTGTATGTGTTCCATTGTCAATGTCTGATTTACCGGGTATGTGTTCCCTTGTCAGTGCCCGATTTACTGGGTATGTGTTCCCTTGTCAATGTCCGATTTACCGGGTATGTGTTCCCTTGTCAGTGTCCGATTTACTGGGTATGTGTTCCATTGTCAATGTCCGATTTACCGGGTATGTGTTCCCTTGTCAGTGTCCGATTTACCGGGTATGTGTTCCATTGTCAATGTCCGATTTACCGGGTATGTGTTCCATTGTCAGTGTCCGATTTACCGGGTATGTATTCCCATGTCAATGTCAGATTCGCACCTGAAGCTAGCACACCACTGTGCTATCACAACTTCCGCATATTAATAATAAATCCATATTTTGACCCTTTCTGTCTAGTTAGAAGACCATCTCAACTGTAATGGAGCATGGCAGCAGGGTATAAACTAAACCTTCGAAATAGGGAGACATCTAAGGTATACAAGGTAGAAGGTTGTTTGCTTAAGCAACACTCGTCTATTATAATTATATGGAAACATTTCTAGCCCAAGCACTCGTGTAGTTATGTCCAGTTTAGCTCCAAAGAACTCGATCTAATAGGTGTCTCATAAGTCCGTAATGGCTGGTCCTTTGAATAGGAGTGACACTCTAATAATAAACACTTTATCGATAGAATAATAGACTCATCCAGAATCTAAGACTCATCCGGAGTAAGTTGCCAAGTGGTGACAGATCTGATGTTGACTTCAAATCCCTTACATCTCACAGCTCTATGCTTGAATCCAACTGGGGGGGGTGTCAAATTCATTTGTGTGAGGCAGCTATCCAGCTGGGTTGTGGAAGGTTGGTGGTTCTACCTGTGTGCCTGTTCATGTCTACTGCTCTGGGGGTCTTCTTCCACCAATAAGTCACCATATGACCTAAGCGGTTTGTGTGATTTTCACCCCCACCCAAAACTGAAACCCATCCGCAATCTTTTTAATCAGGTCACCTTTGAATATCAGCTAATTCAGGTGTGTAAAGTCATTGTAATTTTGTTTGTTTGGCAGTGTGAGGGACTTTGAATATACGTCAGAGTGTATAATATTTGACTTGCTACAAATCCCACTGTACCACGGCTGGCTTGTAGACCCACAGAATACAACAGAGGTAGAGGCCATGGGCAAGTGTAGTTATAATCAACTGGTGGAGAAAATAATAGTTCAGAAATCCTCCGACCAACATGAACTTGTTAGTCAAGGTAAGGATAGCTACCGTATGTATTTATTGTTTGGTGTTAGTCAAGGTAAGGTTAGCTACCGTATGTATTTATTGTTTGGTGTTAGTCAAGGTAAGGTTAGCTACCATATGTATTTATTGTTTGGCGTTAGTCAAGGTAAGGTTAGCTACTGTATGTATTTATTTTTTGGTGTTGGTCAAGGTAAGGTTAGCTACCGTATGTATTTATTGTTTGGCGTTAGTCAAGGTAAGGTTAGCTACCGTATGTATTTATTGTTTGGTGTTAGTCAAGGTAAGGTTAGCTACCGTATGTATTTATTGTTTGGCGTTAGTCAAGGTAAGGTTAGCTACTGTATGTATTTATTGTTTGGCGTTAGTCACTTCGTCTCCGCCTCCGTGGTCGAGTGGTTTAGGTCGCTGACTTGTATACCACTGTAACCTATCATCACTGATGGTCACGGGTTCGAGCCCCGCTCAGGCCGTGTCTCATTTATATGAAAAAGTTGGCAGTTTCTTACGGAGGTTGGTGCACCCAAGTACTGGTTAACCGCTGGAGCCTGCCCAGGAAAGGTGTTGTTAGGTAAACTGCCCGCCGGTGATATAGCCCAAAATGGTGCTGATGCAGGCGTAAAACCCGAATCATAACATAACATAATTGGCGTTAGTCAAGGTAAGATTAGCTACTGTATGTATTTATTGTTTGGTGTTAGTCAAGGTAAGGTTAGCTACCGTAGTATATATTGTTTGGTGTTAGTCAAGGTACGGTTAGCTACTGTAGTATATATTGTTTGGTGTTAGTCAAGGTAAGGTTAGCTACCGTATGTATTTATTGTTTGGCGTTAGTCAAGGTAAGGTTAGCTACAGTATGTATTTATTGTTTGGCGTTAGTCAAGGTAAGGTTAGCTACCGTAGTATATATTGTTTGGTGTTAGTCAAGGTACGGTTAGCTACTGTAGTATATATTGTTTGGTGTTAGTCAAGGTAAGGTTAGCTACCGTATGTATTTATTGTTTGGCATTAGTCAAGGTAAGGTTAGCTACCATATGTATTTATTGTTTGGTGTTAGTCAAGGTAAGGTTAGCTACCGTATGTATTTATTGTTTGGCGTTAGTCAAGGTAAGGTTAGCTACCATAGTATATATTGTTTGGCGTTAGTCAAGGTAAGGTTAGCTACCGTATGTATTTATTGTTTGGCGTTAGTCAAGGTAAGGTTGCTCCTAGTATTATTGGGTAGTCAAGGTAGGTTATGTTGTTGTTTGTTGGGTGGTGCTACCGTATGTTTTGTTTGGGTAGTCAAGGTAGGTTAGCTACATGTTTTTGTTTGGTTAGTCAGTAGGTAGCTACGTATGTTTATTGTTTGGCGTTAGTCAAGGTAAGGTTAGCTACCGTATGTATTTATTGTTTGGTGTTAGTCAAGGTAAGGTTAGCTACCGTATGTATTTATTGTTTGGCATTAGTCAAGGTAAGGTTAGCTACCGTATGTATTTATTGTTTGGCGTTAGTCAAGGTAAGGTTAGCTACCGTATGTATTTATTGTTTGGTGTTAGTCAAGGTAAGGTTAGCTATCGTATGTATTTATTGTATGGTGTTAGTCAAGGTAAGGTTAGCTACCGTATGTATTTATTGTATGGTGTTAGTCAAGGTAAGGTTAGCTACCGTATGTATTTATTGTTTGGCGTTAGTCAAGGTACGGTTAGCTACCGTATGTATTTATTGGTCGGACAAACGGACAAAATAAATTAGTTATACTTGTCGCCACAAAATGTATCCATGTGAGTATACATTTCTTCGAGGTTTACTATGTTCATATTAAAATTGTTTCATGATTAGATTACTTTATTTCAGAAACACTATGTGGGCTGCTTTATGTTCATATAAATTTATTTTGCCTCGATTGCGAAACAAGGTTTTTGACCATTACATTTATCACTCTCGTGACCTCATCGTGATGCAATCCATCATTCTATTCAGACTAGTTACAGGTTTTGCCAAATGTGGTCTGCCAAAACAGTTGGAATATACTCCCTTCTTAACCCATTCAACACCAAGTAACTCACATGGACTGGTCCATGATATTCATAAACCAATAAATGAATCAGAAAATCACATTTGGACAAGTTCATTTATCAAAATGGGTAATTATGTCTAAAAATAGTCATATCACTGGCAACAAGTGCAGATCCTGATGAGACGGCTCGTCACGAGCCGGCTCATCTGGATCTACACTTTTTGTAAGCCTATTTAGAGGTCTGTGGTGTTGAAAGGGTTAACTAACTATGTAGTACGCACAAGACAATTTGGTAACAAATATGTAGTAGTTCGATCATCGGACCAATAAAATGGTACTGCGGCCGTATATAGGACAGGTGTTCCGGACTGCGGCTGTATATAGGACAGGTGTTCCGGACTGTGGCCGTATATAGGACAGGTGTTCTGGACTGTGGCCGTATATAGGACAGGTGTTCCGGACTGCGGCCGTATATAGGACAGGTGTTCCGGACTGCGGCCGTATATAGGACAGGTGTTCCGGATACCCGAGTTCCTTATACACGAATGACCATATGAGAATAGATATAAGTTGTTAAAGCTTGCGTCACAATCATTGTAAAATAAATAAAGTTTATACTTAACCCTTTCAACCCCACAGGCTTCTAAATAGGCTTATGAAAAGTGTAGATCCAGATGAGCCGGCTCGTGACGAGCCGTCTCATCAGGATCTGCACTTTTTTGCCAGTACTAATTATTACTATTTTTAAATAAAATTACCCATTTTGATAAATGAACTGGTCCAAAGGTAATTTTCTTATTAATTTATTGGTCTGAAAATATCACGCACCAGTCCATGTCAGTTACTTGGGGTTGAATGGGTTAAAATATGTTCTTAAAATGCCAGTGTGTTGTGTATTGTTATACATGGGCAACACATGCAACACTATCTGACTAACAATGGTGAAATGTTGACATATCAGGGGACAGTTGACATATCAGGGGACAGTTGACACACATAATTCAAAGCCCATTGTAGTTATTTTTAAAAAAAATTTAATACAAATTTATTTTAGCTCGGTTGTGAAACAAGTTCTTAAAAAAAACTTGTATTACTCTTGAGTCTTCATTCCTGATGGAATCCATCATTACGAGGGAGGGAGAGAGAAGAGGCAACATGGAATTTAAATGCCTTTCCTGGGGGCACAATCGTAATGGCTCCAGGGGGGCTCGAACTCCAGGCCTTTTGCACCTGAAGCGAATGTTTATATTTAGCTCCAACATGCAATTGTACTCCGTATTTAGTTGTAGTAGTTACCTATGTTATATTTAGAAATGTGCGTAAAATAAATGGTAAAATACAGTCAGACCTGTGTTAGTGGTCACCTATTAAGCAGCCAACCTGTATTAAGCAGCTGGTTGCCAGATTCCCAATATGTTGTTTTATTATATATGTGACCTCTATTAAGCAGCCACCTGTGCTAAGCAGCCACTTTCTGTGATTTGCTTGGCTGGCTGGCTGCCTAACACAGGTTTGACTGTAATAATATTGAACATATAATAAAAACAAATAAAGAAATGTAGTTTGTGAATGTGTTTACAGCATTAGTAGCGGAGCAGTTTCTGGAGAGTTCAGCCTCGCAGTTGACTTACCACGGTCTGTGTGAGCTTGGTACCCAATTAAAGGAAGAGGAGCTAGCGGTGCTGTTTAGGAATAACCACTTCAATACACTGTATAGACATAAGGTAAGTTGATCTCAGCGACCAGCTGCAAGCACCTTCACTAGGGCTGGTGCACTTCAATACACTGTATAGACATAAGGTAAGTTGATCTCAGCGACCAGCTGCAAGCACCTTCACTAGGACTGGTGCACTTCAATACACTGTATAGACATACGGTAAGTTGATCTCAGCGACCAGCTGCAAGCACCTTCACTAGGGCTGGTGCACTTCAATACACTGTATAGACATAAGGTAAGTTGATCTCAGCGACCAGCTGCAAGCACCTTCACTAGGGCTGGTGCACTTCAATACACTGTATAGACATAAGGTAAGTTGATCTCAGCGACCAGCTGCAAGCACCTTCACTAGGGCTGATGCACTTCAATACACTGTATAGACAGAAGGTAAGTTGATCTCAGCGACCAGCTGCAAGCACCTTCACTAGGGCTGGTGCACTTCAATACACTGTATAGACATAAGGTAAGTTGATCTCAGCGACCAGCTGCAAGCACCTTCACAGTAGGGCTGATGCACTTCAATACACTGTATAGACATCATTGTTATTTGAGCAAGAAAGTTTATCCCCATTGTTTAGTTCACCACAGCAACTGTAAATGACCTGTGTTGGGTTGATTAATATAATGCAGTTTTGTAAGACTATAATTTATACAATCCAGTACGTATTGCTGTATGTATTGTGGTACGACTTACAATATTTAAAGGTTATTACGTGGCTAGTTTCATATCAGCATAGGTATCGACCCGAGGTAACATGATATCAGCCTGAGACCGAAGGTCCAAAAGTACTGTGCATAATGCATTACTAAATATAATTGCCTGCATCATAGATCATGTATATCAGGCTAGGGTGCCTGCATCATAGATCATGTATTTCAGGCTCGGAGTGCCTGCATCATAGATCATGTATATCAGGCTAGGGGTGCCTGCATCATAGATCATGTATATCAGGCTAGGGGTACCTGCATCATAGATCATGTATATCAGGCTAGGGGTACCTGCATCATAGATCATGTATTTCAGGCTAGGGTACCTGCATCATAGATCATGTATATCAGGCTAGGGGTACCTGCATCATAGATCATGTATATCAGGCTAGGGGTACCTGCATCATAGATCATGTATATCAGGCTAGGGTGCCTGCATCATAGATCATGTATATCAGGCTCGGGGTGCCTGCATCATAGATCATGTATTTCAGGCTAGGGTGCCTGCATCATAGATCATGTATATCAGGCTCGGAGTGCCTGCATCATAGATCATGTATTTCAGGCTCGGAGTGCCTGCATCATAGATCATGTATTTCAGGCTCGGGGTGCCTGCATCATAGATCATGTATATCAGGCTCGGGGTGCCTGCATCATAGATCATGTATATCAGGCTCGGAGTACCTGCATCATAGATCATGTATTTCAGGCTCGGGGTGCCTGCATCATAGATCATGTATTTCAGGCTCGGAGTGCCTGCATTATAGATCATGTATTTCAGGCTAGGGTGCCTGCATCATAGATCATGTATATCAGGCTAGGGGTACCTGCATCATAGATCATGTATTTCAGGCTCGGAGTGCCTGCATTATAGATCATGTATTTCAGGCTATGGTGCCTGCATCATAGATCATGTATATCAGGCTAGGGGTACCTGCATTATAGATCATGTATTTCAGGCTAGGGTGCCTGCATTATAGATCATGTATTTCAGGCTCGGGGTGCCTGCATCATAAATCATGTATTTCAGGCTCGGGGTGCCTGCATCATAGATCATGTATATCAGGCTAGGGGTACCTGCATCATAGATCATGTATATCAGGCTAGGGTGCCTGCATCATAGATCATGTATATCAGGCTAGGGGTACCTGCATTATAGATCATGTATTTCAGGCTAGGGTGCCTGCATTATAGATCATGTATTTCAGGCTCGGGGTGCCTGCATCATAGATCATGTATTTCAGGCTCGGGGTGCCTGCATCATAGATCATGTATATCAGGCTAGGGTGCCTGCATTATAGATCATGTATTTCAGGCTCGGGGTGCCTGCATCATAGATCATGTATTTCAGGCTCGGGGTGCCTGCATCATAGATCATGTTTTTCAGTCTCAGGCCTGTGTATTGGTCTTGTTCCATTTCAGGGTGAATTGTTCCAGTTGGTTACAGATCAAGGATTTCTACATGAAAGTAATGTCGTGTGGGAGACGCTCAGTAACGTGGAAGGGGATTGTCATTTTGTCGATTCAGAATTTAGAACCTACACAAAACCTGAACCACCTCCTATGCCGCAGGAACCTTGTCCAATGAACAGTGAAGAACAAATTGACCATGAGTAAGTAGATACTACAGTAACACATGCGTGTTGTGGCATCGTGGTCCAGTGGTAGAGCGTCTAATTTGGAATCCACTGGTCTCGGTTCGATACTCGGTCAGGCCACGTATATGTCATTGAGCAAGGCACCTCACACACATTGCTTAGTACTGGTTAACCACTTAGGTCGGCTAAGCTTGCCCAGGAAAACATGTCTACGTCCCCGTAAGGGGTTTGACATTAATGGAACACACACATACATACATACATACGTAACATGTCATGTGCGAGTTTCCAATTCTACCTTATCCCACCAGAAGAGTTTGCTGCTAATATGTACAATATATGAATTGCTTACATTTTGTAAATAATAATATCTAGTAGGATGGGGGGTGGGGGTGGTGATATATATATCTTTGGAACAGCCCCGACTAATATTTGTTTAAGAGCCCTGACACGATCTACTCATATATAATAAATGTATTCATTAAAATGTATTCATTAAAATGTATTCATTAAAATGTATTCAAAATATATATTCGTAAAATATTCATGAATATACAAACATTTGGAGCTGTAATCGAATACATTATGAATACATGTATTCGTGTATTTGCACGAATAACGATTACATGCGTATACATGACCATGCTGTATTCATGAATAATGAATACGAATACTGATTACAAATACCCCATCCCTGTAAAAACAGAAGTCTATGTCGTGCCACAATGATCATGCTCTCCTAATTTTACTAAAGATCTGGACTGTACACCTATACTTCCTGTACTGTACAACTATACTTCCTGGACTGTACACCTATACTTCCTGTACCGTTAATACTGTACACCTATACTTCCTGTACCGTTAATACTGTACACCTATACTTCCTGTACCGTTAATACTGTACACCTATACTTCCTGTACCGTTAATACTGTACACCTATACTTCCTGTACCGTTAATACTGTACACCTATACTGTACACCTATACTGTACACCTATACTGTACACCTATACTGTACAACTATACTGTACAACTATACTTCCTGGTTGCATTATGTGTATACTGTACAACTATACTTCCTGGTAGCATTATGTGTATACTGTACACCTATACTGTACACCTATACTGTACACCTATACTGTACAACTATACTTCCTGGTTGCATTATGTGTATACTGTACACCTATACTTCCTGTACCGTTAATACTGTACACCTATACTTCCTGTACCGTTAATACTGTACACCTATACTTCCTGTACCGTTAATACTGTACACCTATACTTCCTGTACCGTTAATACTGTACACCTATACTTCCTGTACCGTTAATACTGTACACCTATACTTCCTGTACCGTTAATACTGTACACCTATACTTCCTGATAGCATTATGTGAATACTGTACACCTATACTTCCTGGTAGCATTATGTGAATACTGTACACCTATACTACCTGGTAGCATTATGTGAATACTGTACACCTATACTTCCTGGTAGCATTATGTGAATACTGTACACCTATACTTCCTGGTAGCATTATGTGAATACTGTACACCGTTACTACCTGGTAGCATTATGTGAATACTGTACACCTATACTACCTGGTAGCATTATGTGAATACTGTACACCTATACTACCTGGTAGCATTATGTGAATACTGTACACCTATACTTCCTGGTAGCATTATGTGAATACTGTACACCTATACTACCTGGTAGCATTATGTGAATACTGTACACCTATACTACCTGGTAGCATTATGTGAATACTGTACACCTATACTTCCTGGTAGCATTATGTGAATACTGTACCGTTACTTCCTGGTAGCATTATGTGAATACTGTACAACTATACTACCTGGTAGCATTATGTGAATACTGTACACCTATACTTCCTGGTAGCATTATGTGAATACTGTACACCTATACTACCTGGTAGCATTATGTGAATACTGTACACCTATACTTCCTGGTAGCATTATGTGAATACTGTACACCTATACTTCCTGGTAGCATTATGTGAATACTGTACACCTATACTTCCTGGTAGCATTATGTGAATACTGTACACCTATACTTCCTGGTAGCATTATGTGAATACTGTACCGTTACTTCCTGGTAGCATTATGTGAATACTGTACAACTATACTACCTGGTAGCATTATGTGAATACTGTACACCTATACTTCCTGGTAGCATTATGTGAATACTGTACACCTATACTACCTGGTAGCATTATGTGAATACTGTACACCTATACTTCCTGGTAGCATTATGTGAATACTGTACACCTATACTTCCTGGTAGCATTATGTGAATACTGTACACCTATACTACCTGGTAGCATTATGTGAATACTGTACACCTATACTACCTGGTAGCATTATGTGAATACTGTACACCTATACTTCCTGGTAGCATTATGTGAATACTGTACACCTATACTACCTGGTAGCATTATGTGAATACTGTACACCTATACTTCCTGGTAGCATTATGTGAATACTGTACACCTATACTTCCTGGTAGCATTATGTGAATACTGTACACCGTTACTTCCTGGTAGCATTATGTGAATACTGTACACCTTACTTCCTGGTAGCATTATGTGAATACTGTACACCGTTACTACCTGGTAGCATTATGTGAATACTGTACACCTATACTTCCTGGTAGCATTATGTGAATACTGTACACCGTTACTTCCTGGTAGCATTATGTGAATACTGTACACCGTTACTTCCTGGTAGCATTATGTGAATACTGTACACCTATACTTCCTGGTAGCATTATGTGAATACTGTACACCGTTACTTCCTGGTAGCATTATGTGAATACTGTACACCGTTACTTCCTGGTAGCATTATGTGAATACTGTACACCGTTACTTCCTGGTAGCATTATGTGAATACTGTACACCTATACTTCCTGGTAGCATTATGTGAATACTGTACACCTATACTACCTGGTAGCATTATGTGAATACTGTACACCTATACTACCTGGTAGCATTATGTGAATACTGTACACCTATACTACCTGGTAGCATTATGTGAATACTGTACACCGTTACTACCTGGTAGCATTATGTGAATACTGTACACCTATACTTCCTGGTAGCATTATGTGAATACTGTACACCTATACTTCCTGGTAGCATTATGTGAATACTGTACACCGTTACTACCTGGTAGCATTATGTGAATACTGTACACCTATACTACCTGGTAGCATTATGTGAATACTGCACACCTATACTACCTGGTAGCATTATGTGAATACTGTACACCTATACTACCTGGTAGCATTATGTGAATACTGTACACCTATACTACCTGGTAGCATTATGTGAATACTGTACACCTATACTACCTGGTAGCATTATGTGAATACTGTACACCGTTACTACCTGGTAGCATTATGTGAATACTGTACACCTATACTTCCTGGTAGCATTATGTGAATACTGTACACCTATACTTCCTAGTAGCATTATGTGAATACTGTACACCGTTACTACCTGGTAGCATTATGTGAATACTGTACACCGTTACTTCCTGGTAGCATTATGTGAATACTGTACCGTTACTACCTGGTAGCATTATGTGAATACTGTACACCGTTACTTCCTGGTAGCATTATGTGAATACTGTACCGTTACTTCCTGGTAGCATTATGTGAATACTGTACACCTATACTTCCTGGTAGCATTATGTGAATACTGTACACCGTTACTTCCTGGTAGCATTATGTGAATACTGTACACCGTTACTTCCTGGTAGCATTATGTGAATACTGTACACTGTTACTTCCTGGTAGCATTATGTGAATACTGTACACCGTTACTTCCTGGTAGCATTATGTGAATACTGTACACCGTTACTACCTGGTAGCATTATGTGAATACTGTACCATTACTACCTGGTAGCATTATGTGAATACTGTACACCTATACTACCTGGTAGCATTATGTGAATACTGTACACCGTTACTACCTGGTAGCATTATGTGAATACTGTACCTTTACTACCTGGTAGCATTATGTGAATACTGTACACCGTTACTACCTGGTAGCATTATGTGAATACTGTACACCTATACTTCCTGGTAGCATTATGTGAATACTGTACCGTTACTACCTGGTAGCATTATGTGAATACTGTACCGTTACTACCTGGTAGCATTATGTGAATACTGTACACCGTTACTACCTGGTAGCATTATGTGAATACTGTACCGTTACTACCTGGTAGCATTATGTGAATACTGTACACCGTTACTACCTGGTAGCATTATGTGAATACTGTACCGTTACTACCTGGTAGCATTATGTGAATACTGTACACCTATACTTCCTGGTAGCATTATGTGAATACTGTACACCTATTCTTCCTGGTAGCATTATGTGAATACTGTACCGTTACTACCTGGTAGCATTATGTGAATACTGTACACCTATACTTCCTGGTAGCATTATGTGAATACTGTACACCGTTACTTCCTGGTAGCATTATGTGAATACTGTACACCGTTACTTCCTGGTAGCATTATGTGAATACTGTACCGTTACTTCCTGGTTACATTATGTGAATACTGTACACCGTTACTACCTGGTAGCATTATGTGAATACTGTACACCTATACTACCTAGTAGCATTATGTGAATACTGTACACCTATACTACCTGGTAGCATTATGTGAATACTGTACCGTTACTACCTGGTAGCATTATGTGAATACTGTACACCGTTACTACCTGGTAGCATTATGTGAATACTGTACACCGTTACTACCTGGTAGCATTATGTGAATACTGTACCGTTACTACCTGGTAGCATTATGTGAATACTGTACCATTACTACCTGGTAGCATTATGTGAATACTGTACACCTATACTACCTGGTAGCATTATGTGAATACTGTACACCTATACTTCCTGGTAGCATTATGTGAATACTGTACACCGTTACTACCTGGTAGCATTATGTGAATACTGTACACCTATACTTCCTGGTAGCATTATGTGAATACTGTACACCGTTACTTCCTGGTAGCATTATGTGAATACTGTACACCGTTACTTCCTGGTAGCATTATGTGAATACTGTACACCTATACTTCCTGGTAGCATTATGTGAATACTGTACACCGTTACTTCCTGGTAGCATTATGTGAATACTGTACACCATTACTTCCTGGTAGCATTATGTGAATACTGTACACCTATACTTCCTGGTAGCATTATGTGAATACTGTACACCTATACTTCCTGGTAGCATTATGTGAATACTGTACACCTATACTACCTGGTAGCATTATGTGAATACTGTACACCGTTACTACCTGGTAGCATTATGTGAATACTGTACCGTTACTACCTGGTAGCATTATGTGAATACTGTACACCGTTACTACCTGGTAGCATTATGTGAATACTGTACACCTATACTTCCTGGTAGCATTATGTGAATACTGTACACCGTTACTACCTGGTAGCATTATGTGAATACTGTACACCTATACTACCTGGTAGCATTATGTGAATACTGTACACCTATACTTCCTGGTAGCATTATGTGAATACTGTACACCTATACTACCTGGTAGCATTATGTGAATACTGTACACCTATACTACCTGGTAGCATTATGTGAATACTGTACACCTATACTACCTGGTAGCATTATGTGAATACTGTACACCTATACTACCTGGTAGCATTATGTGAATACTGTACACCTATACTACCTGGTAGCATTATGTGAATACTGTACACCGTTACTACCTGGTAGCATTATGTGAATACTGTACACCTATACTTCCTGGTAGCATTATGTGAATACTGTACACCTATACTTCCTGGTAGCATTATGTGAATACTGTACACCGTTACTACCTGGTAGCATTATGTGAATACTGTACACCGTTACTTCCTGGTAGCATTATGTGAATACTGTACACCTTTACTACCTGGTAGCATTATGTGAATACTGTACACCTTTACTTCCTGGTAGCATTATGTGAATACTGTACACCTATACTTCCTGGTAGCATTATGTGAATACTGTACACCTATACTTCCTGGTAGCATTATGTGAATACTGTACACCTATACTTCCTGGTAGCATTATGTGAATACTGTACACCGTTACTTCCTGGTAGCATTATGTGAATACTGTACACCGTTACTTCCTGGTAGCATTATGTGAATACTGTACACCGTTACTTCCTGGTAGCATTATGTGAATACTGTACACCGTTACTACCTGGTAGCATTATGTGAATACTGTACCATTACTACCTGGTAGCATTATGTGAATACTGTACACCGTTACTACCTGGTAGCATTATGTGAATACTGTACACCTATACTACCTGGTAGCATTATGTGAATACTGTACACCTATACTTCCTGGTAGCATTATGTGAATACTGTACACCGTTACTACCTGGTAGCATTATGTGAATACTGTACACCTATACTACCTGGTAGCATTATGTGAATACTGTACACCTATACTTCCTGGTTGCATTCTATGAATACTGTACACCTATACTTCCTGGTTGCATTATGTGAATACTGTACACCTATACTTCCTGGTAGCATTATGTGAATACTGTACACCTATACTACCTGGTTGCATTCTATGAATACTGTACACCTATACTTCCTGGTAGCATTATGTGAATACTGTACACCTATACTACCTGGTTGCATTATGTGAATACTGTACACCTATACTACCTGGTTGCATTCTATGAATACTGTACACCTATACTTCCTGGTAGCATTATGTGAATACTGTACACCTATACTTCCTGGTAGCATTATGTGAATACTGTACACCTATACTTCCTGGTAGCATTATGTGAATACTGTACACCTATACTTCCTGGTTGCATTCTATGAATACTGTACACCTATACTTCCTGGTTGCATTATGTGAATACTGTACACCTATACTTCCTGGTAGCATTATGTGAATACTGTACACCTATACTACCTGGTTGCATTCTATGAATACTGTACACATATACTTCCTGGTAGCATTATGTGAATACTGTACACCTATACTTCCTGGTAGCATTATGTGAATACTGTACACCTATACTTCCTGGTAGCATTATGTGAATACTGTACCGTTACTACCTGGTAGCATTATGTGAATACTGTACACCTATACTTCCTGGTAGCATTATGTGAATACTGTACACCTATACTTCCTGGTAGCATTATGTGAATACTGTACACCTATACTACCTGGTAGCATTATGTGAATACTGTACACCTATACTACCTGGTTGCATTATGTGAATACTGTACACCTATACTACCTGGTAGCATTATGTGAATACTGTACACCTTACTACCTGGTAGCATTATGTGAATACTGTACACCTATACTTCCTGGTAGCATTATGTGAATACTGTACACCTATACTACCTGGTAGCATTATGTGAATACTGTACACCTATACTACCTGGTAGCATTATGTGAATACTGTACACCTATACTACCTGGTAGCATTATGTGAATACTGTACACCTATACTACCTGGTAGCATTATGTGAATACTGTACACCTATACTACCTGGTAGCATTATGTGAATACTGTACACCTATACTACCTGGTAGCATTATGTGAATACTGTACACCTATACTACCTGGTAGCATTATGTGAATACTGTACACCTATACTACCTGGTAGCATTATGTGAATACTGTACACCTTTACTACCTGGTAGCATTATGTGAATACTGTACACCTATACTTCCTGGTAGCATTATGTGAATACTGTACACCTATACTTCCTGGTAGCATTATGTGAATACTGTACACCTTTACTACCTGGTAGCATTATGTGAATACTGTACACCTATACTTCCTGGTAGCATTATGTGAATACTGTACCGTTACTTCCTGGTTGCATTATGTGAATACTGTACACCGTTACTTCCTGGTAGCATTATGTGAATACTGTAACGTTACTTCCTGGTAGCATTATGTGAATACTGTACACCTATACTTCCTGGTAGCATTATGTGAATACTGTACACCGTTACTACCTGGTTGCATTATGTGAATACTGTACACCTTTACTTCCTGGTTGCATTATGTGAATACTGTACACCTATACTTCCTGGTTGCATTATGTGAATACTGTACACCGTTACTACCTGGTTGCATTATGTGAATACTGTACACCTATACTACCTGGTTGCATTATGTGAATACTGTACCCTTACTTCCTGGTTGCATTATATGAATACTGTACACCTATACTACCTGGTTGCATTATGTGAATACTGTACACCTATACTTCCTGGTTGCATTATGTGAATACTGTACACCTATACTACCTGGTTGCATTCTATGAATACTGTACACCTATACTTCCTGGTAGCATTATGTGAATACTGTACACCTATACTACCTGGTTGCATTATGTGAATACTGTACACCTATACTTCCTGGTTGCATTCTATGAATGCTGTACACCTATACTTCCTGGTAGCATTATGTGAATACTGTACACCTATACTTCCTGGTAGCATTATGTGAATACTGTACACCTATACTACCTGGTTGCATTCTATGAATACTGTACACCTATACTTCCTGGTAGCATTATGTGAATACTGTACACCTATACTACCTGGTTGCATTATGTGAATACTGTACACCTATACTTCCTGGTTGCATTATGTGAATACTGTACACCTATACTACCTGGTTGCATTCTATGAATACTGTACACCTATACTTCCTGGTTGCATTATGTGAATACTGTACACCTATACTTCCTGGTAGCATTATGTGAATACTGTACACCTATACTTCCTGGTGGCATTATGTGAATACTGTACACCTATACTTCCTGGTTGCATTATATGAATACTGTACACCTATACTTCCTGGTTGCATTATGTGAATACTGTACACCTATACTACCTGGTTGCATTATGTGAATACTGTACACCTATACTACCTGGTTGCATTATGTGAATACTGTACACCTATACTACCTGGTTGCATTATATGAATACTGTACACCTATACTACCTGGTTGCATTATGTGAATACTGTACACCTATACTACCTGGTAGCATTATATGAATACTGTACACCTATACTTCCTGGTTGCATTCTATGAATACTGTACACCTATACTACCTGGTTGCATTATGTGAATACTGTACACCTATACTACCTGGTTGCATTATGTGAATACTGTACACCTATACTACCTGGTTGTATTATGTGAATACTGTACACCTATACTACCTGGTAGCATTATATGAATACTGTACACCTATACTACCTGGTTGCATTATGTGAATACTGTACACCTATACGTCCTGGTTGCATTCTATGAATACTGTACACCTATACTACCTGGTTGCATTATGTGAATACTGTACACCTATTCTACCTGGTTACATTATGTGAATACTGTACACCTATACTTCCTGGTTGCATTATGTGAATACTGTACACCTATACTACCTGGTTGCATTCTATGAATATTTTACACCTATGCTACCTGGTTGCATTATGTGAATACTGTACACCTATTCTACCTGGTTACATTATGTGAATACTGTACACCTATACTTCTTGGTTGCATTATGTGAATACTGTACACCTATACTACCTGGTTGCATTCTATGAATATTTTACACCTATGCTACCTGGTTGCATTATGTGAATACTGTACACCTATACTTCATGGTTGCATTATGTGAATACTGTACACCTATACTACCTGGTTGCATTATGTGAATACTGTACACCTATACTACCTGGTTGCATTATGTGAATACTGTACACCTATACTTCATGGTTGCATTATGTGAATACTGTACACCTATACTTCCTGGTTGCATTATGTGAATACTGTACACCTATACTTCCTGGTAGCATTATGTGAATACTGTACACCTATACTTCCTGGTTGCATTATGTGAATACTGTACACATATACTTCATGGTTGCATTATGTGAATACTGTACACCTATACTACCTGGTTGCATTCTATGAATATTTTACACCTTTACTTCAGTTACCTGGTGGCATTATCCTTACAGCAAGAGCAGCAGTCGACTGAGCAGAATGCCTGGACACCTCAACCGTCGGAGTAAGTTGGTTACCATGGAAACAACAAAATCATAGCTCTCGTAATTATGACGTTTAATCGACCAGTTATGCAAAATTTTACAAGTAAACAGAGATCTGTCTGTAACATCTTGTGGCTGATTGACAAATATCGCAAATCTTGTCTTTTGGTTTAAACATATTTATTTTCTATCATGTACATGATTATTTACAACAATTGGAATAAGGAATTGGACAGAAAGCTATACAGTCTTTTGTCTCTAAAACACAGGGCTCAAGGGGGGCAACATGGGTGCACTGAGGAAGGTAATAATGCGTTGAGAATATGACATGTATATATAGATATGTTCTCTCTGCTGAGCTGCTATTGTTAATAATTATGTTATTTCCTCGCGTAACTTGGAACAACGTTGAGTCACTTTGCTCAATGCAGGGTGATGTACTGTGATCAGGTTTTGTCTCTTGTTCATCATCTCAACATTTGCCTTGTAAACACTGTAGCAATTTTGTGTTTTAATTACGGATGGCAACAAATGGTGATTTTGGCATTCGAATGATCTTCCGAATGAATATCCAATAATGTCTTGGACTTTCGTATTGTACACCTTTTCTACTTCCTGTTTTGCAGCACTGTGACGTAGCACAGTGGCTTGGTAAAATTCTATAAACATGACGTCTACTGTTTTGTTTTGTTTTTCTTCTTTTTTTTTCTTTTTTTTTTGGTTAAACTTGATTTATTTTATGGCGCGGATGAAAGTGTAAATGTGGTCATTCGTGTGGGAGTACCCGGAAAAAACCCTGTCCGATCCGGCGACCACTGTACCATCTCACATACTTCCCTGTCGAACCCAGGTTTCATTGGTGAGAAGCGAGTGCGCTAACCACACGTCTACTGTTAAGAATGGGGGTTAGTGTTTTTGGCTGCACTGTATGTCTGTCTGTGGACAGGATAGCTAAAAAACTAAAAAATGTGTTGGTCAATTGTGGTGAGAGTTTGTGGATTTAGGGAGATATCGGTCATGGTCCGGACTGTTGTGAGGTGGCCATTCCCATTAACCTCAATAGTAAACTATGCATGCTTGTAACTAGAACCCAGAGCAACATAGATATATAGTTTCAATGGAACCCAGAGCAACATAGATATATAGTTTCAATGGAACCCAGAGCAACATAGATATATAGTTTCAATGGAACCCAGAGCAACATAGATATATAGTTTCAATGGAACCCAGAGCAACATAGATATATAGTTTCAATGGAACCCAGAGCAACATAGATATATAGTTTCAATGGAACCCAGAGCAACATAGATATATAGTTTTAATGAAACCCAGAGCAACATAGATATATAGTTTCAATGAAATGTCTCATATGACCTTTCGAATAAGCTATACCCCCATGACCTTCAGGTTGACCTTTCAATGGCAAATCAAGGTCATGTCAAATACCAGTATGGTTGTTTGCATCTCTCCGAGGAAGCTATCCAGCTGGTTTGCGGTACGTCGGTGGTTCTACCCATCTGCCTGTCGGTGCCTGCATTACTGCTCGGGAGGGCATCCTGGGGCTTCCTCCACCAATAATAGCTGGAGAGTTGCCGTATGACTTACGTTGTTGGTGCAATTTTAAGTCCCAATAACAAATGTACTTATTTCTGGAACAGTGAAGAGTTAGCCAAGCAGCTACAGGAAGAGGAGCGGCGTGCAGCAATGGCTGAAGCAGGTGATGCACAGAGACGTCAAGGTCAGCAAGCACGACAGCAAGGTCAACCAGCACCACGACAGCAAGGTCAACCAGCACCACGACAGCAAGGTCAACAGCCGAGACGACCCGAGAGAGGTGAACAGAGAGAAGATAAAAAATCTGATGTACGTTGTTTTACCTTTTAACTGAGATTACTGTACGTGGGTTTGGTTTTCCTTAGTACCATGCACGGTCCAAGTGACAAAGTATCTGGTCATGTCAGTGTTCAATCAGTACTGCTATTCTCTAAGCAAAGAACTTGACTACTGTATTGTGGGAAATTTCACAGTGGCTTTATTTCATGGATATATACATTCTCACTTATTTGCTGTGTTCGAGCACTTCAAACTTGGAAATACCCAGTATAAAACAAATATTGGCGCTAAATTTTGTGAATTGGCGAAAATATTTGGCGCAACTTTTTAAAAATATTTTTTTGGCACATGTTTTGTCAAATACATGGCTTCAAATATTTATTTGTGAACTATATGGCTCTTAGTTGGCTCCAAATTTTTTTAATTGGCTCCAGTGTTTTTCAATTGGCGACAGAAGTGGCGCAGACAAACATTCAGACAGAGGGAACCCTGCATCGACTGCTCTTACATACCACCCCAACATAGGGGGAAGGGGGGGGGGTACAAATCACATTCAATAATATCTCTACTTAAATTAAAAGTTCCCAGTTGTCTTCATTGTATGTGTTTTTATCCATTTTATTTCAGTGTTGTATTTTGTGACACCACCTCCAGTCCTTGAACATCGAGTCTTCATGTGCCAGTGTCCAGATTAACACTATGGATGGCGTCCAGGCAAACAACATATTATTGAGAATCACAGCTAGATTTCAAGACATTTTGGAAACATACCTGTTAAATAAGTATGACCTGCGTTATGCTTCCATTACAGTAGAAGTACATAGAGTTGTTGTGGTTACGACAGGTGGTTGGTTAATATAGGTCACATGTATAATAAAACACAAGTTTGGGTATCGGGAAGCTGAGAGATCAATACACGTTATTGGATCGCTAACGGTAGCATGTGATAACACAATCTCGTCATTTGTAAACTGTATTCTATGTTTGTTTTGTTATCTTATCCGAATAATAGCTAGATATTAGTTGAGACTGGTTGACTGCCATCCATTATGTGTGGGTCATTGACTGCCATCCAGTATGTGTGCATCATTGACTGCCATCCAGTATGTGTGGGTCATTGACTGCCATCCAGTATGTGTGCATCATTGACTGCCATCCAGTATGTGTGGGTCATTGACTGCCATCCAGTATGTGTGCCATCCAGTATGTGTGCGTCATTGACTGCCATCCAGTATGTGTGCGTCATTGACTGCCATCCAGTATGTGTGCATCATTGACTGCCATCCAGTATGTGTGCATCATTGACTGCCATCCAGTATGTGTGGGTCATTGACTGACATCCAGTATGTGTGCGTCATTGACTGCCATCCAGTATGTGTGCGTCATTGACTGCCATCCAGTATGTGTGGATCATTGACTGCCATCCAGTATGTGTGGGTCATTGACTGCCATCCAGTATGTGTGCATCATTGACTGCCATCCAGTATGTGTGGGTCGGTTGACTGCCATCCAGTATGTGTGGGTCGGTTGACTGCCATCCAGTATGTGTGGGTCATTGACTGCCATCCAGTATGTGTGGATCATTTATTGCCATCCAGTATGTGTGGGTCATTGACTGCCATCCAGTATGTGTGCATCATTGACTGCCATCCAGTATGTGTGGTCATTGACTGCCATCCAGTATATGTGGGTCGGTTGACTGCCATCCAGTATGTGTGGA
>CM026402.1:14752455-14783770 GCA_014843695.1 Archivesica marissinica
TGGTAGCATTATGTGAATACTGTACACCGTTACTTCCTGGTAGCATTATGTGAATACTGTACACCTATACTTCCTGGTAGCATTATGTGAATACTGTACACCGTTACTTCCTGGTAGCATTATGTGAATACTGTACACCGTTACTTCCTGGTAGCATTATGTGAATACTGTACACCGTTACTACCTGGTAGCATTATGTGAATACTGTACCATTACTACCTGGTAGCATTATGTGAATACTGTACACCGTTACTACCTGGTAGCATTATGTGAATACTGTACACCTATACTACCTGGTAGCATTATGTGAATACTGTACACCTATACTTCCTGGTTGCATTCTATGAATACTGTACACCTATACTTCCTGGTTGCATTATGTGAATACTGTACACCTATACTTCCTGGTAGCATTATGTGAATACTGTACACCTATACTACCTGGTTGCATTCTATGAATACTGTACACCTATACTTCCTGGTAGCATTATGTGAATACTGTACACCTATACTACCTGGTTGCATTATGTGAATACTGTACACCTATACTACCTGGTTGCATTATGTGAATACTGTACACCTATACTTCCTGGTAGCATTATGTGAATACTGTACACCTATACTTCCTGGTAGCATTATGTGAATACTGTACACCTATACTACCTGGTAGCATTATGTGAATACTGTACACCTATACTTCCTGGTTGCATTATATGAATACTGTACACCTATACTTCCTGGTTGCATTATGTGAATACTGTACACCTATACTTCCTGGTAGCATTATGTGAATACTGTACACCTATACTACCTGGTTGCATTATATGAATACTGTACACCTATACTTCCTGGTAGCATTATGTGAATACTGTACACCTATACTTCCTGGTAGCATTATGTGAATACTGTACACCTATACTTCCTGGTAGCATTATGTGAATACTGTACACCTATACTTCCTGGTTCATTATATGAATACTGTACACCTATACTTCCTGGTTGCATTATGTGAATACTGTACACCTATACTACCTGGTTGCATTATATGAATACTGTACACCTATACTACCTGGTTGCATTATGTGAATACTGTACACCTATACTACCTGGTTGCATTATGTGAATACTGTACACCTATACTACCTGGTTGCATTATGTGAATACTGTACACCTATACTACCTGGTTGCATTATGTGAATACTGTACACCTATACTACCTGGTTACATTATGTGAATACTGTACACCTATACTACCTGGTTGCATTATGTGAATACTGTACACCTATACTACCTGGTTGCATTATGTGAATACTGTACACCTATACTACCTGGTTGCATTATGTGAATACTGTACACCTATCTTCATGGTTACATTATGTGAATACTGCACACATATACTACCTGGTTGCATTATGTGAATACTGTACACCTATACTTCCTGGTTACATTATGTGAATACTGTACACCTATACTTCCTGGTAGCATTATGTGAATACTGTACACCTATACTTCCTGGTTGCATTATATGAATACTGTACACCTATACTTCCTGGTTGCATTATGTGAATACTGTACACCTATACTTCCTGGTTGCATTATATGAATACTGTACACCTATACTTCCTGTTGCATTATGTGAATACTGTACACCTATCTTCCTGGTAGCATTATATGAATACTGTACACCTATACTTCCTGGTAGCATTATGTGAATACTGTACACAATACATCCTGGTTGCATTATATGAATACTGTACACCTATACTTCCTGGTTGCATTATGTGAATACTGTACACCTATACTACCTGGTTGCATTATGTGAATACTGTACACCTATACTTCCTGGTTGCATTATGTGAATACTGTACACCTATACTACCTGGTTGCATTATGTGAATACTGTACACATATACTTCCTGGTTGCATTATGTGAATACTGTACACCTATACTTCCTGGTTGCATTATGTGAATACTGTACACCTATACTTCCTGGTAGCATTATATGAATACTGTACACCTATACTTCCTGGTAGCATTATATGAATACTGTACACCTATACTACCTGGTTGCATTATGTGAATACTGTACACCTATACTTCCGGGTTGCATTATGTGAATACTGCACACATATACTTCCTGGTTGCATTATGTGAATACTGTACACCTATACTACCTGGTTGCATTATATGAATACTGTACACCTATACTTCCTGGTAGCATTATATGAATACTGTACACCTATACTACCTGGTTGCATTATGTGAATACTGTACACCTATACTACCTGGTTGCATTATATGAATACTATACACCTATACTACCTGGTTGCATTATATGAATACTGTACACCTATACTTCCTGGTAGCATTATATGAATACTGTACACCTATACTACCTGGTTGCATTATATGAATACTGTACACCTATACTACCTGGTAGCATTATGTGAATACTGTACACCTATACTTCCTGGTAGCATTATATGAATACTGTACACCTATACTTCCTGGTTGCATTATATCAATACTGTACACCTATACTTCCTGGTTGCATTATATGAATACTGTACACCTATACTTCCTGGTTGCATTATGTGAATACTGTACACCTATACTTCCTGGTAGCATTATATGAATACTGTACACCTATACTTCCTGGTAGCATTATGTGAATACTGTACACATATACATCCTGGTTGCATTATGTGAATACTGTACACCTATACTACCTGGTTGCATTATGTGAATACTGTACACCTATACTTCCTGGTTGCATTATATGAATACTGTACACCTATACTTCCTGGTTGCATTATGTGAATACTGTACACCTATACTTCCTGGTTGCATTATGTGAATACTGTACACCTATACTACCTGGTTGCATTATGTGAATACTGTACACCTATACTTCCTGGTTGCTTTATGTGAATACTGTACACCTATACTACCTGGTTGCATTATGTGAATACTGTACACATATACTTCCTGGTTGCATTATGTGAATACTGTACACCTATACTTCCTGGTTACATTATGTGAATACTGTACACCTATACTTCCTGGTAGCATTATGTGAATACTGTACACCTATACTTCCTGGTAGCATTATGTGAATACTGTACACCTATACTTCCTGGTTGCATTATGTGAATACTGTACACCTATACTACCTGGTTGCATTATGTGAATACTGTACACCTATACTTCCTGGTAGCATTATATGAATACTGTACACCTATACTACCTGGTTGCATTATGTGAATACTGTACACCTATACTTCCTGGTTGCATTATGTGAATACTGTACACCTATACTTCCTGGTTGCATTATGTGAATTCTGTACACCTATACTTCCTGGTTGCATTATGTGAATACTGTACACCTATACTACCTGGTTGCATTATGTGAATACTGTACACCTATACTTCCTGGTTGCATTATGTGAATACTGTACACCTATACTTCCTGGTTGCATTATATGAATACTGTACACCTATACTTCCTGGTTGCATTATGTGAATACTGTACACCTATACTTCCTGGTAGCATTATATGAATACTGTACACCTATACTACCTGGTTGCATTCTATGAATACTGTACACCTATACTTCCTGGTTGCATTATGTGAATACTGTACACCTATACTTCCTGGTTGCATTATGTGAATACTGTACACCTATACTACCTGGTTGCATTATGTGAATACTGTACACCTATACTTCCTGGTTGCATTATATGAATACTGTACACCTATACTTCCTGGTTGCATTATATGAATACTGTACACCTATACTACCTGGTTGCATTATGTGAATACTGTACACCTATACTACCTGGTTGCATTATGTGAATACTGTACACCTATACTTCCTGGTTGCATTCTATGAATACTGTACACCTATACTTCCTGGTAGCATTATGTGAATACTGTACACCTATACTACCTGGTTGCATTATGTGAATACTGTACACCTATACTTCCTGGTTGCATTATGTGAATACTGTACACCTATACTTCCTGGTTGCATTATGTGAATACTGTACACCTATACTACCTGGTTGCATTATGTGAATACTGTACACCTATACTACCTGGTAGCATTATGTGAATACTGTACACCTATACTACCTGGTTGCATTCTATGAATACTGTACACCTATACTACCTGGTTGCATTATGTGAATACTGTACACCTATACTACCTGGTTGCATTATGTGAATACTGTACACCTATACTACCTGGTTGCATTATGTGAATACTGTACACCTATACTACCTGGTAGCATTATATGAATACTGTACACCTATACTACCTGGTTGCATTATGTGAATACTGTACACCTATACTTCCTGGTTGCATTCTATGAATACTGTACACCTATACTACCTGGTTGCATTATGTGAATACTGTACACCTATACTACCTGGTTACATTATGTGAATACTGTACACCTATACTTCCTGGTTGCATTATGTGAATACTGTACACCTATACTACCTGGTTGCATTCTATGAATATTTTACACCTATGCTACCTGGTTGCATTATGTGAATACTGTACACCTATTCTACCTGGTTACATTATGTGAATACTGTACACCTATACTTCTTGGTTGCATTATGTGAATACTGTACACCTATACTACCTGGTTGCATTCTATGAATATTTTACACCTATGCTACCTGGTTGCATTATGTGAATACTGTACACCTATACTTCATGGTTGCATTATGTGAATACTGTACACCTATACTACCTGGTTGCATTATGTGAATACTGTACACCTATACTACCTGGTTGTATTATGTGAATACTGTACACCTATACTACCTGGTAGCATTATATGAATACTGTACACCTATACTACCTGGTTGCATTATGTGAATACTGTACACCTATACGTCCTGGTTGCATTCTATGAATACTGTACACCTATACTACCTGGTTGCATTATGTGAATACTGTACACCTATTCTACCTCGTTACATTATGTGAATACTGTACACCTATACTTCCTGGTTGCATTATGTGAATACTGTACACCTATACTACCTGGTTGCATTCTATGAATATTTTACACCTATGCTACCTGGTTGCATTATGTGAATACTGTACACCTATTCTACCTGGTTACATTATGTGAATACTGTACACCTATACTTCTTGGTTGCATTATGTGAATACTGTACACCTATACTACCTGGTTGCATTCTATGAATATTTTACACCTATGCTACCTGGTTGCATTATGTGAATACTGTACACCTATACTTCATGGTTGCATTATGTGAATACTGTACACCTATACTACCTGGTTGCATTATGTGAATACTGTACACCTATACTTCCTGGTTGCATTATATGAATACTGTACACCTATACTACATGGTTGCATTATGTGAATACTGTACACCTATACTTCCTGGTTGCATTATATGAATACTGTACACCTATACTTCCTGGTTGCATTATATGAATACTGTACACCTATACTACCTGGTTGCATTATGTGAATACTGTACACCTATACTTCCTGGTTGCATTCTATGAATGCTGTACACCTATACTACCTGGTAGCATTCTATGAATACTGTACACCTATACTACCTGGTAGCATTATGTGAATACTGTACACCTATACTACCTGGTTGCATTATGTGAATACTGTACACCTATACTTCCTGGTTGCATTCTATGAATGCTGTACACCTATACTTCCTGGTAGCATTATGTGAATACTGTACACCTATACTTCCTGGTAGCATTATGTGAATACTGTACACATATACTACCTGGTTGCATTCTATGAATGCTGTACACCTATACTACCTGGTAGCATTATGTGAATACTGTACACCTATACTACCTGGTTGCATTATGTGAATACTGTACACATATACATCCTGGTTGCATTATGTGAATACTGTACACCTATACTACCTGGTTGCATTCTATGAATACTGTACACCTATACTTCCTGGTTGCATTATGTGAATACTGTACACCTATACTTCCTGGTAGCATTATGTGAATACTGTACACCTATACTACCTGGTGGCATTATGTGAATACTGTACACCTATACTTCCTGGTTGCATTCTATGAATACTGTACACCTATACTTCCTGGTTGCATTATGTGAATACTGTACACCTATACTACCTGGTTGCATTATGTGAATACTGTACACCTATACTATCTGGTTGCATTATGTGAATACTGTACACCTATACTACCTGGTTGCATTCTATGAATGCTGTACACCTATACTACCTGGTTGCATTATGTGAATACTGTACACCTATACTACCTGGTAGCATTATATGAATACTGTACACCTATACTTCCTGGTTGCATTCTATGAATACTGTACACCTATACTACCTGGTTGCATTATGTGAATACTGTACACCTATACTACCTGGTTGCATTATGTGAATACTGTACACCTATACTACCTGGTTGTATTATGTGAATACTGTACACCTATACTACCTGGTAGCATTATATGAATACTGTACACCTATACTACCTGGTTGCATTATGTGAATACTGTACACCTATACGTCCTGGTTGCATTCTATGAATACTGTACACCTATACTACCTGGTTGCATTATGTGAATACTGTACACCTATTCTACCTGGTTACATTATGTGAATACTGTACACCTATACTTCCTGGTTGCATTATGTGAATACTGTACACCTATACTACCTGGTTGCATTCTATGAATATTTTACACCTATGCTACCTGGTTGCATTATGTGAATACTGTACACCTATTCTACCTGGTTACATTATGTGAATACTGTACACCTATACTTCTTGGTTGCATTATGTGAATACTGTACACCTATACTACCTGGTTGCATTCTATGAATATTTTACACCTATGCTACCTGGTTGCATTATGTGAATACTGTACACCTATACTTCATGGTTGCATTATGTGAATACTGTACACCTATACTACCTGGTTGCATTATGTGAATACTGTACACCTATACTACCTGGTTGCATTATGTGAATACTGTACACCTATACTTCATGGTTGCATTATGTGAATACTGTACACCTATACTTCCTGGTTGCATTATGTGAATACTGTACACCTATACTTCCTGGTAGCATTATGTGAATACTGTACACCTATACTTCCTGGTTGCATTATGTGAATACTGTACACATATACTTCATGGTTGCATTATGTGAATACTGTACACCTATACTACCTGGTTGCATTCTATGAATATTTTACACCTTTACTTCAGTTACCTGGTGGCATTATCCTTACAGCAAGAGCAGCAGTCGACTGAGCAGAATGCCTGGACACCTCAACCGTCGGAGTAAGTTGGTTACCATGGAAACAACAAAATCATAGCTCTCGTAATTATGACGTTTAATCGACCAGTTATGCAAAATTTTACAAGTAAACAGAGATCTGTCTGTAACATCTTGTGGCTGATTGACAAATATCGCAAATCTTGTCTTTTGGTTTAAACATATTTATTTTCTATCATGTACATGATTATTTACAACAATTGGAATAAGGAATTGGACAGAAAGCTATACAGTCTTTTGTCTCTAAAACACAGGGCTCAAGGGGGGCAACATGGGTGCACTGAGGAAGGTAATAATGCGTTGAGAATATGACATGTATATATAGATATGTTCTCTCTGCTGAGCTGCTATTGTTAATAATTATGTTATTTCCTCGCGTAACTTGGAACAACGTTGAGTCACTTTGCTCAATGCAGGGTGATGTACTGTGATCAGGTTTTGTCTCTTGTTCATCATCTCAACATTTGCCTTGTAAACACTGTAGCAATTTTGTGTTTTAATTACGGATGGCAACAAATGGTGATTTTGGCATTCGAATGATCTTCCGAATGAATATCCAATAATGTCTTGGACTTTCGTATTGTACACCTTTTCTACTTCCTGTTTTGCAGCACTGTGACGTAGCACAGTGGCTTGGTAAAATTCTATAAACATGACGTCTACTGTTTTGTTTTGTTTTTCTTCTTTTTTTTTCTTTTTTTTTTGGTTAAACTTGATTTATTTTATGGCGCGGATGAAAGTGTAAATGTGGTCATTCGTGTGGGAGTACCCGGAAAAAACCCTGTCCGATCCGGCGACCACTGTACCATCTCACATACTTCCCTGTCGAACCCAGGTTTCATTGGTGAGAAGCGAGTGCGCTAACCACACGTCTACTGTTAAGAATGGGGGTTAGTGTTTTTGGCTGCACTGTATGTCTGTCTGTGGACAGGATAGCTAAAAAACTAAAAAATGTGTTGGTCAATTGTGGTGAGAGTTTGTGGATTTAGGGAGATATCGGTCATGGTCCGGACTGTTGTGAGGTGGCCATTCCCATTAACCTCAATAGTAAACTATGCATGCTTGTAACTAGAACCCAGAGCAACATAGATATATAGTTTCAATGGAACCCAGAGCAACATAGATATATAGTTTCAATGGAACCCAGAGCAACATAGATATATAGTTTCAATGGAACCCAGAGCAACATAGATATATAGTTTTAATGAAACCCAGAGCAACATAGATATATAGTTTCAATGAAATGTCTCATATGACCTTTCGAATAAGCTATACCCCCATGACCTTCAGGTTGACCTTTCAATGGCAAATCAAGGTCATGTCAAATACCAGTATGGTTGTTTGCATCTCTCCGAGGAAGCTATCCAGCTGGTTTGCGGTACGTCGGTGGTTCTACCCATCTGCCTGTCGGTGCCTGCATTACTGCTCGGGAGGGCATCCTGGGGCTTCCTCCACCAATAATAGCTGGAGAGTTGCCGTATGACTTACGTTGTTGGTGCAATTTTAAGTCCCAATAACAAATGTACTTATTTCTGGAACAGTGAAGAGTTAGCCAAGCAGCTACAGGAAGAGGAGCGGCGTGCAGCAATGGCTGAAGCAGGTGATGCACAGAGACGTCAAGGTCAGCAAGCACGACAGCAAGGTCAACCAGCACCACGACAGCAAGGTCAACCAGCACCACGACAGCAAGGTCAACAGCCGAGACGACCCGAGAGAGGTGAACAGAGAGAAGATAAAAAATCTGATGTACGTTGTTTTACCTTTTAACTGAGATTACTGTACGTGGGTTTGGTTTTCCTTAGTACCATGCACGGTCCAAGTGACAAAGTATCTGGTCATGTCAGTGTTCAATCAGTACTGCTATTCTCTAAGCAAAGAACTTGACTACTGTATTGTGGGAAATTTCACAGTGGCTTTATTTCATGGATATATACATTCTCACTTATTTGCTGTGTTCGAGCACTTCAAACTTGGAAATACCCAGTATAAAACAAATATTGGCGCTAAATTTTGTGAATTGGCGAAAATATTTGGCGCAACTTTTTAAAAATATTTTTTTGGCACATGTTTTGTCAAATACATGGCTTCAAATATTTATTTGTGAACTATATGGCTCTTAGTTGGCTCCAAATTTTTTTAATTGGCTCCAGTGTTTTTCAATTGGCGACAGAAGTGGCGCAGACAAACATTCAGACAGAGGGAACCCTGCATCGACTGCTCTTACATACCACCCCAACATAGGGGGAAGGGGGGGGGGTACAAATCACATTCAATAATATCTCTACTTAAATTAAAAGTTCCCAGTTGTCTTCATTGTATGTGTTTTTATCCATTTTATTTCAGTGTTGTATTTTGTGACACCACCTCCAGTCCTTGAACATCGAGTCTTCATGTGCCAGTGTCCAGATTAACACTATGGATGGCGTCCAGGCAAACAACATATTATTGAGAATCACAGCTAGATTTCAAGACATTTTGGAAACATACCTGTTAAATAAGTATGACCTGCGTTATGCTTCCATTACAGTAGAAGTACATAGAGTTGTTGTGGTTACGACAGGTGGTTGGTTAATATAGGTCACATGTATAATAAAACACAAGTTTGGGTATCGGGAAGCTGAGAGATCAATACACGTTATTGGATCGCTAACGGTAGCATGTGATAACACAATCTCGTCATTTGTAAACTGTATTCTATGTTTGTTTTGTTATCTTATCCGAATAATAGCTAGATATTAGTTGAGACTGGTTGACTGCCATCCATTATGTGTGGGTCATTGACTGCCATCCAGTATGTGTGCATCATTGACTGCCATCCAGTATGTGTGGGTCATTGACTGCCATCCAGTATGTGTGCATCATTGACTGCCATCCAGTATGTGTGGGTCATTGACTGCCATCCAGTATGTGTGCCATCCAGTATGTGTGCGTCATTGACTGCCATCCAGTATGTGTGCGTCATTGACTGCCATCCAGTATGTGTGCATCATTGACTGCCATCCAGTATGTGTGCATCATTGACTGCCATCCAGTATGTGTGGGTCATTGACTGACATCCAGTATGTGTGCGTCATTGACTGCCATCCAGTATGTGTGCGTCATTGACTGCCATCCAGTATGTGTGGATCATTGACTGCCATCCAGTATGTGTGGGTCATTGACTGCCATCCAGTATGTGTGCATCATTGACTGCCATCCAGTATGTGTGGGTCGGTTGACTGCCATCCAGTATGTGTGGGTCGGTTGACTGCCATCCAGTATGTGTGGGTCATTGACTGCCATCCAGTATGTGTGGATCATTTATTGCCATCCAGTATGTGTGGGTCATTGACTGCCATCCAGTATGTGTGCATCATTGACTGCCATCCAGTATGTGTGGTCATTGACTGCCATCCAGTATATGTGGGTCGGTTGACTGCCATCCAGTATGTGTGGATCATTGACTGCCATCCAGTATGTGTGGATCATTGACTGCCATCCAGTATGTGTGGGTCGGTTGACTGCCATCCAGTATGTGTGGGTCGGTTGACTGCCATCCAGTATGTGTGGGTCGGTTGACTGCCATCCAGTATGTGTGGATCATTGACTGTCATCCAGTATGTGTGGATCATTGACTGCCATCCAGTATGTGTGGGCGGTTGACTGCCATCCAGTATGTGTGGGTCGGTTGACTGCCATCCAGTATGTGTGGATCATTGACTGCCATCCAGTATGTGTGGGTCATTGACTGCCATCCAGTATGTGTGGGCCACAAGGGTCATTGACTGCCATCCAGTATGTGTGGGTCATTGACTGCCATCCAGTATGTGTGGGTCATTGACTGCCATCCAGTATGTGTGGATCATTGACTGCCATCCAGTATGTGTGGGTCATTGACTGCCATCCAGTATGTGTGGATCATTGACTGCCATCCAGTATGTGTGGGTCATTGACTGCCATCCAGTATGTGTGGGTCATTGACTGCCATCCAGTATGTGTGGATCATTGACTGCCATCCAGTATGTGTGGGTCATTGACTGCCATCCAGTATGTGTGGATCATTGACTGCCATCCAGTATGTGTGGATCATTGACTGCCATCCAGTATGTGTGGGTCATTGACTGCCATCCAGTATGTGTGGGTCATTGACTGCCATCCAGTATGTGTGGGTCATTGACTGCCATCCAGTATGTGTGGGTCATTGACTGCCATCCAGTATGTGTGGGTTGTTGACTGCCATCCAGTATGTGTGGGTCATTGACTGCCATCCAGTATGTGTGCATCATTGACTGCCATCCAGTATGTGTGCATCATTGACTGCCATCCAGTATGTGTGCATCATTGACTGCCATCCAGTATGTGTGCGTCGTTGACTGAGAAGTGGGGAGACTTTTGAATGACTGCAAATAGTGAAATCGTATTTAGTCGAGGTTTGCAGGATATACATTGTAGATTATTATTGTATGTAGAAAAGCTGCAGGGTATTCACTAGACTGAAAGTGAAAGAGTCAATGACCCTTGAGGTCAAATCTCAAGACTGTCGAGCTGTATATTTCAAGAGTCAATAATATTATGCATGTTGGTACTTTCCGTACAGGTAACTGTTTCCCCGACCATATAATTACCTCTAGGCCAATGTGTGTCTTTGGTGCAACCAGACCTAATATTTTTATCACAATTAGAGAAAACATTGACTACATTGCCGAGTTGTGTTTAGGACCTTACAACTAAGTTTCATGTTACTTTATAACTTGTATAGTTCTACATTGTATCCCATCTGCATTTAATTTTATTATGCACGAAATCGGTACGAAACAGATCGAGTACGGTTCGACGACATTGTATATATAAAGCAGACATATTCATTTCAATATCTATGAAAATTTGAATGTAAACACATGTGTATGCATTTATAATATGTATAACTTGTATCGTTTGCAAAATCAACTAAAAGTCGAATCCGAAACTCGTAAGTTTTTTTTGTTACAAGCACTGGATTCAGAAACGTTGCAATCAGGGCCCTCTGCATCAGCATATTCGAAATGCATGATTCTACACTGGCTATCAATTTTATATACGCTGCATAAATGTAGACACTGAAAGCCAGTCTGATAAATTTAGTCACAACCACAGAATATTACCTTGACCCGAGTAATTTTCCGTAAATAGCTTTGGGACATTCCAATTTTCAGCAAATTTATTTTTTATTAGTCAATTTTCGCACATATTTTCAACAATTTTAGCACTTACCTGTATTTCAACACTGATTGTTATAAATTGGTATCCAGGACGTGTGTATTCCAAACGACAAAGCAAACAAACGGATTAGAAAACATCGATAATTAATCGATAATAAATTGTATTACATCGGCGCCTGATCGATTTTATTAAGTTTATTATCCGGATGTCGGGGGGGGGGATTAGCTTATAGCTCAAGGCGGTATTTTGGACTGTCAAAATGTCATACAACGATACGGATTATTATTAATTAGCAAGTATGCCCTCCAGAAATAAGGCGAAGTGGTTGTCGCCCTGATGTCTATTTTAGGCGAAGTGGCGAGGAAAAAAGCGATCACTTCGCCCTCTAGCGTGAGCCCTGCAGGACTGTGAATCTTTTTTAGAGGATTTTCACGCTTTTGGTTAAACTCTTAAACAATAAATATTGTTTGATTTGGTCAAAGCTTTTTCACATTTAGGCAATGCTCTGTTTTTCAGTATTTTGACAGATTCCTCTTCTTTTTTTTACAATTTTCTACTCACAGCCCTGTCTTATAAATATACACGCAATATCATATCTACCTTGAATCAACACCTCTTCCAAGGTTGATAAATCGATGAAATACCTGTATTGCCTACTGTTTACAGCATTATTTTGAATACCGTTAGTATCGCAATTTGTCATGATCATACTCAATCCAACCCAAAATCATGTAAATGTCCCCCGATTCAAATAGTGCCAATTAATTTTGTGTTCACCTTTGCCAGAAAATTCATCGTTGTAGCATGTCACTTTTGTACAGTTTCTTAGAATATATGCAGACAGTTGTATTGCATGTCATTTGGACTTACAGTGGTATGAAGAAGCGAGCTATTCTGCTTTCCAGGGTGTTGTTGCCAGGGTGTTGTTGTTGCCAGGGTGTTGTTGTTGCCAGGGTGTTGTTGTTGCCAGGGTGTTGTTGTTGCCAGGGTGTTGTTGTTGCCAGGGTGTTGTTGTTGACAGGGTGTTGTTGTTGACAGGGTGTTGTTGTTGCCAAGGAGTTGTTGTTGCCAGGGTGTTGCCGTTGATGTAACACCGTGTAAATTTTTATCCACGTCCACATTGCCGTGACAAATTTATTGAGAATTGTGTGTTTTTACATTTATTTATCGTTGCTACCGGTTGCCCATATGAGAGACGCCTCGTGAAGAGATTAGTCATTTTAGATTTTTGGAGGATAGTGCAATGATACAGACAGAGACCCATTCCAGAATCTCTTCTGGTTCTTTTACATGCATGGTGTACAGCACCGACACGAGACCTTGGTTTAACGTCCCATCTGAAAGACTGTTAATTTTATTAGGGTCAGACGGGGGATCGAACCTGCGATCCCTGGATTATCAGTCCAGCGTGTTACCACTGGACTACAGATCCGTCTGTTTATTGAGAATAATTTGAGCACACTGTTTTATAGACATGTGTGACAATACATATGTTTGTAACTTTTTCATTTTGATAGATTTATATACTTTTTTTGAACTTATCTAATTTAACTATGTTGTGGTTTAAAAGGTGATCTTTATGATGATGATTGAGTTTATTTACCCTTGCCGCTGGCGAACCATGTGGCCGAGCGTACTAAGACGTTTAGTTAACACTCGTATATTATAAATTAAGTTGATTAAGTTGTGTGCGTTAGTCATACGATTTGAATGCTCAGCCTGGTTACAAACACCAAAATGTATAGGGTCAGTACAGGAGTCACTCTATACTGTCCCACATTTCATATTCGTTGATGTGTGAATATGTTTGATGTATAATATTATTTGCATGCTCAGCCCGGCCATAGATTAGGCTACAAACACCAAAATGTATAGGGTCAATACAGGAGTCACTCTAATATATAGTAAGTATAGGTTATCTTTATCGACAGGTGGTCTGTTATAAAAAATAATTTTAATTTAGGTTTATTTAACATCGCTACCGGTTGCCCATTTGAGAGACAGGGCAGTTTACCTAACAACACCTTTCCTGGGCAGGCTCCAGCGGTTAGCAAGTAATTGGTTCACCAACCTACGTAAGAAACTGCCATCTTTTTTCATATAAAGACATGGTCTGAGTGGGCTCGAACCCATGACATCAGTGATGATCGGTAGTATGCAAGTCTTCGACCGTAACCACTCAACCATGTAGGCGGACAAACAGATGAACATGCAGTGGTTACATTTTGATGCTAGATTGTAGCTTAGTGAATTAAGTGGTTACATTTTAATGCTAGATTGTGGCTTAGTGAATTCAGTGGTTACATTTTAATGCTAGATTGTGGCTTAGTGAATTCAGTGGTTACATCTTAATGCTAGATTGTGGCTTAGTGAATTAAGTGGTTACATTTTGATGCTAGATTGTGGCTTAGTGAATTCAGTGGTTACATCTTAATGCTAGATTGTGGCTTAGTGAATTAAGTGGTTACATTTTAATGCTAGATTGTGGCTTAGTGAATTCAGTGGTTACATCTTAATGCTAGATTGTGGCTTAGTGAATTCAGTGATTACATCTTAATGCTAGATTGTGGCTTAGAGAAGTTGAGTGTATTTTGTAAATATATGTCACGTTTCAGTAGCATGATCGTTCTTTCCATGTTTTTCATTTTGAGGCACCTATCTGGGTAACCCGATTTGTTTCTTTTTTACATGTACAGTACATTAATATATATTGTGGAGAAGTGTTTGTTGAATCACATTGCATGCATATTACTTTGTTTGATATTCTATAATACAAGTATATGCATTGTTCCCTCTGTCTGAATGTTTGTCTGCGTCACTTCTGTCGCCAATTGAAAAACACTGGAACCCAATTTAAAAAACTCGGAACCAACTAAGAGCCATACAGTTCACAAATAAATATTTGAAGCCATGTATTTGACAAAACATGTACCAAAAAAAAAAAATTAAGAAAAATAACAACAGTTGTGCAAATATTTTCGCCAATTCACAAAATTTAGCGCCAGTATTTGTTTTTTGGCGACCGACAGCGGGAACCCTGTATATGGAACATTTTTGAGTGGTGTGTCCCTTGATGGTGAATGCATAGACGATTGGTTTCCTATTATTACCGGTAGAAAAAAATATGTGGAATTTAGGTTTATGAAAAAATTAATTAAAAACAGGGCATATAAACTGAATGGATTAAAATGATAGAGATAGGTATAACAAGATTGTGTCTACTTGCTATTTTTTTTTTATACTACATGTACAAGAGTTTAATTATTTATTTTGGATAGTTGGCTTGGCTATGTGGATGGTTTGTTTATAAATATAAACAATGCCTGTATTGGTTAAATGTATCCCTTGTACTGTGTACTACTGTATTTATAAAAATTTATTTCATGAATGTAGCTTGCCGAGGCAAACATTAATGAATTTCGTATTGTGGCTATCAATTTTTACCCAAATACAAAGATTGTAATTTTCTATTTTGATCCTCTCCTGCAATTAATATTTAATTAAATGATTCAAACTTTGCATGGTTTTATTAGATTTTATTTTAGAGATTAAGTACTTGCACATAATTATTATAAAATTGAATGTGTTAGTTGCATGCTTGTTCTTTCTACACATACCATGTATATATTTATATGTGATGTAACAATCTCTTTACCCTTTGGTGACACATTCCCAGTGTTCTGTTATTTTTTCATATTTAATTAAACTTTTATTACATGACCAAGAATAAAATAGAAAATATGATGTCACGTTTTTGTTTTGTGTTCTCAGCCTCCTAAGCCTGATTGAGTTGAACTGTCTGTCCCTTGAGGACAAATTGAAATGAATCAAAATCCCCCCCGAGGCCGCCGGTTCGGTTCAGACCGGTTTCGTTGTACCAGAAATGTCTCCAAATATATCAGAAACCTCTCCCAATATACCAGAAACCTCTCCCAATATACCAGAAACTTCTCCCAATATACCAGAAACCTCTCCTAATATACCAGAAACCTCTCCCAATATACCAGAAACGTCTCCCAATATACCAGAAACTTCTCCCAATATACCAGAAACTTCTCCCAATATACCAGAAACTTCTCCCAATATATCAGAAACCTCTCCCAATATATCAGAAACCTCTCCCAATATACCAGAAACTTCTCCCAATATACCAGAAACTTCTCCCTAATAAGCCCAGTTCAATAAGTACAGTTAAAATTATCTCCCATTGTTAACTCTGGTATTATCTCGATTCGCCACAGAATAAACATGATTCGCCACAGTTAAAACACATTCGCCGTAGGTTAAAACATGATTCTTATAATGGAGTCTATAACAAATTGTACCAAAATCCACTCAAAAAAGCGACATTACTGTTCAGTCTGTTCAAATGTCCGTGGAAAGATCATTGATGGTCAATCTATTGTGTTACAGATCATTGATGGTCAATCTATTGTGTTACAGATCATTGATGGTCAATCTATTGTGTTACAGATCATTGATGGTCAATCTATTGTGTTACAGATCATTGATGGTCAATCTATTGTGTTACAGATCATTGATGGTCAAATCTATTGTGTTACAGATCATTGATGGTCAAATCTATTGTGTTACAGATCATTGATGGTCAATCTATTGTGTTACAGATCATTGATGGTCAATCTATTGTGTTACAGATCATTGATGGTCAATCTATTGTGTTACATAAATTTCCAACGGATGTAATGTTGAGAAAAACGTGGATTAAACGTGTAAAGATTGTGATGAAAACTTTCAAGTACAATGCCAATTCACGGATTTGTTCAGCGCACTTTGAGATGGACGTATGTCATCGGACCACAATGTTCCATCAGTGTTCCAGATCCAATCGAAGAGGAAATTATTCGGAACGTCATCAGTATGTTAAACAGTTTTATTTGTCAATAGTTTATTTTATAAACAGTAAAACTAAAAGGACTAGGTGGTGTACATTTAATGATTTATTGATTACATATATGTACATTTTAAAATATATCCTCTGCACGGCACTAGCTTCATACTCATAGTTAGTAACAGGCAGGGCCCACTTACATGTATCAACTTGGTAACATACATTGTAAATACTCATAGTTAGTAATAGGCAGGGCCCACTTACATGTATCAACTTGGTAACATACATTGTAAATACTCATAGTTAGTAATAGGCAGGGCCCACTTACATGTATCAACTTGGTAACATACATTGTAAATAAATAAATATATAAGTACTACTCATCAGAAACCTTTTCTAGTTAGTTGTACATTTTTAAAGAGATTAATCCTGGAGGAAATTATAAATGTTTGTGTACATGTAGCTGAGAGTTTATAAACATTATCATTTCAGATGTCGAAAGAGCCTGGTGTCGACAATGATTCATGCGATGCCGATTATAGCCCTGACATGTATACAGCAACTAGGCTACACAGAAATGGTGGATGTGAATGCGGAAATGCCAAATCTGTGTGTAACTGGCATGAGCAATCAATGTGTTTCTGTGGCATTTCATGAGTTGTTCTGGCAAATAACACATGGCTTAGAGTTGTTCTGGCAAATAACACTTGGCTTAGAGTTGTTCTGGCAAATAACACTTGGCTTAGAGTTGTTCTGGCAAATAACACATGGCTTAGAGTTGTTCTGGCAAATAACACATGGCTTAGAGTTGTTCTGGCAAATAACACATGGCTTAGAGTTGTTCTGGCAAATAACACTTGGCTTAGAGTTGTTCTGGCAAATAACACTTGGCTTAGAGTTGTTCTGGCAAATAACACATGGCTTAGAGTTGTTCTGGCAAATAACACATGGCTTAGAGTTGTTCTGGCAAATAACACATGGCTTATAGTTGTTCTGGCAAATAACACTTGGCTTAGAGTTGTTCTGGCAAATAACACTTGGCTTAGAGTTGTTCCGGCGAATAACACTTGGCTTAGAGTTGTTCTGGCAAATAACACATGGCTTAGAGTTGTTCTGGCAAATAACACATGGCTTAGAGTTGTTCTGGCAAATAACACATGGCTTAGAGTTGTTCTGGCAAATAACACATGGCTTAGAGTTGTTCCGGCGAATAACACTTGGCTTAGAGTTGTTCCGGCGAATAACACTTGGCTTAGAGTTGTTCCGGCGAATAACACTTGGCTTAGAGTTGTTCCGGCAAATAACACATGGCTTAGAGTTGTTCCGGCGAATAACACTTGGCTTAGAGTTGTTCCGGCGAATAACACATGGCTTAGAGTCCCCGAAAGTAGGTCATTTTTTGTAGTTTCTACAAATTAATTTAGCTCGCTTGCGAAACAAGTTCTTACAACTTATATTAATCAATCTCGAGACCCCATTCGAGCGTGGACGATAACAATCTAATAATTACAGCTGTACAGAAATTCATTAAGCATTCAGAACGTTTTAACTACTAATATATTGACACATATTCAAAGTGTTGTAACATCTGTAACCATGCTAGTTCTTTTAATTATATATGTGCAGAACTTTGATCATGGGGGCGGGGCGTTGTCGGTGAAACTGGACCTTAGATTCGGCAGAAATTGCCAGCTGGGGGGGGGGGGGCAAATCAACATGAGGGGTTATCCAGAAACGTCCCCTAATATACCAGAAACTTCTCCCCAATATACCAGAAACGTCTCGTAATATACCAGAAACTTCTCCCAATATACCAGAAACGTCTCGTACTATACCAGAAACGTCTCCCAATATACCAGAAACATCTCGTAATATATCAGAAACGTCTCGTAATATACCAGAAACGTCTCGTAATATACCAGAAACGTCCCGTAATATACCAGAAACGTCTCGTAATATACCAGAAACGTCTCGTAATATACCAGAAACGTCTTGTAATATACCAGAAATGTCTCGTAATATATCAGAAACATCTCGTAATATACCAGAAACGTCTCGTAATATACCAGAAACGTCTTGTAATATATCAGAAACGTCTCGTAATATATCAGAAACATCTCCCAATATACCAGAAACTTCTCCCCAATATACCAGAAACATCTCGTAATATACCAGAAACGTCTCGTAATATACCAGAAACTTCTCCCAATATACCAGAAACGTCTCGTACTATACCAGAAACTTCTCCCAATATACCAGAAACGTCTTGTAATATACCAGAAACGTCTCGTAATATATCAGAAACGTCTCGTAATATACCAGAAACGTCTCGTAATATACCAGAAACGTCTCGTAATATACCAGAAATGTCCCGTAATATACCAGAAACGTCTCGTAATATATCAGAAACGTCTCGTAATATATCAGAAACGTCCCGTAATATACCAGAAACCTCTCGTAATATACCAGAAACGTCCCGTAATATACCAGAAACGTCCCGTAATATATCAGAAACACGTCTCGTAATATACCAGAAACGTCCCGTAATATACCAGAAACGTCTCGTAATATATCAGAAATGTCTCGTAATATATCAGAAATGTCTCGTAATATACCAGAAACGTCCCGTAATATACCAGAAACGTCTCGTAATATATCAGAAACGTCCCGTAATATACCAGAAACGTCTTGTAATATACCAGAAACGTCTCGTAATATACCAGAAACGTCTCGTAATATATCAGAAACATCTCATAATATACCAGAAACCTCTCGTAATATACCAGAAACGTCTTGTAATATATCAGAAACGTCTCGTAATATACCAGAAACCTCTCGTAATATACCAGAAACGTCTCGTAATATATCATAAACTTCTTGTAATATACCAGAAACATCTCGTAATATACCAGAAACGTCTTGTAATATACCAGAAACATCTCGTAATATACCAGAAACGTCTCGTAATATATCAGAAACATCTCACAATATACCAGAAACATCTCCCAATATACCAGAAACTTCTCCCAATATACCAGAAACGTCTTGTAATATACCAGAAACGTCTCCCAATATACCAGAAACATCTCGTAATATACCAGAAACATCGCCTAATATACCAGAAACGTCTCGTAATATATCAGAAACGTCTCGTAATATACCAGAAACGTCTCGTAATATACCAGAAACGTCCCGTAATATACCAGAAACGTCTCGTAATATACCAGAAACGTCTTGTAATATACCAGAAACGTCTCGTAATATATCAGAAACATCTCGTAATATACCAGAAATGTCTCGTAATATATCAAAAACGTCTCGTAATATACCAGAAACGTCCCGTAATATACCAGAAACGTCTCGTACTATACCAGAAACTTCTCCCAATATACCAGAAACGTCTTGTAATATACCAGAAACGTCTCATAATATATCAGAAACGTCTCGTAATATACCAGAAACGTCTCATAATATATCAGAAACGTCTCGTAATATACCAGAAACCTCTCGTAATATACCAGAAACGTCCCGTAATATACCAGAAACGTCTTCTAATATATCAGAAACGTCCCGTAGTATACCAGAAACGTCCCGTAATATACCAGAAACGTCTCGTAATATATCAGAAATGTCTCGTAATATACCAGAAACGTCCCGTAATATACCAGAAACATCTTGTAATATATCAGAAACGTCCCGTAATATACCAGAAACGTCTTGTAATATACCAGAAACGTCTCGTAATATACCAGAAACGTCTCGTAATACATCAGAAACATCTCGTAATATATCAGAAACGTCCCTTAATATACCAGAAACCTCTCGTAATATACCAGAAATGTCCCGTAATATACCAGAAACGTCTTGTAATATATCAGAAACGTCCCGTAATATACCAGAAACGTCCCGTAATATATCAGAAACGTCTCGTAATATACCAGAAACGTCCCGTAATATACCAGAAACGTCTCGTAATATATCAGAAATGTCTCGTAATATATCAGAAACGTCTCGTAATATACCAGAAACGTCCCGTAATATACCAGAAACGTCTCGTAATATACCAGAAACGTCCCGTAATATACCAGAAACGTCTCGTAATATATCAGAAACGTCTCGTAATATATCAGAAACGTCTCGTAATATACCAGAAACGTCCCGTAATATACCAGAAACGTCTTGTAATATATCAGAAACGTCCCGTAATATACCAGAAACGTCTTGTAATATACCAGAAACGTCTCGTAATATACCAGAAACGTCTCGTAATATACCAGAAACATCTCGTAATATACCAGAAACATCTCCTAATATACCAGAAACATCTTGTAATATACCAGAAACGTCTCTGTAATATACCAGAAACATCTCGTAATATACCAGAAACATCTCACAATATACCAGAAACGTCTCGTAATATACCAGAAACATCTCGTAATATACCAGAAACATCTCACAATATACCAGAAACGTCTCGTAATATACCAGAAACATCTCCCAATATACCAGAAACTTCTCCCAATATACCAGAAACGTCTTGTAATATACCAGAAACGTCTCCCAATATACCAGAAACATCTCGTAATATACCAGAAACATCGCCTAATATACCAGAAACGTCTCGTAATATATCAGAAATGTCTCATAATATACCAGAAACGTCCCGTAATATACCAGAAACGTCTTGTAATATATCAGAAACGTCCCGTAATATACCAGAAACGTCTTGTAATATACCAGAAACGTCTCGTAATATACCAGAAACGTCTTGTAATATATCAGAAACATCTCATAATATACCAGAAACCTCTCGTAATATACCAGAAACGTCCCGTAATATACCAGAAACGTCTTGTAATATATCAGAAACGTCCCGTAATATACCAGAAATGTCCCGTAATATATCAGAAACATCTCGTAATATACCAGAAACGTCCCGTAATATACCACAAACGTCTCGTAATATATCAGAAACGTCTCGTAATATATCAGAAACGTCTCGTAATATACCAGAAATGTCCCGTAATATACCAGAAACGTCTTGTAATATATCAGAAACGTCCCGTAATATACCAGAAACGTCTCGTAATATACCAGAAACGTCTCGTAATATATCAGAAACTTCTTGTAATATACCAGAAACATCTCGTAATATACCAGAAACGTCTTGTAATATACCAGAAACATCTCGTAATATACCAGAAACGTCTCGTAATATATCAGAAACATCTCACAATATACCAGAAACATCTCCCAATATACCAGAAACTTCTCCCAATATACCAGAAACGTCTTGTAATATACCAGAAACGTCTCCCAATATACCAGAAACATCTTGTAATATACCAGAAACATCTCGTAATATACCAGAAACGTCTCGTAATATATCAGAAACATCTCACAATATACCAGAAACATCGCCTAATATACCAGAAACGTCTCGTAATATATCAGAAACGTCTCGTAATATACCAGAAACGTCTCGTAATATACCAGAAACGTCTCGTAATATACCAGAAACGTCTTGTAATATACCAGAAACGTCTCGTAATATATCAGAAACATCTCGTAATATACCAGAAACGTCTCGTAATATATCAAAAACGTCTCGTAATATACCAGAAACGTCCCGTAATATACCAGAAATGTCTCGTACTATACCAGAAACTTCTCCCAATATACCAGAAACGTCTCGTAATATACCAGAAACGTCTTGTAATATATCAGAAACGTCTCGTAATATATCAGAAACATCTCCAATATACCAGAAACTTCTCCCAATATACCAGAAACATCTCGTAATATACCAGAAACGTCTCGTAATATACCAGAAACTTCTCCAATATACCAGAAACATCTCGTACTATACCAGAAACTTCTCCAATATACCAGAAACGTCTTGTAATATACCAGAAACGTCTCGTAATATATCAGAAACGTCTCGTAATATACCAGAAACGTCTCGTAATATACCAGAAACGTCTCGTAATATACCAGAAACGTCCCGTAATATACCAGAAACGTCTTGTAATATATCAGAAACGTCGCGTAATATACCAGAAACCTCTCGTAATATACCAGAAACGTCCCGTAATATACCAGAAACGTCTTGTAATATACCAGAAACGTCTCGTAATATATCAGAAACCTCTCGTAATATACCAGAAACCTCTCGTAATATACCAGAAACCTCTCGTAATATATCAGAAACTTCTTGTAATATACCAGAAACATCTCGTAATATACCAGAAACGTCTTGTAATATATCAGAAACGTCCCGTAATATACCAGAAACGTCTTGTAATATACCAGAAACGTCTCGTAATATACCAGAAATGTCTTGTAATATATCAGAAACATCTCGTAATATACCAGAAACCTCTCGTAATATACCAGAAACGTCCCGTAATATACCAGAAACGTCTTGTAATATATCAGAAACGTCCCGTAATATACCAGAAACATCCCGTAATATATCAGAAACGTCTCGTAATATACCAGAAACGTCCCGTAATATACCAGAAACGTCTCGTAATATATCAGAAACGTCTCGTAATATATCAGAAACGTCTCGTAATATACCAGAAATGTCCCGTAATATACCAGAAACGTCTTGTAATATATCAGAAACGTCCCGTAATATACCAGAAACGTCTTGTAATATACCAGAAACGTCTCGTAATATACCAGAAACGTCTCGTAATATACCAGAAACATCTCGTAATATACCAGAAACATCTCCTAATATACCAGAAACATCTTGTAATATACCAGAAACGTCTCTGTAATATACCAGAAACATCTCGTAATATACCAGAAACATCTCACAATATACCAGAAACGTCTCGTAATATACCAGAAATATCTCGTAATATACCAGAAACATCTCACAATATACCAGAAACGTCTCGTAATATACCAGAAACATCTCCCAATATACCAGAAACTTCTCCCAATATACCAGAAACGTCTTGTAATATACCAGAAACGTCTCCCAATATACCAGAAACATCTCGTAATATACCAGAAACATCGCCTAATATACCAGAAACGTCTCGTAATATATCAGAAATGTCTCATAATATACCAGAAACGTCCCGTAATATACCAGAAACGTCTTGTAATATATCAGAAACGTCCCGTAATATACCAGAAACGTCTTGTAATATACCAGAAACGTCTCGTAATATACCAGAAACGTCTCGTAATATATCAGAAACATCTCGTAATATACCAGAAACCTCTCGTAATATACCAGAAACGTCCCGTAATATACCAGAAACGTCTTGTAATATATCAGAAACGTCCCGTAATATACCAGAAATGTCCCGTAATATATCAGAAACGTCTCGTAATATACCAGAAACGTCCCGTAATATACCAGAAACGTCTCGTAATATATCAGAAACGTCTCGTAATATATCAGAAACGTCTCGTAATATACCAGAAATGTCCCGTAATATACCAGAAACGTCTTGTAATATATCAGAAACGTCCCGTAATATACCAGAAACGTCTTGTAATATACCAGAAACGTCTCGTAATATACCAGAAACGTCTCGTAATATATCAGAAACATCTCGTAATATACCAGAAACGTCTTGTAATATACCAGAAACGTCCCGTAATATACCAGAAACGTCCCGTATATACAGAAACGTCCCGTAATATACCAGAAACGTCCCGTAATATACCAGAAACGTCTTGTAATATACCAGAAACGTCTCGTAATATATCAGAAACCTCTCGTAATATACCAGAAACCTCTCGTAATATACCAGAAACGTCTCGTAATATACCAGAAACGTCTCGTAATATATCAGAAACTTCTTGTAATATACCAGAAACATCTCGTAATATACCAGAAACGTCTTGTAATATACCAGAAACATCTCGTAATATACCAGAAACGTCTCGTAATATATCAGAAACATCTCACAATATACCAGAAACATCTCCCAATATACCAGAAACTTCTCCCAATATACCAGAAACGTCTTGTAATATACCAGAAACGTCTCCCAATATACCAGAAACATCTCGTAATATACCAGAAACATCGCCTAATATACCAGAAACGTCTCGTAATATATCAGAAACGTCTCGTAATATACCAGAAACGTCTCGTAATATACCAGAAACGTCTCGTAATATACCAGAAACGTCTCGTAATATACCAGAAACGTCTCGTAATATACCAGAAACATCTCGTAATATACCAGAAACATCTCGTAATATACCAGAAACGTCTCGTAATATACCAGAAACGTCTCGTAATATACCAGAAATGTCTCGTACTATACCAGAAACTTCTCCCAATATACCAGAAACGTCTTGTAATATACCAGAAACGTCTCGTAATATATCAGAAACGTCTCGTAATATACCAGAAACGTCTCGTAATATACCAGAAACGTCTTGTAATATATCAGAAACGTCTCGTAATATATCAGAAACATCTCCCAATATACCAGAAACTTCTCCCCAATATACCAGAAACATCTCGTAATATACCAGAAACGTCTCGTAATATACCAGAAACTTCTCCCAATATACCAGAAACATCTCGTACTATACCAGAAACTTCTCCCAATATACCAGAAACGTCTTGTAATATACCAGAAACGTCTCGTAATATATCAGAAACGTCTCGTAATATACCAGAAACGTCTCGTAATATACCAGAAACGTCTCGTAATATACCAGAAACGTCCCGTAATATACCAGAAACGTCTCGTAATATATCAGAAACGTCGCGTAATATACCAGAAACCTCTCGTAATATACCAGAAACGTCCCGTAATATACCAGAAACGTCTTGTAATATATCAGAAACGTCCCGTAATATACCAGAAACGTCCCGTAATATATCAGAAACACGTCTCGTAATATACCAGAAACGTCCCGTAATATACCAGAAACGTCTCGTAATATATCAGAAATGTCTCGTAATATACCAGAAACGTCCCGTAATATACTAGAAACGTCTTGTAATATATCAGAAACGTCCCGTAATATACCAGAAACGTCTTGTAATATACCAGAAACGTCTCGTAATATACCAGAAACGTCTCGTAATATATCAGAAACATCTCGTAATATATCAGAAACGTCCCGTAATATACCAGAAACCTCTCGTAATATACCAGAAACGTCCCGTAATATACCAGAAACGTCTTGTAATATATCAGAAACGTCTCGTAATATACCAGAAACGTCCCGTAATATATCAGAAACGTCTCGTAATATACCAGAAACGTCCCGTAATATACCAGAAACGTCCCGTAATATACCAGAAACGTCTCGTAATATATCAGAAATGTCTCGTAATATATCAGAAACGTCTCGTAATATACCAGAAACGTCCCGTAATATACCAGAAACGTCTTGTAATATATCAGAAACGTCCCGTAATATACCAGAAACGTCTTGTAATATACCAGAAACGTCTCGTAATATATCAGAAACATCTCGTAATATACCAGAAACGTCTTGTAATATACCAGAAACGTCCCATAATATACCAGAAACGTCCCGTAATATACCAGAAACGTCCCGTAATATATCAGAAACGTCCCGTAATATACCAGAAACGTCCCGTAATATACCAGAAACGTCTCGTAATATACCAGAAACCTCTCGTAATATACCAGAAACGTCTCGTAATATACCAGAAACGTCTCGTAATATATCAGAAACTTCTTGTAATATACCAGAAACATCTCGTAATATACCAGAAACGTCTTGTAATATACCAGAAACATCTCGTAATATACCAGAAACGTCTCGTAATATATCAGAAACATCTCACAATATACCAGAAACATCTCCCAATATACCAGAAACTTCTCCCAATATACCAGAAACGTCTTGTAATATACCAGAAACGTCTCCCAATATACCAGAAACATCTCGTAATATACCAGAAACATCGCCTAATATACCAGAAACGTCTCGTAATATATCAGAAACGTCTCGTAATATACCAGAAACGTCTCGTAATATACCAGAAACGTCTCGTAATATACCAGAAACGTCTTGTAATATACCAGAAACGTCTCGTAATATATCAGAAACATCTCGTAATATACCAGAAACGTCTCGTAATATATCAAAAACGTCTCGTAATATACCAGAAACGTCCCGTAATATACCAGAAATGTCTCGTACTATACCAGAAACTTCTCCCAATATACCAGAAACGTCTTGTAATATACCAGAAACGTCTCGTAATATATCAGAAACGTCTCGTAATATACCAGAAACGTCTCGTAATATACCAGAAACGTCTTGTAATATATCAGAAACGTCTCGTAATATATCAGAAACATCTCCCAATATACCAGAAACTTCTCCCCAATATACCAGAAACATCTCGTAATATACCAGAAACGTCTCGTAATATACCAGAAACTTCTCCCAATATACCAGAAACATCTCGTACTATACCAGAAACTTCTCCCAATATACCAGAAACGTCTTGTAATATACCAGAAACGTCTCGTAATATATCAGAAACGTCTCGTAATATACCAGAAACGTCTCGTAATATACCAGAAACGTCTCGTAATATACCAGAAACGTCCCGTAATATACCAGAAACGTCTCGTAATATATCAGAAACGTCGCGTAATATACCAGAAACCTCTCGTAATATACCAGAAACGTCCCGTAATATACCAGAAACGTCTTGTAATATATCAGAAACGTCCCGTAATATACCAGAAACGTCCCGTAATATATCAGAAACACGTCTCGTAATATACCAGAAACGTCCCGTAATATACCAGAAACGTCTCGTAATATATCAGAAATGTCTCGTAATATACCAGAAACGTCCCGTAATATACTAGAAACGTCTTGTAATATATCAGAAACGTCCCGTAATATACCAGAAACGTCTTGTAATATACCAGAAACGTCTCGTAATATACCAGAAACGTCTCGTAATATATCAGAAACATCTCGTAATATATCAGAAACGTCCCGTAATATACCAGAAACCTCTCGTAATATACCAGAAACGTCCCGTAATATACCAGAAACGTCTTGTAATATATCAGAAACGTCTCGTAATATACCAGAAACGTCCCGTAATATATCAGAAACGTCTCGTAATATACCAGAAACGTCCCGTAATATACCAGAAACGTCCCGTAATATACCAGAAACGTCTCGTAATATATCAGAAATGTCTCGTAATATATCAGAAACGTCTCGTAATATACCAGAAACGTCCCGTAATATACCAGAAACGTCTTGTAATATATCAGAAACGTCCCGTAATATACCAGAAACGTCTTGTAATATACCAGAAACGTCTCGTAATATATCAGAAACATCTCGTAATATACCAGAAACGTCTTGTAATATACCAGAAACGTCCCATAATATACCAGAAACGTCCCGTAATATACCAGAAACGTCCCGTAATATATCAGAAACGTCCCGTAATATACCAGAAACGTCCCGTAATATACCAGAAACGTCTTGTAATATACCAGAAACGTCGCGTAATATATCAGAAACCTCTCGTAATATACCAGAAACCTCTCGTAATATACCAGAAACCTCTCGTAATATACCAGAAACGTCTCGTAATATATCAGAAACTTCTTGTAATATACCAGAAACATCTCGTAATGTACCAGAAACATCTCGTAATATACCAGAAACATCGCCTAATATACCAGAAACATCTCGTAATATACCAGAAACTTCTCCCAATATACCAGAAACGTCTTGTAATATACCAGAAACGTCTCGTAATATACCAGAAACATCTCGTAATATACCAGAAACATCTCCTAATATACCAGAAACATCTTGTAATATACCAGAAACGTCTCTGTAATATACCAGAAACATCTCGTAATATACCAGAAACATCTCACAATATACCAGAAACATCTCTAGTAATATACCAGAAACATCTCGTAATATACCAGAAACATCTCACAATATACCAGAAATGTCTCGTAATATACCAGAAACGTCTCGTAATATACCAGAAACGTCTCGTAATATACCAGAAACGTTTCGTAATATACCAGAAACGTCTCGTAATATACCAGAAACGTCTCGTAATATACCAGAAACGTCCCGTAATATACCAGAAACGTCTCGTAATATACCAGAAACATCCCGTAATATACCAGAAACGTCTCGTAATATATCAGAAACGTCTCGTAATATATCAGAAACTTCATGTAATATACCAGAAACATCTCGTAATATACCAGAAACGTCTCGTAATATATCAGAAACATCTCGTAATATACCAGAAACGTCTCGTAATATATCAAAAACGTCTCGTAATATACCAGAAACGTCCCGTAATATACCAGAAATGTCTCGTACTATACCAGAAACTTCTCCCAATATACCAGAAACGTCTTGTAATATACCAGAAACTTCTCCCAATATACCAGAAACGTCTTGTAATATACCAGAAACATCTCGTAATATACAAGAAACATCGCCTAATATACCAGAAACGTCTTGTAATATACCAGAAACGTCTTGTAATATACCAGAAACGTCTCGTAATATACTAGAAACGTCTCGTAATATACTAGAAACATCTCGTAATATACCAGAAACATCTCGTAATATACCAGAAACGTCTCGTAATATACCAGAAACATCTCGTAATATACCAGAAATGTCTCGTAATATACCAGAAACGTCTCGTAATATACCAGAAACATCTCCCAATATACCAGAAACATCTTGTAATATACCAGAAACGTCTCGTAATATAACAGAAACATCTCGTAATATACCAGAAACATCTCGTAATATACCAGAAACATCATGAATGTGACAGATTTAACCACTAACCTCCACTTTGACCTTGGAACGTACTGCACATACAACAATTGTGTCTCTCACTAATTCCGTATCTAGTAGATACGGGCGTACTAGATACGGTCGCATATCCTGTATTTATGGGCGGGTGCACACATTTTGTGCCACTTATTCCTAGGTTGATAAATAGGACAGAACTTCTTGAAATATATATCATTATGACCTCCCTTGTTTGGATGTTGAAAAGTTCATTTGCACTTGTACAGGCAAGAATATAAAGGAAAGGTATGTATATCAATTTTTTATTATAATATTAACATTAAAATTTATAGTAAAAAGTTGGCCATAAATTTGGATGATTTTCAAGTTATCAAAATAAGTATGTTTTAAAAGACTCCATCAAGAAATATATGTATACATATAACTATTACGCTTCAATGCAGTTTCAAGTATTTTGATGGAATAACCTTGCTGTAAATATGTGATAGCTCCGGGCTAGCCTGGGTATATATGGCTTAAAATACATATCTTGCACGTGCCTCGCGATTCTTAAAATAAAACCAGAAGCTGTGCATACGGTTGCACTATGCGGATGCATCTGAACGAGTCGCCGACAAATATGTAAATAATTTTTCTAAATGTTTCACCATTTAAATATGCTGAATATCTTAACACAAGGTAAGTGAAATACATCCTTACAATATGAAAATATATTGGACATTTACGGGATTCCAAATCTGGACGTGCCGATATCAAAGCAAAAATCACTCGTTACTCAATTGAGGCAATATGATAAAATGAAATCGATGAAAATCCCAAAACAAACACTGACTGAAAATATTGTTTTTAACTTTAAGCTAAAACCATGTTTTCAGCTAAGCGTAATAAATTAATTTGTTATTTGGTTTGTTGACAGGGCATGAGTATACATGTATACTGTCGGAGTGATGTCCCCCCCTGGCCGGCACTATATTATCATATACCATATCAACAAACCAAATAACATATATAGTATATGTCACCCCTGGCCTGCACTATATTATCATATACAATATCAACAAACCAAATAACATATATAGTATATGTCCCCCCTGGCCGGCACTATATTATCATATACCATATCAA
>CM026402.1:14784770-14818994 GCA_014843695.1 Archivesica marissinica
ATGTTATATATTTACCTCGGCTGTACCTGCTACATGTTATATATATGTTATATATTTACCTCGGCAGTACCTGCTACATGTTATATATATGTTATATATTTACCTCGGCTGTACCTGATACATGTTATATATTTACCTCGGCTGTACCTGCTACATGTTATATATTTACCTCGGCTGTACCTGTTGCATGTTATATATATGTTATATATTTACCTCGGCTGTACCTGCTATATGTTATATATTTACCTCGGCTGTACCTGCTACATGTTATATATTTATCTCGGCTGTGCCTGCTACATGTTATATATATGTTATATATTTACCTCGGCTGTACCTGCTATATGTTATATATTTATCTCGGCTGTACGTGCTACATGTTATATATTTACCTAGGCAGTACCTGCTAAATGTTATATATTTATCTCGGCTGTACCTGCTACATGTTATATATTTACCTCGGCAGTACCTGCTATATGTTATATATTTACTTCGGCTGTACCTGTTACATGTTATATATTTACCTCGGCAGTACCTGCTACATGTTATATATTTACCTCGGCTGTACCTGCTACATGTTATATATTTATCTCGGCTGTGCCTGCTACATGTTATATATATGTTATATATTTACCTCGTCTGTACCTGTTACATGCTATATATTTACCTCGGCAGTACCTGCTACATGTTATATATTTACCTCGGCTGTACCTGCTACATGTTATATATTTATCTCGGCTGTGCCTGCTACATGTTATATATATGTTATATATTTACCTCGGCAGTACCTGCTATATGTTATATATTTATCTCGGCTGTACCTGCTACATGTTATATATTTACCTCGGCTGTACCTGCTACATGTTGTATATTTACCTCGGCTGTACCTGCTACATGTTATATATTTACCTCGGCTGTACCTGTTACATGTTATATATTTACCTCGGCTGTACCTGTTTACATGTTATATATTTACCTCGTCTGTACCTGTTACATGTTATATATTTACCTCGGCTGTACCTGCTACATGTTATATATATGTTATATATTTACCTCGGCAGTACCTGCTACATGTTATATATATGTTATATATTTACCTCGGCTGTACCTGATACATGTTATATATTTACCTCGGCTGTACCTGCTACATGTTATATATTTACCTCGGCTGTACCTGTTGCATGTTATATATATGTTATATATTTACCTCGGCTGTACCTGCTATATGTTATATTTTACCTCGGCTGTACCTGCTACATGTTATATATTTATCTCGGCTGTGCCTGCTACATGTTATATATATGTTATATATTTACCTCGGCTGTACCTGCTATATGTTATATATTTATCTCGGCTGTACGTGCTACATGTTATATATTTACCTAGGCAGTACCTGCTAAATGTTATATATTTATCTCGGCTGTACCTGCTACATGTTATATATTTACCTCGGCAGTACCTGCTATATGTTATATATTTACTTCGGCTGTACCTGTTACATGTTATATATTTACCTCGGCAGTACCTGCTACATGTTATATATTTACCTCGGCTGTACCTGCTACATGTTATATATTTATCTCGGCTGTGCCTGCTACATGTTATATATATGTTATATATTTACCTCGTCTGTACCTGTTACATGCTATATATTTACCTCGGCAGTACCTGCTACATGTTATATATTTACCTCGGCTGTACCTGCTACATGTTATATATTTATCTCGGCTGTGCCTGCTACATGTTATATATATGTTATATATTTACCTCGGCAGTACCTGCTATATGTTATATATTTATCTCGGCTGTACCTGCTACATGTTATATATTTACCTCGGCAGTACCTGCTATATGTTATATATTTATCTCGGATGTACCTGCTACATGTTATATATTTATCTCGGTAGTACCTGCTATATGTTATATATTTACTTCGGCTGTACCTGCTACATGTTATATATTTATCTCGGCTGTGCCTGCTACATGTTATATATATGTTATATATTTACCTCGGCAGTACCTGCTACATGTTATATATTTACCTCGGCAGTACCGGCTACATGTTATATAATTACCTCGGCTGTACCTGCTACATGTTATATATTTACCTCGGCTGTACCTGCTACATGTTATATATTTACCTCGGCTGTACCTGTTACATGTTATATATTTACCTCGGCTGTACCTGCTACATGCTATATATTTACCTCGGCTGTGCCTGCTACATGTTATATATTTACCTCGGCTGTATATGCTACATGTTATATATTTACCTCGGCTGTGCCTGCTACATGTTATATATATGTTATATATTTACCTCGTCTGTACCTGTTACATGTTATATATTTACCTCGGCTGTACCTGCTACATGTTGTATATTTACCTCGGCTGTACCTGCTACATGTTATATATTTACCTCGGCTGTACCTGTTACATGTTATATATTTACCTCGGCTGTACCTGTTTACATGTTATATATTTACCTCGTCTGTACCTGTTACATGTTATATATTTACCTCGGCTGTACCTGCTACATGTTATATATATGTTATATATTTACCTCGGCAGTACCTGCTACATGTTATATATATGTTATATATTTACCACGGCTGTACCTGATACATGTTATATATTTACCTCGGCTGTACCTGCTACATGTTATATATTTACCTCGGCTGTACCTGTTGCATGTTATATATATGTTATATATTTACCTCGGCTGTACCTGCTATATGTTATATATTTACCTCGGCTGTACCTGCTACATGTTATATATTTATCTCGGCTGTGCCTGCTACATGTTATATATATGTTATATATTTACCTCGGCTGTACCTGCTATATGTTATATATTTATCTCGGCTGTACGTGCTACATGTTATATATTTACCTCGGCAGTACCTGCTAAATGTTATATATTTATCTCGGCTGTACCTGCTACATGTTATATATTTACCTCGGCAGTACCTGCTATATGTTATATATTTACTTCGGCTGTACCTGTTACATGTTATATATTTACCTCGGCAGTACCTGCTACATGTTATATATTTACCTCGGCTGTACCTGCTACATGTTATATATTTATCTCGGCTGTGCCTGCTACATGTTATATATATGTTATATATTTACCTCGTCTGTACCTGTTACATGTTATATATTTACCTCGGCAGTACCTGCTACATGTTATATATTTACCTCGGCTGTGCCTGCTACATGTTATATATTTACCTCGGCTGTGCCTGCTACATGTTATATATTTACCTCGGCTGTGCCTGCTACATGTTATATATTTACCTCGGCTGTACCTGCTACATGTTATATATTTACCTCGGCTGTACCTGCTACATGTTATATATTTACCTCGGCTGTGCCTGCTACATGTTATATATTGACCACGGCTGTGCCTGCTACATGTTATATATTTATCTCGGCTGTGCCTGCTACATGTTATATATTTATCTCGGCTGTGCCTGCTACATGTTATATATATGTTATATATTTACCTCGGCAGTACCTGCTACATGTTATATATTTACCTCGGCTGTGCCTGCTACATGTTATATATTTACCTCGGCTGTATATGCTACATGTTATATATTTACCTCGGCTGTGCCTGCTACATGTTATATATTTACCTCGGCTGTGCCTGCTACATGTTATATATATGTTATATATTTACCTCGTCTGTACCTGTTACATGTTATATATTTACCTCGGCTGTACCTGCTACATGTTGTATATTTACCTCGGCTGTACCTGCTACATGTTATATATTTACCTCGGCTGTACCTGTTACATGTTATATATTTACCTCGGCTGTACCTGTTTACATGTTATATATTTACCTCGTCTGTACCTGTTACATGTTATATATTTACCTCGGCTGTACCTGCTACATGTTATATATATATTATATATTTACCTCGGCAGTACCTGCTACATGTTATATATATGTTATATATTTACCTCGGCTGTACCTGCTATATGTTATATATTTACCTCGGCTGTACCTGCTACATGTTATATATTTATCTCGGCTGTGCCTGCTACATGTTATATATATGTTATATATTTACCTCGGCAGTACCTGCTATATGTTATATATTTATCTCGGCTGTACGTGCTACATGTTATATATTTACCTCGGCAGTACCTGCTATATGTTATATATTTATCTCGGCTGTACCTGCTACATGTTATATATTTACCTCGGCAGTACCTGCTATATGTTATATATTTACTTCGGCTGTACCTGCTACATGTTATATATTTACCTCGGCTGTACCTGCTACATGTTATATATTTACCTCGGCTGTACCTGCTACATGTTATATATTTATCTCGGCTGTGCCTGCTACATGTTATATATATGTTATATATTTACCTCGTCTGTACCTGTTACATGTTATATATTTACCTCGGCTGTACCTGCTACATGTTATATATTTACCTCGGCTGTACCTGCTACATGTTATATATTTATCTCGGCTGTGCCTGCTACATGTTATATATATGTTATATATTTACCTCGGCAGTACCTGCTATATGTTATATATTTATCTCGGCTGTACCTGCTACATGTTATATATTTACCTCGGCAGTACCTGCTATATGTTATATATTTATCTCGGATGTACCTGCTACATGTTATATATTTATCTCGGTAGTACCTGCTATATGTTATATATTTACTTCGGCTGTACCTGCTACATGTTATATATTTATCTCGGCTGTGCCTGCTACATGTTATATATATGTTATATATTTACCTCGGCAGTACCTGCTACATGTTATATATTTACCTCGGCAGTACCGGCTACATGTTATATAATTACCTCGGCTGTACCTGCTACATGTTATATATTTACCTCGGCTGTACCTGCTACATGTTATATATTTACCTCGGCTGTACCTGTTACATGTTATATATTTACCTCGGCTGTACCTGCTACATGCTATATATTTACCTCGGCTGTGCCTGCTACATGTTATATATTTACCTCGGCTGTATATGCTACATGTTATATATTTACCTCGGCTGTGCCTGCTACATGTTATATATTGTTTATATTTACCTCGTCTGTACCTGTTACATGTTATATATTTACCTCGGCTGTACCTGCTACATGTTGTATATTTACCTCGGCTGTACCTGCTACATGTTATATATTTACCTCGGCTGTACCTGTTACATGTTATATATTTACCTCGGCTGTACCTGTTTACATGTTATATATTTACCTCGTCTGTACCTGTTACATGTTATATATTTACCTCGGCTGTACCTGCTACATGTTATATATATGTTATATATTTACCTCGGCAGTACCTGCTACATGTTATATATATGTTATATATTTACCTCGGCTGTACCTGATACATGTTATATATTTACCTCGGCTGTACCTGCTACATGTTATATATTTACCTCGGCTGTACCTGTTGCATGTTATATATATGTTATATATTTACCTCGGCTGTACCTGCTATATGTTATATATTTACCTCGGCTGTACCTGCTACATGTTATATATTTATCTCGGCTGTGCCTGCTACATGTTATATATATGTTATATATTTACCTCGGCTGTACCTGCTATATGTTATATATTTATCTCGGCTGTACGTGCTACATGTTATATATTTACCTCGGCAGTACCTGCTAAATGTTATATATTTATCTCGGCTGTACCTGCTACATGTTATATATTTACCTCGGCAGTACCTGCTATATGTTATATATTTACTTCGGCTGTACCTGTTACATGTTATATATTTACCTCGGCAGTACCTGCTACATGTTATATATTTACCTCGGCTGTACCTGCTACATGTTATATATTTATCTCGGCTGTGCCTGCTACATGTTATATATATGTTATATATTTACCTCGTCTGTACCTGTTACATGTTATATATTTACCTCGGCAGTACCTGCTACATGTTATATATTTACCTCGGCTGTGCCTGCTACATGTTATATATTTACCTCGGCTGTGCCTGCTACATGTTATATATTTACCTCGGCTGTGCCTGCTACATGTTATATATTTACCTCGGCTGTACCTGCTACATGTTATATATTTACCTCGGCTGTACCTGCTACATGTTATATATTTACCTCGGCTGTGCCTGCTACATGTTATATATTGACCACGGCTGTGCCTGCTACATGTTATATATTTATCTCGGCTGTGCCTGCTACATGTTATATATTTACCTCGGCTGTGCCTGCTACATGTTATATATATGTTATATATTTACCTCGGCTGTACCTGCTACATGTTATATATTTACCTCGGCTGTGCCTGCTACATGTTATATATTTACCTCGGCTGTGCCTGCTACATGTTATATATTTACCTCGGCTGTACCTGCTATATGTTATATATTTACCTCGGCTGTACCTGCTACATGTTATATATTTTATATTTTACCTCGGCTGTACCTGCTACATGTTATATATTTACCTCGGCTGTACCTGCTACATGTTATATATTTATCTCGGCTGTGCCTGCTACATGTTATATATATGTTATATATTTACCTCGTCTGTACCTGTTACATGTTATATATTTACCTCGGCAGTACCTGCTACATGTTATATATTTACCTCGGCTGTGCCTGCTACATGTTATATATTTACCTCGGCTGTGCCTGCTACATGTTATATATTTACCTCGGCTGTGCCTGCTACATGTTATATATTTTTACCTCGGCTGTGCCTGCTACATGTTATATACATGTTATATATTTACCTCTGCAGTACCTGCTATGTTATATATTTATCTCGGCTGTACCTGCTACATGTTATATATTTACCTCGGCAGTACCTGCTATATGTTATATATTTATCTCGGCTGTACCTGCTACATGTTATATATTTACCTCGGCTGTGCCTGCTACATGTTATATATTTACCTGCTGTGCCTGCTACATGTTATATATTTACCTCGGCTGTACCTGCTACATGTTATATATTTACCTCGGCTGTACTTGCTACATGTTATATATTTACCTCGGCTGTGCCTGCTACATGTTATATATTGACCACGGCTGTGCCTGCTACATGTTATATATTTATCTCGGCTGTGCCTGCTACATGTTATATATTTATCTCGGCTGTGCCTGCTACATGTTATATATATGTTATATATTTACCTCGGCAGTACCTGCTACATGTTATATATTTACCTCGGCTGTGCCTGCTACATGTTATATATATGTTATATATTTACCTCGGCAGTACCTGCTATATGTTATATATTTATCTCGGCTGTACCTGCTACATGTTATATATTTACCTCGGCAGTACCTGCTATATGTTATATATTTATCTCAGCTGTACCTGCTACATGTTATATATTTACCTCGGCAGTACCTGCTATATGTTATATATTTACTTCGGCTGTGCCTACTACATGTTATATATATGTTATAAATTTACCTCGGCTGTACCTGCTACATGTTATATATTTACCTCGGCAGTACCTGCTATATGTTATATATTTATCTCGGCTGTACCTGCTACATATTATATATATGTTATAAATTTACCTCGGCAGTACCTGCTACATGTTATATATTTATCTCGGCAGTACCGGCTACATGTTATATAATTACCTCGGCTGTACCTGCTACATGTTATATATTTACCTCGGCTGTACCTGCTACATGTTATATATTTACCTCGGCTGTACCTGTTACATGTTATATATTTACCTCGGCTGTACCTGCTACATGTTATATATTTACCTCGGCTGTGCCTGCTACATGTTATATATTTACCTCGGCTGTATATGCTACATGTTATATATTTACCTCGGCTGTGCCGCTACATGTTATATATTACCTCGGCTGTGCCTGCTACATGTTATATATGTTATATATTTACCTCGTCTGTACCTGTTACATGTTATATATTTACCTCGGCTGTACCTGCTACATGTTGTATATTTACCTCGGCTGTACCTGCTACATGTTATATATTACCTCGGCTGTACCTGTACATGTTATATATTTACCTCGGCTGTACCTGTTTACATGTTATATATTTACCTCGTCTGTACCTGTTACATGTTATATATTTACCTCGGCTGTACCTGTTACATGTTATATATTTACCTCGGCTGTACCTGCTACATGTTATATATTTACCTCGGCTGTACCTGCTACATGTTATATATTTACCTCGGCTGTACCTGCTACATGTTATATATATGTTATATATTTACCTCGGCTGTACCTGCTATATGTTATATATTTATCTCGGCTGTACCTGCTACATGTTGTATATTTACCTCGGCAGTACCTGCTATATGTTATATATTTATCTCGGCTGTACCTGCTACATGTTATATATTTACCTCGGCTGTACCTGCTACATGTTATATATTTATCTCGGCTGTACCTGCTACATGTTATATATTTACCTCGGCTGTGCCTGCTACATGTTATATATTTACCTCGGCTGTGCCTGCTACATGTTATATATTTACCTCGGCTGTACCTGCTATATGTTATATATTTACCTCGGCTGTACCTGCTACATGTTATATATTTATCTCGGCTGTGCCTGCTACATGTTATATATATGTTATATATTTACCTCGTCTGTACCTGTTACATGTTATATATTTACCTCGGCAGTACCTGCTACATGTTATATATTTACCTCGGCTGTGCCTGCTACATGTTATATATTTACCTCGGCTGTACCTGCTACATGTTATATATTTACCTCGGCTGTGCCTGCTACATGTTATATATTTACCTCGGCTGTGCCTGCTACATGTTATATATTTACCTCGGCTGTACCTGCTACATGTTATATATTTACCTCGGCTGTACCTGCTACATGTTATATATTTACCTCGGCTGTGCCTGCTACATGTTATATATTGACCACGGCTGTGCCTGCTACATGTTATATATTTATCTCGGCTGTGCCTGCTACATGTTATATATTTATCTCGGCTGTGCCTGCTACATGTTATATATATGTTATATATTTACCTCGGCAGTACCTGCTACATGTTATATATTTACCTCGGCTGTGCCTGCTACATGTTATATATTTACCTCGGCTGTATATGCTACATGTTATATATTTACCTCGGCTGTGCCTGCTATATGTTATATATTTACCTCGGCTGTGCCTGCTACATGTTATATATATGTTATATATTTACCTCGTCTGTACCTGTTACATGTTATATATTTACCTCGGCTGTACCTGCTACATGTTGTATATTTACCTCGGCTGTACCTGCTACATGTTATATATTTACCTCGGCTGTACATGTTACATGTTATATATTTACCTCGGCTGTACCTGTTTACATGTTATATATTTACCTCGTCTGTACCTGTTACATGTTATATATTTACCTCGGCTGTACCTGCTACATGTTATATATATGTTATATATTTACCTCGGCAGTACCTGCTACATGTTATATATATGTTATATATTTACCTCGGCTGTACCTGCTATATGTTATATATTTACCTCGGCTGTACCTGCTACATGTTATATATTTATCTCGGCTGTACCTGCTACATGTTATATATATGTTATATATTTACCTCGTCAGTACCTGCTATATGTTATATATTTATCTCGGCTGTACGTGCTACATGTTATATATTTACCTTGGCAGTACCTGCTATATGTTATATATTTATCTCGGCTGTACCTGCTACATGTTATATATTTACCTCGGCAGTACCTGCTATATGTTATATATTTACTTCGGCTGTACCTGCTACATGTTATATATTTATCTCGGCTGTGCCTGCTACATTTATATATATGTTATATATTTACCTCGGCAGTACCTGCTACATGTTATATATTTACCTCGGCAGTACCGGCTACATGTTATATATTTACCTCGGCTGTACCTGCTACATATTATATATTTACCTCGGCTGTACCTGTTACATGTTATATATTTACCTCGGCAGTACCGGCTACATGTTATATATTTACCTCGGCTGTACCTGCTACATGTTATATATTTACCTCGGCTGTACCTGTTACATGTTATATATTTACCTCGGCAGTACCGGCTACATGTTATATATTTACCTCGGCTGTACCTGCTACATGTTATATATTTACCTCGGCTGTGCCTGCTACATGTTATATATTTACCTCGGCTGTGCCTGCTACATGTTATATATTTACCTCGGCTGTACCTGCTACATGTTATATATTTACCTCGGCTGTACCTGCTACATGTTATATATTTACCTCGGCTGTGCCTGCTACATGTTATATATTTACCTCGGCTGTGCCTGCTACATGTTATATATTTATCTCGGCTGTGCCTGCTACATGTTATATATTTATCTCGGCTGTGCCTGCTACATGTTATATATTTACCTCGGTAGTACCTGCTACATGTTATATATTTACCTCGGCTGTGCCTGCTACATGTTATATATATGTTATATATTTACCTCGGCAGTACCTGCTATATGTTATATATTTATCTCGGCTGTACCTGCTACATGTTATATATTTACCTCGGCAGTACCTGCTATATGTTATATATTTATCTCGGCTGTACCTGCTACATGTTATATATTTACCTCGGCAGTACCTGCTATATGTTATATATTTACTTCGGCTGTGCCTACTACATGTTATATATATGTTATATATTTACCTCGGCAGTACCTGCTACATGTTATATATTTATTTCGGCAGTACCGGCTACATGTTATATAATTACCTCGGCTGTACCTGCTACATGTTATATATTTACCTCGGCTGTACCTGCTACATGTTATATATTTACCTCGGCTGTACCTGTTACATGTTATATATTTACCTCGGCTGTACCTGCTACATGTTATATATTTACCTCGGCTGTGCCTGCTACATGTTATATATTTACCTCGGCTGTATATGCTACATGTTATATATTTACCTCGGCTGTGCCTGCTACATGTTATATATTTACCTCGGCTGTGCCTGCTACATGTTATATATATGTTATACATTTACCTCGTCTGTACCTGTTACATGTTATATATTTACCTCGGCTGTACCTGCTACATGTTGTATATTTACCTCGGCTGTACCTGCTACATGTTATATATTTACCTCGACTGTACCTGTTACATGTTATATATTTACCTCGGCTGTACCTGTTTACATGTTATATATTTACCTCGTCTGTACCTGTTACATGTTATATATTTACCTCGGCTGTACCTGTTTACATGTTATATATTTACCTCGTCTGTACCTGTTACATGTTATATATTTACCTCGGCTGTACCTGCTACATGTTATATATATGTTATATATTTACCTCGGCAGTACCTGCTACATGTTATATATATGTTATATATTTACCTCGGCTGTACCTGCTATATGTTATATATTTACCTCGGCTGTACGTGCTACATGTTATATATTTATCTCGGCTGTGCCTGCTACATGTTATATATATGTTATATATTTACCTCGGCAGTACCTGCTATATGTTATATATTTATCTCGGCTGTACCTGCTACATGTTATATATTTACCTCGGCAGTACCTGCTACATGTTATATATTTATCTCGGCTGTACCTGCTACATGTTATATATTTACCTCGGCTGTGCCTGCTACATGTTATATATTTACCTCGGCTGTGCCTGCTACATGTTATATATTTACCTCGGCTGTACCTGCTATATGTTATATATTTACCTCGGCTGTACCTGCTACATGTTATATATTTATATCGGCTGTGCCTGCTACATGTTATATATATGTTATATATTTACCTCGTCTGTACCTGTTACATGTTATATATTTACCTCGGCAGTACCTGCTACATGTTATATATTTACCTCGGCTGTGCCTGCTACATGTTATATATTATGTTATATATTTACCTCGGCTGTGCCTGCTACATGTTATATATTACTCGGCGGTGTGCCTGCTACATGTTATATATTTACCTCGGCTGTACCTGCTACATGTTATATATTTACCTCGGCTGTACCTGCTACATGTTATATATTTACCTCGGCTGTGCCTGCTACATGTTATATATTTACCTCGGCTGTGCCTGCTACATGTTATATATTTATCTCGGCTGTGCCTGCTACATGTTATATATTTATCTCGGCTGTGCCTGCTACATGTTATATATATTATATATTTACCTCGGCAGTACCTGCTACATGTTATATATTGTTTTTTTACCTCGGCTGTGCCTGCTACATGTTATATATTTACCTCGGCTGTATATGCTACATGTTATATATTTATATGTTATATATTTACCTCGGCTGTGCCTGCTACATGTTATATATATTGTTATATATTTACCTCGTCTGTGCCTGTTACATGTTATATATTACCTCGGTTGTACTGCTACATGTTTATATTTACCTCGGCTGTACTGCTACATGTTATATATTTACCTCGGCTGTACATGTTACATGTTATATATTTACCTCGGCTGTACCTGTTTACATGTTATATATTTACCTCGTCTGTACCTGTTCATGTTATAATTTACCTCGGCTGTACCTGCTACATGTTATATATATGTTATATATTTACCTCGGCAGTACCTGCTACATGTTATATATATGTTATATATTTACCTCGGCTGTACCTGCTACATGTTATATATTTATCTCGGCTGTACCTGCTACATGTTATATATATGTTATATATTTATCTCGTCAGTACCTGCTATATGTTATATATTTATCTCGGCTGTACGTGCTATATGTTATATATTTATCTCGGCAGTACCTGCTATATGTTATATATTTATCTCGGCTGTACCTGCTATATGTTATATATTTATCTCGGCAGTACCTGCTATATGTTATATATTTATTTCGGCTGTACCTGCTACATGTTATATATTTATCTCGGCTGTGCCTGCTATATGTTATATATTTATCTCGGCAGTACCTGCTACATGTTATATATTTACCTCGGCTGTACCTGCTACATGTTATATATTGTTTTTTTACCTCGGCTGTACCTGCTACATGTTATATATATGTTATATATTTACCTCGGCTGTACCTGCTACATGTTATATATTTATCTCGGCTGTGCCTGCTACATGTTATATATTTACCTCGGCTGTACCTGCTACATGTTATATATTTACCTCGGCTGTACCTGATACATGTTATATATTTATCTCGGCTGTACCTGATACATGTTATATATTTATCTCGGCTGTACTTGCTACATGTTATATATTTACCTCGGCTGTGCTTGTTACATGTTATATATTTACCTCGGCTGTACTTGCTACATGTTATATATTTACCTAGGCTGTGCCTGCTACATGTTATATATTTACATCGGCTGTGCCTGCTACATGTTATATTTACCTCGGCTGTGCCTGCTACATGTTATTGTTATATATTTACCTCGGCTGTGCCTGCTATTGTATATATTTATCGGCTGTGCCTGCTACATGTTATATATTTACTTCGGCTGTACCTGCTACATGTTATATTTACCTCGGCTGTGCCTGCTACATGTTATATATTACCTCGGTGCTGTGCAGTTCTATATGTGTTTATATTTTCTCGGCTGTACCTGCTACATGTTATATATTACCTCGGCTGTACCTGCTACATGTTGTATATTTATCTCGGCTGTGCCTGCTACATGTTATATATTTACCTCGGCTGTACGGATACATGTTTATATTTTACCTCGGCTGTACCTGTTGCATGTTATATATTGTTTTATTTACCTCGTCTGTACCTGTACATGTTATATATTGTTTTTTTTACCTCGGCAGTACCTGCTACATGTTATATATATTGTTATATATTTACCTCGGCTGTACCTGCTACATGTTGTTTTTTGGTGTTGTTGTTATATATATGTTATATATTTACCTCGGCTGTACCTGCTACATGTTATATATATGTTATATATTTACCTCGGCTGTGCCTGCTACATGTTGTATATTTACCTCGGCTGTACCTGCTACATGTTATATATTTACCTCGGCTGTACCTGTTACATGTTATATATTTACCTCGGCTGTACCTGTTACTTCGATTGTTTCCTTTAACACTAATGGTTTATCGAATTGTGAAGCATCAACTAAAAGAAAATACAAGCACACATCTGTGAGTTTAGTTTCATCTTCATCGAAAATAGTCGACAAATCTATTAGTTTAGTTTATACAAATTTATTTTAGCTCGATTGCGAAACAAGTTCTTTCAACTTATATTAATCACTCTCGAGACCTCATTCCTGATGGAATCCATCGCCATGAAGGAGAGAAGAGGCAATGTGGAATTTAAATGCCTTGCCTAAGGGCACAATCGTAACGGCGCCAGCGGGGCTCGAACTCCGGACCTTTCGCACCTGAAGCGAACGCGCATCCACTGCGCTATCACGACTTCCACTTCCACTTCACGACAAATCTATTAGTAGATAGAAGATAGATAGATATAAGTTGAACATTACTCCTGTAAGGCCATACCATATACTCATATGTCCAAAATATTCAACATTGCGATCAAAATACATAAAACGCTACAATTACACCTGGCCAACGAAACAAAGAGTTGCCAGTCTTATATCAACAAACTCCAAAATTACAAACAGAAAAAACAATCTTTGCAAATTCATTTACCATGCTCATTAGTGACTATTTCACTCCAAGTGCATGGAAAATCGAGAAAGTTGTCCCCCTTGTAAATTACCCAATAAGCAGATATCAATAGACAATCTCTGGTGTGTTTTCCATAGAGTTATATAGTAACTCGATATATAAATTGCAATAAAGTCATTATTTCATCATAGGCCAATCTATTACCACATATACGAAGATAGATAATTTTCTGTACTTTCAAGACGTTGTTTTTATTTTAAAATAAGTATATGTCTTGTACAGTATAATTAAACAAATATACATAGACCATCACGTCATATTTCGCCTATATACTACTATGTAAAATTTAGAAAACACTGATATGTACCTGTTTTGTGCTCAAATAGTTTTATTTTGTTGTTCGTTGACAATCTATTACCACATATGACATTCTTCATATTTTCAAGATCTTTTTAATGATGCAAAGTATAATAAAATAAGTTGTTATCTTCAACGATAATTTTGATGTTACATCGTAAAAAGACAATTTCTGTTTCTGGCGGTACTATATACTAAGTATAACCCATAGTCGGAACATATTTATAATAGTATAGTCAAAATTCGTTCACCATATATATCATCTTTATTTCCTCCATTTCTGAAGAGTATATAACATTCAAAAAAGAAACACATAGGATATTACAAACATACAAAGGACATAAAATGATGCAAACATAAAGACATTTCATAGTGAGAACATACAAAGGACATCAAACGTATTGCAAAGATTGGAGTTTCGGAAGACATCCATTATTTTAAGCATACACACAATATCAAACGTTATGAAACAAACAAGAACATCAAACAATATACATACAAGAGAACATCGCATTGTGCAAACATTAAGCACTAAGCTAGCAGTAATGTTTACATAATGCACGTTTGGTTATGCATATTTAGTCTTATACTAGGAAGCCTCTTAGAAACAAAGAGAAATCCAATAAGCAGCATATTTAAATGTTTACAAAGGTTGGCAGAAATTTAAGAACATACTATTTCACCGAAACGAAAAGTGAATATAAGAAAGTTATTCTAAAAACGCTGCATTATGTAGATCATGTTTAGGAGCCAGATTTATGCTTTAGATGATCACAGCTCTCAGAAATGTTCCGTTTAAATTCATAAATTCAACATATCTGTTTAGTTCAATAAAGTGTGATATATTCAAGTCAATAAAGCCTAACATAAACAATAGTTGTTCCTCTAAGCTCACACTTTTCATGTATATAAACAAGTCAGCACAGAATTGTTCTCTGACCGAGTGCCAGTACTGTGACCTAGGTGTTGCCAAAGTAGTGCAATCGAAAACATTATGAAACAAAGGGTCATTTATAGGGGTTAAGCAGTTCTGACATTCAACGGTGGTTATAAGATTGGTTTTACAGCACAATTTTGCCATGAACATCATGTTTTCTATATCACGCGGTTGTTGCATAGCAACTCGCCAAATGTTGGCTACTGTCAGGAAACTGTGCAGACGTTTAAACCTGTCGAAATCGGAACAAACAGACATGCGGTGTATTTGGTCGGTTTTGCTAATGTTGTTCCACAGTTCACAACCGAAAAATGCTTTAGGTAGTACTGTTGAAATGTATAGTTTTGACACTGTTATCGGGTTTATTCCGGTACTATGGAGACCACTGGTAGCTATGGAAAACAGAGTACCACGTGCAGTCTGACGCACGTCGTCGACATTTTCCGGTTTCCTGCTCGATTTGTCCTGCATAATTCCAAGATGTTTGTATTTGTTTGTTTGGCGTAATTCAATATTTGAGTAATACAAGACAATATATTTAAAATCTCTGGTCTTCGTTGTGTATTAGCACGGCGCATTTAGAAGGGTTGTACGTATAGCGCCATTTGTTGGCGTATTTACGACATATATCAATTAGTTCGGAGAGACCAGACTTGCTTAACGATAGCAACACAATATCGTCTGCTTGAGTCGGGGCACAAAGCGAGATGTCGTTAATTTTCAGCCCGTATCCGGAGTTATCTAGAGTCTTGAGCAGTTCATCCAGAAGGACGGTGTATAGTAACGGAGCACAAATACTACCTTGTCTTGTTCCCTGTTGTAATGGAAAGCTCTCTGACAGGTGACCATAAGAGAGTACGCGGCTGGAACCCTCCCTCAGCATACTATCGAATATTCGAGTTTTGCCATTTAGACCAAGTTCATATAACTTGAAGAGAACGCCTGAGATCCACGTGCGATCAAAGGCCTTCATGGCATCCATGAAACATGTGTAGAGAACATTATGTCTTTCATAGCAATAGTTGACAGTCTCCTGGTAGATAAATGAGACCATTTTGCTATTTTTGCCCTTTTGAAAGCCATGTTGGAATTGGTGTTAAGTTTTTATAGAAAGGACTCTTTTCAATTCTGTTCAATAGCAGTTTTTCAAAAGTTTTGAAAACTACGGGAAGCAAAGAAATAGCTCTGTAATTGTTGGGGTCTGTTTTAGATTTCCCATTGCCTTTGTGCAGCGTAACAGTTATGCCTTGTTTAAGTTTGTTAGGTAGCCTTTCATTGTCAAGTATACTGTTAAATAACTTAACTAAGCAATTCACAAGCATTTTGCCACCGTATTTTAAGTGTTCATATGTGATGTTATCGGAGGACGCACTTTTCCCATTTGGCATGGTGACAGTAATGTTCGACAACTCTTCAAGTGTTACATGACGTGAAATAACACTGGATTCCGGAGATTCCTGTACAGTATGGTAGGTGCTTAACTCAGTTTCAATAGTTTGTTTAAATGTATCGTCAAATCCTTTATCGTACGAGAATGAGTAAAGGTTTTGGAAGTATTTATGCCATCCGTGTAAGATTCTCTCAGGCTCGCGTTCAATTTTATCATCGAATTTAATTTCATTACCAGAGGTTGATTTTTTTATTTTTCTGGAGTTTATAATCTTCCAAAATCCCTTTTGGTCTATTTCGGACAATTTATCTATTCTCTCATTTTCTGAGATTTCGAACATTTTCGAAGCATTGCGCAATTTCCGGCGTTTTGTTCGGAGGTTTTGTATTCAACGTAGAGTGGGCCCTCTCTCGGTCTTCCAGCATTAATCCATCTATATCGTGTTAACCTCATTGTCCTGTTGAGTTCCTTAAGGGTGTTGGACCAAAATGGTTTTAGACAGCTCTTGAAAGTTCGTTTGGGTAGACATTTTTCCGCTGCATCTTGAATGCATGACACTATGTTTTCATACGTCAAGTCCATATTGCAGCAATTTAATATATTCGCTTGGAGAGACGTCGACAGTTCGTTTTTATAGTGTTGAGTTTTATCTGGCGAAGTCCATTTGTAGCATAGCTTTGTGAATTTCAGAGAGTCTGGCGTAAAACAAGCGGACACATTTTGTTTTAACACAAGGGTGACAAAAATAGGTAGATATCTGGACACGTTTAGCGGGGAGTCGTTGGCGATGTGACAAGTTTCTACACTACTTATCAACGTTTCATCGAGTAAAACGTGATCAATCAGGCTCGGAGGAGCGTTTGGACCAGGCACAAAGCTGTAACGCGCACCAGTACATATGTTCGAGTCTGTTACACAGTGGAGGCTGTGACGTTTGGCTAAGTTCGAAATGTAAATGTCTCTATTTCTACCAATACCATTCTCTAGAAATTTGGCGTTGAAGTCTCCCATTACAACAGCTTTGTCACCGTCGCAGACTTGCGATAGTATGTCGTTAATATTGTCAATTTCACTTTTGAACAGGTCTAATGATTCGTTTGAACAAGGTAAATATACTTGTATAAAGTATAAGGTATATTCATCTAAGGCGAGTTTTATGGCTGCTATGCGGTCACTGTCGGTGTCTAAAATCTGTACCCTATCACTAAACGTTTTTCGCCAAAGTAGTGCGACCCCACCTTTGCCAAACATTCTACCATTTAATGTCTTAGGATTTGAGCACAAGACCACATGCGCATCGTAATCTTGAGATAAGTTTTCCAGGATATAAGAATTATGACTGAGTAGTCAGTGTTCCGATAAACCACAAACTGAAATGTTTTTCGATGTAAGTTCACTCAAGAGGTATGGGATACCCGACATTATTCCAGTCACATTCCATGTTAAAATATTCAGATTCATTGAAGGTATATGTAAGTTAATCGACATTATCGTACCACCTTCGGTAATCAGGGGCGACAACTGATTCCGGCTGGCCAAATATCAGGGTCCTCGATTATCTCCGCTTGATCTTCATCTATTACTATTTGAGCTGCGCGGCTGTCTGTCCTTCGTGTGTATAAAAACTGCAGATTTAAACGTTATACCGATATCTTCAAGGAACACTTCGAGCCCTTCTTCGTCACTCTCGAGATCTATGCCTGTGATAATAAACGATTTTGCTTTCTTACGAATTACACCTTTGAAAATATTGTTACGTTGTTTCGCGTTTACGTTGTTGGAGTCATGTCTAGGAAATGATTCTTGTGAGATAAGAGAGTGACTGTTATACACCAATTCGCCGTTATTTGACTCAGTTAAGTCAATCAATGAGGTACCAGAGTGAGGTATAAGTGGACCGGTTACATCGCTGTTGCATTGCTGATGTCTTATCACTGACGTGGCTGTGTTTGTCAGAGAGCCCGACCTTCCGAGCTGTTTGTTTTACGTTAGGTCCATCAGTCACATTGGTTGATGGTTGATTCTGGCTTGGCTGCAAGATTTTCTCAAAGAAATTGAGCATATTGCTGTTCATATTTTCAAGTTTTTCGGTTAAATTATCCGCGAACTTGTCTAGTGTAGCTTTAAGCATGTTCGTGGTGCTATAACTATCAACTTTAAGTAATTTAACCTTAGAATCAAGCAGGGTTGGCACATTTTGGACAATTGCATTTTGGACAGGGGTTTTGGACAGTCCAAAAGTGTCCTGTCTAGAATTAATAAAAGACACCAAATTGTCCAAAAGTGTCCTAAATGAATTTTTGGCAAAATGTATTTACTAAATCATATCCTAGTATAAACATAGTAGTTTATATGTTTCTGTAGCAAAATTGATTCTTTGTATATGGAGGGGTTATATGGGATTACATTCACACATATAATTCACCATTGTCTTTGTTGTCATAGGACCTATTATACCCACAGTGTATGTGTGAAAACTTCAAATGACTGTGATTGACTCATATTTAAGGTCAATTTCTTTGTTGTCACAGGACCTATTATACCCACAGTGTATGTGTGAAAACTTCAAATGACTGCGATTGACTCATATTTAAGGTCAATTTCTTTGTTGTCACAGGACCTATTATACCCACAGTGTATGTGTGAAAACTTCAAATGACTGCGATTGACTCATATTTAAGGTCAATTTCTTTGTTGTCACAAGACCTATTATACCCACAGCGTATGTGTGAAAACTTCAAATGACTGTGATTGACTGTCTAAACATACCCAGCCTATAAAAGTTTAGGGCTGTGTGAAAAGGATATCATTTACTGAATGTTATTCTGTCATATCACATTCACATAATATCTCCACAATGCCTGGCAGGCCTAGAGATCCTATTTGGGGGCACTTTCAAGAAGTCCTTGTTGGACAACATTTGTATGCCAGATGTACCAAATGTGAATATCAGTTAGTTGGCAAACCCCTCAGAATGAAGAAACACTTTGAAAAGTGTTGCAAGTTAACTACCCCTGCCAATCAACATGCTCAAGAGAATCAACTTCCAGACCCAGTGCCTGTCCTTGCACCAGTACAACCACAGGCAGCCAAGCGTATGTTGGAAGATCCAGACATTGTGGCACCTCCTCCAAAGAGACATAACACCCAGCCTCACATTGATAACCACATTACTAAGACAGATCAAGCTACAACAGAGCTACTACATATGGAATTAGCCAAACTGTTCTTTGGGTGCAACATTCCATTTACAGTGATTGAACATCCTCTTTTCCTCAGTTTCATGAGAGTAGCTCGCCCTGGCTATGTCCCACCGAATAGAAAACAACTAGCAGACAAGTACCTCGACAAAGTGCATGAAGGCCTACAGACAACCATGGCTGAGCAACTCCAGGGCAAAGTTGTCACCCTTGTTGAGGATGGCTGGAGCAACATTAGAAATGAACCAGTCATTGCCACCTGCGTGCAGACCCATGACAAGACATACTTTATTGATGCAACAGACACTGGCTCCATGCCCAAAACTGGTGCCAACTGTGCATCCCTTGCAAAGGAGAACATTATTAAAGCTGAACGTGACTATGGCTGTTCGGTAAAGTCTGTGTGTACTGACAATGCTGCCAATATGGATAAAATGCGTAAAACCCTCGTTCAAGATGATCCATCACTAATTGTGTATGGATGTTCCGCTCATTGGGGAAACCTTCTTGGTCAGGATATAACACCTACTAATGTCACCAAATTCATTGTGGAGATCCAGAAATACTTCCGGAACCACCATCTACCTGCTGCATGGCTTGCACAGACAGAAGGTAGCATCAGACCTGCATTACCATGTGATGTCCGCTGGAAGAGCCAGGATGCCTGTTTGGAGTCTTTTATCAGAAATCGCCCATTCTATATGGAGATTTGCCAGGATCACGATGATGACATTGACAAAACCATAGTGAGCCGAGTTATGGATTACAATTTGTTTACTCTAGCCAAGGAACTGAAAGCTCAGCTCTCCCCTATTTCACAAGCCATCGATATATTTCAGTCAAACTCTACTGGATTAGCCAAGGCTTGTGATACCTGGATTGCCCTTCTTGATAACCCTGTCCTCGAGCAACACAAACAAGCCATAAAGAAGAGGTTTACTCAAGCTGTGACCCCTAGTCATTTTGCAGCCTATATGACGAATCCGGTCTACAAGGGCAGTAAACTCACACAAGAGCAACGTGACACGGCTATGGATTGGCTAGCAGAAAGAAACCAAGAATTCATTGAATGTGCTGTTCTCTTTGAAGCACAGGCTACCCCATATCCAGGTTATATGTTCAAAGCAACCAACCTACACCCAGTCATCTGGTGGACATCCTTGAAAAGAACCAGCCTTTCACCAGCCTTCATTGACCTTATGATTGCTCTACATACAGCCACTGCCTCATCTGCCTCAATAGAGCGTGTCTTCAGTACCTTCAGTCTGATCCACTCAAAGCTCAGAAATAGACTTGGTGTAAAACGAGCTGCTAAGTTAGTGTTTTGCTTTCGCATGCTTCGTGGCAAGGATGATTTGGATTACTGAATGAGTGACTAACAGATTACCTTGGTAACAGCTGCTTGATAAAAGACTATACTGTGCTAGTATTTTTTCTACATTAATCTAGTTGTGTTAAACTGTGTTATATATTCCTGTGCTGAATAAATATATGATTGTGACACATAAATGACAATTGTTTGTTTTCCTTATTATTTATATGAAAGATATTATGAGTAAAAGAGAATGGCATTTGGTGTTTATTAACAACACACACACCTAATACCTTAATATTATATAATAAATTGTAAAATGCATTACCACAAACACATAGTCTTATGATATTAGACAAATAAAGACAATAAAGGACAATAAAGTACGCCTTTTTTAATAAAAGACACTTTTGGACATGTGTCCTGTCCAAAATTAAAAAAGACAGTCTTTTTTCCAACCCTGGAATCAAGAGTCTTCATAATTTTCTGACTTTCGTTTTGAAAACTAGTATTTGATTGGTCAATTTGTTTTTGCATTTCTGATTCAATTGTATCATCAATGTCTTGCTTGAGAAGTTTTTCATTGTTTTTTATTTTGGTGGAGCCATCAAGAAGTTTGTTTATGTTTTTCGAGTTGTCATCTGATCTTTGATTCACGTTAGAGACGTCAGACAATAATTGCATACGAGAGTTTTCAAGTTTGGAAACACAAGATGATAGCACATCAATGCCATCCGAGAGACATCTACAGTCCTTCGGCGGAACTCCTTTAGCTTTGCGCGCTAATATACTGCAACATGAGTCGAGTTCGTGTTGGATGAAACTTACACTACTTTTCATGCTGAATGAAAATGACTCAAATCTTTCTTTCATTTCGTTTGCTCCTTTTTTCAGGACGAGCACATCAGACTGCAGAGTAGCCACTGTATTTTTCAGGAACATTAATTCATAATTGTCATCCGTTGCCAATCGTCTGGGAGTACTCGGGACCTGCCTGACACTAGAGTTTCCTCTTTTGAACAGATCATCGATTTCGGATAGGTTCCCAAAGATAAATTGGTACAGTAAGAAGCAGTCATTGGCGTACTTTACCAGGATCGAACCTTTGGGAGAGTTTCTACGCTCTCTCAGAACGCCAGTCGGAGGGTTTTGACAGCCACGTGCTCTAGATGCCAGTTCCGTCCTGTAGCCAGATATAGTTTCTTCACAGTTGTTCACCAGAACCAGGAGACGTGGAATGTACATGTCCTTGGGTAGATCAGAAAGTTCCATATCAAGTTGATCATGGACAACGTCCTTTAGTTTATACACTGGATAGGGTTGCGCACCTTGCAGTTCGCCGAAAGCATCCGTTGGAGGCGAGGGAATGTGGTTGGTGGCATGCTGTTCACTATGCCTGGTAGAATTATATTCCACAGCAGAAAACGTGTTACCTGTGGACTCGGGTGAAAAGACTGTTTTCCGGTACGTTTGTTTATAGTCAGGGCTAGGGTTATTACAAGTTAGTTGGATCGGATTCAGATCAGTCAGAGTTGTGTTATCGTTCATGAATAAACTATCTGAGGTTACATCTGAAGCGACCGGATATTTACTATTTTCGTCCATCTCGCCTAACTCCGGAGAAATACGTAATCCATGTACCCGTCGGTAGTGATAATCGCTAAGTATGGTCGAAAAATAGCCGGAGGCTCCATTCCTTTCTACAGGTAAATTTGATAATAGTGAGCAAGTTGTTCACTCTCTTTTGTTTTCTGTAGTCCCTTCTATTATATTCAAACTACATCAAACTGTTAGTTACAAAGTTCACTATCTTCAGCATCAAACACTTACGCTCATTTTGATACAAAAATATCCAACAATTTCCATTTATATAGTCACTAATATGTAATTATCATCAGAGCCAAAATCCACACCTTTTCAACTGTGCTGTGTTAGCTATGTCATCTATAATATTAAATTGTTTTAAGTTTTCTGTGTTTGAAAGTGCGATCATGTGTGAATTCCATTGAAGTAATTATCGACATCCTGTCGCTTCCTGTCCCCATCGGGTACAATGGGAACCTTAGTTTGTTGTGTATTTACCTTCTTTGAGTAATATGGATTTAAAAATAGTGACATTTGACATTGTGAAACAGTGACACAAACAATAGAGTGGTCCATCGTTCGCACCTTTGGTAATTGACAGCAATATCTTAGTGCTAATACAGTCAGTCACTATGGCGTTGCTTCGCGAGAGAGTACGTGTTAACTACAAGCTTATTCACGAAGGACATCCACTTCCAAAAGAGTATCCAACACAACCTGTGCTGCCAGATACATACATCGCAGAGAGATTGATCAAACACAACCTGTGCTGCCAGATACATACATCGCAGAGAGATTGATCAAACACAACCTGTGCTGCCAGATACATACATCGCAGAGAGATTGATCAAACATAACCTGTGCTGCCAGATACATACATCGCAGAGAGATTGATCAAAAGAAAAGGAATTGCGGCTGATTCGGACCGTGGCTGATTCGGACCATGGCTGATTCGGACCAGATCAGTGGCTGATTCGGACCAGATCAGTGGCTGATTCGGACCAGATCAGTGGCTGATTCGGACCAGATAGTGACTTATTCGGACCACTCGAAAAACTTCTAATTTTGTTATAAAATTTGCATTGATTTCATACTTATCCAAACATCAGTGGCTGATTCGGACCAGATAAGTGGCCGATTCGGACCAGATTTTCATATATTAATGAAATATTAACCTCGGACATCAGTGGCTGATTTTGACCATATTTTGAATAATGGGAAATGGTGGTGGAGATACCTGATTCATTTGCAACTAAAAAATAATCACAACACGTAGGACATTTTGTTTTGTTTTTTAATGATAGCACATTTGGCCAATGGCCAGTCTAGCACATGAGCATCATATATAACACAACAAGGTATCCGAATCAGCCATTAATCTGGTCCGAATCAGCCATTAATCTGGTCCGAATCAGCCACTGATATCTGAGTTAAATATTTCATTAATATACAAATATTTACATCCTTTTATCGTCTAAATGCAAACAAAACCAGTTTTCTAAGTCTACATATCTGGATAAGTATGAAATCAATGCTAATTTTATAACAAAATTAGAAGTTTTTCGAGTGGTCCGAATCGGCCACTGATCTGGTCCGAATCAGCCACTGATCTGGTCCGAATCAGCCACTGATCTGGTCCGAGTCAGCCTGGTCCGAATCAGCCATGGTCCGAATCAGCCAAGTACCAAGAAAAGAAACCCCAAAGGTAAGTTCTAGTATCGTAATACTTATCAACATTTTGGTCTTCTTAGGTCATAGTATACGAGAGGTTATCCAAACATGCGGATATTTGCTATTATGTTAGTAATGTGTTGCATCATTACGAAGCTATCAAGCCCGTGTATGCTCATAATGTGTTGCATCATTACGAAGCTATCAAGCCCGTGTATGCTCATAATGTGTTGCATCATTACGAAGCTATCAAGCCCGTGTATGCTCATGTAGAACAATTTTCGTCATATCCGTAGCTTATCGATACCGGTTGTCGTGTTGTTGCAAATATGCATCCTGAGAATATGAAAAATAAGCTGAAACTGGTATCCATGACAGACCAATAACTTTCATAGTAAACTCTAAATAACATCTTCATTGTTACAAAGCATTCCTGTTATAGCCGTATTCGTCGTTCAATTGTCTTTGGTATAACTTCTGACAAAATCAGTATCAGTATGAAATTGCACATGATGCCTTAAATATGATATTTGATACCAGGATCGTTTTGATTTATTTATCTATGTTCCTGGTGATCCATACACGATATATAAATGGTAGTAGTTTCGTCAACCTTATTTGTATAGTAGTTTACTATTGTGGTCGCGGAGGTGTTTTATCACCTCTGCCTTACAGAACAAACTACTATATAAATTAATAGACGAAACACAAACAAAGCAATTATGCCTATTATTAAAAATACAATTATGATTGGATTGGTAGATAGATAGAGATAGATACTTTTATTTCCTCCATTTTTGTTTGTTTTGTGATAAAATGATTTAAAATACTCTTATTGACTATTCTGAAATAATTATGTTTTATTAAAATGTGTGATATACTGTATATCAGACGAAACATCCAGTCCAGGTAGTACATAACACCAGTTTGACGAAATTGTAGGTTGACGAAACATCCGTAAATCATATAAATTATCTAGATTGTGTTGAAACATTGTGTTCACCCATAAATTCATTTGGAAACATTGTGTTCACCGCATACATGCATTTGGGCGACTAAATTATTTTCTAAGAAGATTAAACAATCTAAACATAATTAATAAAGAATTAAAATTACAATAAGAATATTTTTAGAGGGCTACATGGGTTGCATTGATCTAAGTGTGTGTTTACCAACTTCGCAAAAAATAAAGCTATTTGATTCTTTAGTAGGTTCGATCCTCAATTTTAGTGCCGAAATATGGGGAACACATAAAGCCACGGACATCGAACTTGTCCATGCAAAATTCTTGCCCAGAATTCTCGGAGTAAAAAATCAACAAATTTAACTGCGCTATACGGAGAATTAGGTCGATTACCGCTCCATATCTATCGAAAAATTAAACTACTTAAGTATTGGATTAAGATATTAAAACAAGAAGATTCAAGTTTAACAAAACAACTTATCTATTATTAAAAACGGACGTTGATTTAGGTCACACTTATAACCGAAAAAATTGGGCGTTTGAAATAAAAACAATACTATCAGATCACGGATTTAACAATATCTGGAATGAACAGTTCACCCATGACATCCCTCTGGACATTATTAAGCAACGGATAATCGATACATATCTACAAAAATGATTTAGAACTTCATCACATAACCTTTTTATTGAAACAGGGAGATATAACAACGTGGCTCATGAACTGAGGACTTGTAAATCCTGTACTATGACACAAATTGAAAGTGAATATCATTTTCTACTTGTATGTCCACATTATCGCGATATAAGAAAGAAATACATTAAACGCTATTATTGTCATTGGCCGACAATGCATAAATTCGATGCTCTAATGTCCGCTACGTCTAATAAAACTATTTGTAACCTATCAAAGTTTATATACTTTGCCAACAAAATACGCATTATCTAAGTACCTTAAATACTGTATCTACCTATTGTATAGTGATTGTTAATCTGCACTGTTAAAAACCCATGCTCTTCTGAAAAAACTTGTGTTCACACTATATTATATATTATATGTTTGTAAACATTAATATGACATGTTTAATGCTGAATAAAATATTTGTATTGTATTGTATATTGTATTCATGTTATGTCAATATTGATTATTGTGTTGATCAGGTATAAAATCATTAACCGTGACATATTAATACATGTGGATGTGTAGTGATAACAAGATCTATAAAGTGATGTGTTGAATTACCCGTGTCGACCCATTTCCTGTAGAACCATATTTGTTTTATTACTTGGGTCGGTGACACGATGCATAACGGACTTTGTTAAGTACAGCTTCGTTTCCGTTAGAATGAGGGCCACAGGTGATTTAACACGACATCTTATGGACCGTTATATCTCACTGAGTCTATACTATGTGCTATATCTCACTGAGCCTATACTATATATGCTATATCTCACTGAGCCTATACTATATATGCTATATCTCACTGAGCCTATACTATATATGCTATATCTCACTGAGTCTATATTATATATGCTATATCTCACTGAGTCTATACTATATATGCTATATCTCACTGAGCCTATACTATATATGCTATATCTCACTGAGCCTATACTATATATGCTATATCTCACTGAGTCTATATTATATATGCTATATCTCACTGAGTTTATACTATGTGCTATATCTCACTGAGTCTATACTATATGCTATATCTCACTGAGTCTATACAGTATGCTATATCTCACTGAGTCTATATATAGTATACAATATGCTATCACATTACTTTCAATTTTGTTTAAGGAAACAGTGTTCCTGGTCAAATGGGCTGAGTACCACCGGAATGAGTCCACATGGGAACCGGAGTCACACATACCATTACTGCTTGCTGGGCACTACATGAACCCCGCTGTAGACTATTCAAGACTGGAAAGTGCTGCCTATGTATTTGAGACGGCAATTCAACAGCGCCTATCTTCAAGATCTTCAACTGTTTCTGTTAGAATTGACCTTGATATCTTTAGACACGTGTTTTCTGTAGATGATTCTGTGCTCGTAAATGGGGAAGACCAACTCTGTAAATTACCTTTGATCAAGCATTGGTATTACAAGCTTATGCGCGACGGTAGAGGCATACGTGTAACTTTCCCAATAAGAATCACCCCAAAACTACGCATGAAATGCATACATGTGCGTGACGGTGTTCAAGCAAAAAAAGAAACAGTGCCTGTGGAGAAATGGATTATAGTGTGTGCAGTTGAGCCGTTGTTAATACAACCTTAAAATGGCTAGGTCTAAACTTTTGTTGTCACCATTACTTTCACCTAAGTTTAAAGATGTTATAACTTTTAGAGATATATCACCAAATATTAATAAATGTTTCACTGAAAAAGGTAGGGTAGCTTTGACACTCACAGTAAAGAAATCCTTTCTTAAAGAACTTCACGATTCCAAATCATCCAGCGACCTGACGTTTATTGATATTATCAATTCACAGCTGACAACATTCCAGCTTAATGCATCCTCTCGTCTAGAAACTAGATTTTCAACTCTTTGTTATAAGGTGAAAGACGTGTTGAGAAAAGGTATTGGAGCACAACGACACACATTCTTAGACGAATCGGTCGCAATATCAATATATGAAAGTGAATTACACAATGTTAGAGATCTTGCACAGACTGTTTCTAAATTCTGCCACGAAAAATATGAATTCATTAAGAGGTGTTCCGAATTGCATATTTCATTGGCTAAACTAAAATCCGAAAATTCAGAGTTGCAAACTACCAATCTGTTTATGAATATCGACCAGTCTTGTCATAAGAAAACTGTTTCGTTGTTCACTGAAAATCTGTGTGAATTAAGGTCTGATAATAAGGCATTGCGAGAAGATGTACACATTTTGAAACATGATATTGATATTTTAAAGCAGCAGATGGAATATACCAAGCAACATGACCAAAAGCTTGAATCAGAAAATGTTAATCTTCTGAAATTGAACATAAACATGTTAGAACCCCAAAGTCAGCAGATCGAAGGTTGTTGAAATCGTTCAAAAATGATGCCGAAAGAGCAATGTGGCTTGCGGAAAGTTTTGACTTAATGCCAGAACCTCTTACAACTCAGAAGGATTCCGGTGTCTCGCAATATGTAACATTTAGTGAAATGAAGTCAGTGGACAAAGACAAAATCAGAGAACTAGTGTACATACTTGACAAATTACTCCATCAGCAACACTGCATATTACGAGTTAACAGTGTTCGACAAAAGCCTGCCGCGTAAGTATTTGATTGCACAGGAACGTGAACACTTGAATAAACTGTTTCACATTGAACGATGCCTTGGTAACGTACGTGGCGCATAGTTTAAAGCACGAACTCGAGTCATACATAGAGCGAAATAACGATGCCCTGGTAACGTACGTGGCGCATAGTTTAAAGCACGAACTCGAGTCATACATAGAGCGAAATAAGATCAATAACAACGAACCATTGAAAGTGAAATGTTCTGGAGATGGTGCTAAGATGAGCAGAGTAACAAAGTTTGTTACACTTTCGCTGTCATTTCCAGACATTAAGAACAGTACAGCAACAGACAATATAAAAACAATTGCCATCGTGAAATGCAAAGAGTCTTATGAGGATATGAAGACTTGTTCGTACCCAATCATCCATGAACTGAATGAACTTTTAGAGTCTCAGCAAATTGATGTCGGTGGTCAAATCTACCCCCTGGACATATATTTTGGTGGAGACATGAAATTTATTCAAATATTTCTTGGACTATCAGGTGCGACTAGCAACTACGCCTGTCCATGGTGTTATGTACATAAAAATGAACGCACCGATCTCAGTAAGCCTATGAACTATTTGGAATCTCGGTCTATGAAGAGAACGGCAAATAGTCTAGAAGAAAATGCTAAAAACAACCAGTTCAGTTGCAAACACCCGCCACTTGTAAAGATTGAGCCATCACAAATCCCCGATGAACTTCATTTACTTTTACGAATTTCTGACATTCTTCTAAAAAATCTCATTGATGATTGTAACCAACTAGATGCTAAGCTGCAAGTATTACGCCAGAAACATCACCATTTAAATGACCTTGTGTTAAAGATCAATAGCTGCGGGGTTCCATTCCAGACATTGACTGATAAATCAAATAATGAGCTTCAGTGGACATCATTGACGGGTAAATCTTACAAAGTGTTACTCAGATGTTTACCAGACAGGTTGCTATTTGTGATAGCGAATGATACGCACGATGAAGTTGTGAACGTGTGGCGACGTTTTGGTGAAATACATTCACTAATAACATAAGAGAGCATTACAAATATGAAAGCAGAAGACATTTTTGATCTGACACACACATGGGGTAAGAACTTTCAGAATTTATCCAAGAAAGGACGGCTTGGCTATGATAAAGTAACGCCGTACATGCATTGTTTCATTTATCACATTCCATCTTTTGTGCAGAACGTTGGCTCTTTAGCGAAATTTAGCGGTCAGGGGATTGAAAAACTAAATGACGAGAATAAATCAACACATATGAAGAAAACAAATAAAAACAACCAAACTGTGGATGATCTAGCGACACGAAACAGATTGGAATTTCTATCTGAGACTCACATTAATAGAAAAAAACAAACATACACTAAGAGAAACACTGATTATTGGGAAATACAGAAATATACGCGGAATTCAGAAAAACGACAAAGGTTGAACCTGTTAAGAAATGTAACGTCGAAAAAAACAGTAACTGCTGTTATATGCCCATAACATTGAAATATCCACTGGAATTGTATTTAGCTCGATTGCGAAACAAGTTCTTACAACTTATATTAATCACTCTCGAGACCTTATTCCTGATGGAATCCATCGCCAGGTGGGAGAGAGAAGAGGCAATGTGGAATTTAAATGATGCCTTGCTTAAGGGCACACTCGTAACGGCTACAGCGTTGCTCGAACTCGGGGCCGTTCGCACCTGAAGTGAATGCGCTTCTATTGCACTATGTTTATAGCAAATACAAACGTTTTCAATACAAAGACATGGCTTTGTCGAAGTGGAAGTCGTGATAGCGCAATAGAAGCGCGTTCGCTTCAGGTGCGAACGGCCACGAGTTCGAGCCCCGCTGTAGCCGTTACGATATATATATATATATATATATATACATGTTTTTATGCAATCAACTTGTTGAATTGAATTAAAATATACATGTATAGTTGACAAAAGTATGCTACTCAGTAGTGTATATTTAATTTGAGAAGTACATGTATACATTAATAAACTACAGTACAATACCCATGTAGCTATATATCATGTGAAGCACTGAGCTGGGATAAAAAAAATCCCCCCGTCTGACCCTAATAAAATCAACAGTTTTTCAGATGGCACTTTAAATCGAGGTCTCGTGTCGGTGCTTTGCACCATGCACGTAAAAGAACCATGGACGACTCTGGAATAGGTCTCTGTCTGTATCATTATACTATCTTCCAAAACTATAAAATGAGTAATCTCTTCAGGAGGCGTCGCTCATATGGGTAACCGGTAGCGACGATAAATAAACGTAAAACACTCACAATGGGATAACAACGTTACTGCACACGCACTTGGTTGCATAATGGGGTGCTAGCCGTGTGTTAATACACTAGAACATATTTTATTGCAAAATCGACAATAGCCTTGCCTTTGGCAATACAATATACATATATAATATTATACATGGCATGAGAAACAACACCTTACAGACGGATATGTAGTCCAGTGGTAACACGCTGGACTGGTAATCCAGGGATCGCAGGTTCGATCCCCCGTCTGACCCTAATAAAATTATTTACAGTCTTTCAGATGAGACGTTAAATCGAGGTCCCGTGTCGGTGCTGTACACCGTGCACGTAAAAGAACCAGAATAGACTCCGGACTGGGTCCCTGTCTGTATCATTGCACTATCCTCCATTATCTAAAATGACTAATCTCTTCAGGAGGCGTCGCTAGAACATATTTTGTTGCAAAATCGGCAATAGCCTTGCCTTTGGCAATACAATATACATATGTAATATTATACATGGCATGAGAAACAATACATGAAATAATGGATGGGATGGATGGATGGGTAGAGAGATTGACATCGTGTTATTTAAATCAATGACAAACCAGTTAAGAAGCTATATATTCGCAAAGAGCGAAACCAATTCAATAACATTATAGAGTTCCAGCGTCATTGTGTGATAATACATATTAATATGATAGCATACATATACATTCATTAATGTTCATCACGTAAAGGTTTCATATGACTAAATGTATGTGAAGTTATATTTAGAACAATAGCGGCTTACTGTCTGTATTAACATAGTTAAATATTACAGCAGGTGGCAGGGTTCCTCCACACATCTCGTTACTGTCACCTTCACACGGTACTGTGCATATCGCCAATGCTCCACCAGTAGGGAACGCCTCCAGACAAGAACATGTTGTACCCTGAATATCAACATTGGTTTAATATATACAGTCTCCCCCGTCTGACCCTAATAACAGTAACAGTCTTTCAGATGGGACTTTAAATCGAGGTCTCGTGTCGGTGCTTTACACCGTGCACGTAAAAGAACTAGAGGAGACTCTGGAATGGGTCTCTGTCTGTATCATTGCACTATCCTCCAAAAATCTAAAATGACTAATCTCTTCAGTCGCTCATATGGGCAACCGGTAAGCGTAAAGCATACACACCTATATACAGTCACAACTGCCTTAAGCAGCCACCCAAGTGAATCACAAAAAGTTGCTGCTTAGCATAGGTGGCTGCTTAATAGAGGTGAAATATATAAGTCTTTATTATTATTATTATATAATAAAACAACTTATTGGGAATTTGAAAACTGGCTACTTAATACAGATTGGCTGCTTAATAGAGGTGACTACACACACAGGTTTGGCTGTACATGTTTTTATAATAGTTCAATTGCAAAGCATAATTCTTACAGTAGTAGTCTAGACACCAAAAGAGAAGCTGCAACGTGGATTTAATTGTTTTTCATAAGAACACGATCGCCGCAGTCTCGGCGTGGACGACCCCATCACCCCGTCGACAAGGGTATCCACTGGTCTATGGAAGCCCCACAAGTCCCGGCGTGGACGACCCCACCACCCCGTCGACAAGGGTATCCACTGGTCTATGGAAGCCCCACAAGTCCCGGCGTGGACGACCCCACCACCCCGTCGACAAGGGTATCCACTGGTCTATGGAAGCCCCACAAGTCCCGGCGTGGACGACCCCACCACCCCGTCGACAAGGGTATCCACTGGTCTATGGAAGCCCCACAAGTCCCGGCGTGGACGACCCCACCACCCCGTCGACAAGGGTATCCACTGGTCTATGGAAGCCCCACAAGTCCCGGCGTGGACGACCCCACCACCCCGTCGACAAGGGTATCCACTGGTCTATGGAAGCCCCACAAGTCCCGGCGTGGACGACCCCACCACCCCGTCGACAAGGGTATCCACTGGTCTATGGAAGCCCCACAAGTCCCGGCGTGGACGACCCCACCACCCCGTCGACAAGGGTATCCACTGGTCTATGGAAGCCCCACAAGTCCCGGCGTGGACGACCCCACCACCCCGTCGACAAGGGTATCCACTGGTCTATGGAAGCCCCACAAGTCCCGGCGTGGACGACCCCACCACCCCGTCGACAAGGGTATCCACTGGTCTATGGAAGCCCCACAAGTCCCGGCGTGGACGACCCCACCACCCCGTCGACAAGGGTATCCACTGGTCTATGGAAGCCCCACAAGTCCCGGCGTGGACGACCCCACCACCCCGTCGACAAGGGTATCCACTGGTCTATGGAAGCCCCACAAGTCCCGGCGTGGACGACCCCACCACCCCGTCGACAAGGGTATCCACTGGTCTATGGAAGCCCCACAAGTCCCGGCGTGGACGACCCCACCACCCCGTCGACAAGGGTATCCACTGGTCTATGGAAGCCCCACAAGTCCCGGCGTGGACGACCCCACCACCCCGTCGACCAGGGTATCCACTGGTCTATGGAAGCCCCACAAGTCCCGGCGTGGACGACCCCACCACCCCGTCGACAAGGGTATCCACTGGTCTATGGAAGCCCCACAAGTCTCGGCGTGGACGACCCCACCACCCCGTCGACAAGGGTATCCACTGGTCTATGGAAGCCCCACA
>CM026402.1:14819994-14838666 GCA_014843695.1 Archivesica marissinica
AGGGTATCCACTGGTCTATGGAAGCCCCACAAGTCCCGGCGTGGACGACCCCACCACCCCGTCGACAAGGGTATCCACTGGTCTATGGAAGCCCCACAAGTCCCGGCGTGGACGACCCCACCACCCCGTCGACAAGGGTATCCACTGGTCTATGGAAGCCCCACAAGTCCCGGCGTGGACGACCCCACCACCCCGTCGACAAGGGTATCCACTGGTCTATGGAAGCCCCACAAGTCCCGGCGTGGACGACCCCACCACCCCGTCGACAAGGGTATCCACTGGTCTATGGAAGCCCCACAAGTCCCGGCGTGGACGACCCCACCACCCCGTCGACAAGGGTATCCACTGGTCTATGGAAGCCCCACAAGTCCCGGCGTGGACGACCCCACCACCCCGTCGACAAGGGTATCCACTGGTCTATGGAAGCCCCACAAGTCCCGGCGTGGACGACCCCACCACCCCGTCGACAAGGGTATCCACTGGTCTATGGAAGCCCCACAAGTCCCGGCGTGGACGACCCCACCACCCCGTCGACAAGGGTATCCACTGGTCTATGGAAGCCCCACAAGTCCCGGCGTGGACGACCCCACCACCCCGTCGACAAGGGTATCCACTGGTCTATGGAAGCCCCACAAGTCCCGGCGTGGACGACCCCACCACCCCGTCGACAAGGGTATCCACTGGTCTATGGAAGCCCCACAAGTCCCGGCGTGGACGACCCCACCACCCCGTCGACAAGGGTATCCACTGGTCTATGGAAGCCCACAAGTCCGGCGTGGACGACCCCACCACCCCGTCGACAAGGGTATCCACTGGTCTATGGAAGCCCCACAAGTCCCGCGTGGACGACCCCACCACCCGTCGACAAGGGTATCCACTGGTCTATGGAAGCCCCACAAGTCCCGGCGTGGACGACCCCACCACCCCGTCGACAAGGGTATCCACTGGTCTATGGAAGCCCCACAAGTCCCGGCGTGGACGACCCCACCCACCCGTCGACAAGGGTATCCACTGGTCTATGGAAGCCCCACAAGTCCGGCGTGGACGACCCCACCACCCCGTCGACAAGGGTATCCACTGGTCTATGGAAGCCCCACAAGTCCCGGCGTGGACGACCCCACCACCCGTCGACAAGGGTATCCACTGGTCTATGGAAGCCCCACAAGTCCCGGCGTGGACGACCCACCACCCGTCGACAAGGGTATCCACTGGTCTATGGAAGCCCCACAAGTCCGGCGTGGACGACCCCACCACCCCGTCGACCAGGGTATCCACTGGTCTATGGAAGCCCCACAAGTCCGGCGTGGACGACCCCACCACCCCGTCGACAAGGGTATCCATGGTCTATGGAAGCCCCACAAGTCCCGGCGTGGACGACCCACCACCCCGTCGACAAGGGTATCCACTGGTCTATGGAAGCCCCACAAGTCCCGGCGTGGACGACCCCACCACCCCGTCGACAAGGGTATCCACTGGTCTATGGAAGCCCCACAAGTCCCGCGTGGACGACCCCACCACCCGTCGACAAGGGTATCCACTGGTCTATGGAAGCCCCACAAGTCCGGCGTGGACGACCCCACCACCCCGTCGACAAGGGTATCCACTGGTCTATGGAAGCCCCACACGTCCCGGCGTGGACGACCCCACCACCCCGTCGACAAGGGTATCCACTGGTCTATGGAAGCCCCACAAGTCCCGGCGTGGACGACCCCACCACCCGTCGACAAGGGTATCCACTGGTCTATGGAAGCCCCACAAGTCCCGGCGTGGACGACCCACCCCCCGTCGACCAGGGTATCCACTGGTCTATGGAAGCCCCACAAGTCCCGGCGTGGACGACCCCACCACCCCGTCGACAAGGGTATCCACTGGTCTATGGAAGCCCCACAAGTCCCGGCTGGACGACCCACCACCCCGTCGACAAGGGTATCCACTGGTCTATGGAAGCCCCACAAGTCCCGGCGTGGACGACCCCACCACCCCGTCGACAAGGGTATCCACTGGTATGGAAGCCCCACAAGTCCGGCGTGGACGACCCCACCACCCGTCGACAAGGGTATCCACTGGTCTATGGAAGCCCCACAAGTCCCGGCGTGGACGACCCCACCACCCCGCGTCGACCGGGTATCCACTGGTCTATGGAAGCCCCACAAGTCCCGGCGTGTACGACCCACCACCCCGTCGACAAGGGTATCCACTGGTCTATGGAAGCCCCACAAGTCCCGGCGTGGACGGCCCCACCACCCCGTCGACAAGGGTATCCACTGGTCTATGGAAGCCCCACAAGTCCCGGCGTGGACGACCCACCACCACGTCGACAAGGGTATCCACTGGTCTATGGAAGCCCCACAAGTCCCGCGTGGACGACCACCACCCCGTCGACAAGGGTATCCACTGGTCTATGGAAGCCCCACAAGTCCCGGCGTGGACGACCCCACCACCCCGTCGACAAGGGTATCCACTGGTCTATGGAAGCCCACAAGTCTCGGCGTGGACGACCCACCCCCCCGTCGACAAGGGTATCCATGGTATGGAAGCCCCACAAGTCCCGGCGTGGACGACCCCACCACCCCGTCGACCAGGGTATCCACTGGTCTATGGAAGCCCCACAAGTCCCGGCGTGGACGACCCCACCCCCGTCGACAAGGGTATCCACTGGTCTATGGAAGCCCCACAAGTCCCGGCGTGGACGACCCCACCACCCCGTCGACAAGGGTATCCACTGGTCTATGGAAGCCCCACAAGTCCCGGCGTGGACGACCCCACCACCTCGTCGACAAGGGTATCCACTGGTCTATGGAAGCCCCACAAGTCCCGGCGTGGACGACCCCACCACCCCGTCGACCAGGGTATCCACTGGTCTATGGAAGCCCCACAAGTCCCGGCGTGGACGACCCCACCACCCCGTCGACAAGGGTATCCACTGGTCTATGGAAGCCCCACAAGTCCCGGCGTGGACGACCCCACCACCCGTCGACAAGGGTATCCACTGGTCTATGGAAGCCCACAAGTCCCGGCGTGGACGACCCCACCACCCCGTCGACAAGGGTATCCACTGGTCTATGGAAGCCCCACAAGTCCCGGCGTGGACGACCCACCACCCCGTCGACAAGGGTATCCACTGGTCTATGGAAGCCCCACACGTCCCGGCGTGGACGACCCCACCACCCGTCGACAAGGGTATCCATGGTCTATGGAAGCCCCACAAGTCCCGGCGTGGACGACCCCACCACCCCGTCGACAAGGGTATCCACTGGTCTATGGAAGCCCCACAAGTCCCGGCGTGGACGACCCCACCACCCCGTCGACAAGGGTATCCACTGGTCTATGGAAGCCCCACAAGTCCCGGCGTGGACGACCCCACCACCCCGTCGACAAGGGTATCCACTGGTCTATGGAAGCCCCACAAGTCCCGGCGTGGACGACCCCACCACCCCGTCGACAAGGGTATCCACTGGTCTATGGAAGCCCCACAAGTCCCGGCGTGGACGACCCCACCACCCCGTCGACAAGGGTATCCACTGGTCTATGGAAGCCCCACAAGTCCCGGCGTGGACGACCCCACCACCCCGTCGACAAGGGTATCCACTGGTCTATGGAAGCCCCACAAGTCCCGGCGTGGACGACCCCACCACCCCGTCGACAAGGGTATCCACTGGTCTATGGAAGCCCCACAAGTCCCGGCGTGGACGACCCCACCACCCCGTCGACAAGGGTATCCACTGGTCTATGGAAGCCCCACAAGTCCCGGCGTGGACGACCCCACCACCCCGTCGACAAGGGTATCCACTGGTCTATGGAAGCCCCACAAGTCCCGGCGTGGACGACCCCACCACCCCGTCGACAAGGGTATCCACTGGTCTATGGAAGCCCCACAAGTCCCGGCGTGGACGACCCCACCACCCCGTCGACAAGGGTATCCACTGGTCTATGGAGGCCCCACAAGTCCCGGCGTGGCTCGAACTGTTACCCTGTCGACCAGGGTATCCATTCCACTACGGAGGACTCACAAGTCCCGGCGTGGCTCGAACTGATTACCCTGTCGAGCAGGGTATCCACTGCTCTACGGAGGCCCCACAAGTCCCGGCGTGGCTCGAACTGATAACCCTGTCGACCAGGGTATCCACTGCTCTACGGAGGCCCCACAAGTCCCGGGGGGATCGAACTGATAACCATGTCGACCAGGGTATCCATTCCACAACGGAGTCCCCACAAGTCCCGGCGTGGCTCGAACTGATAACCATGTCGACCAGGGTATCCATTCCACTACAGAGGCCCCTCAAGTCAATAATGGGCATAGAAGTCGTGATAGCTCAGTGTGTGCGTGTTCGCTTCATGTACGAAAGGCCAGGAGTTCGTGCCCCGCTGGAGCCGTTACGAGTGTGCCCTTGGGCAAGGCATTTAATTTCCACGTTGCCTCTTCTCTCTCCCTCGTGGCGATGGATTCCATCGGTCTCGAGAGTGATTAATATAAGTTATAAAAACTTGCTTCGCACTCGAGCTCAAATAAATTTGTATATCTTTTGTGTTCAATAAGACCAAAGCTCGACTTTATAAGTATTGGATTGACGAGTGAAGTGTTGTATGGACATTCTCTTTGGTTCGAGCTCTGTCGTGTGGTGAAGGGCGGATCACTGTACCGGCCCAATCACTGTACTGGCCACATTACGGTTGCCATTCTTACGGCAGTGTTTGGGTCTATGATTCATATTGCCACTTTTATCGTTAATCCAATCACCCACTTATACACTGTAATTGTGTAGATATCATGATAAAATATGTTATTATCCAATTACTAGAATCCTAGTTATATCTATATATGTATACATTTTTATTTATATTGCCCTATATTATTGTCATGTGTAAGTGTTTAAAATTGCATCTGTAATTGTGAAGCGCAATAGAATAATTTTTAATTTTTGCACTATATAAATGCTATGTATTTGTATAAACAAATAATGGATAAGTAGTTTATTGACAGCTGTTGCTGGTATTTTACAAAATAGTACACGTTTTGTTCATTTCTGGAAGAAGTACCCTTCATTTGTACGTATTCTTAACTCAATTAGTCAATAACAATTAAACCGTATTTAATTAATTGATTTAAACTTTATTTATTTTTACGATTGCGAAGCAAGTTTTAACAACTTATATTAATCACTCGTTGGTGCTGATAAACGCGTATAATTATGTGGTCATTCGTGTGGGAGGAAACTGGAGTACCCGTAGAAAACCCACCTGTCCGATCTGGCGACCACCGTACCATATCACATACTCCCCGGTTGGAGGATCAAACCCGGGTTGCATTGGTGAGAAGTGAGTGTGCTAACCACTGCGCTAATCGGACAGCCACATTGATTGTTTCAAACTGTGCTTAATTACTGACATGTTACGTACGTACATGGAGAGCACCATATGGATAATTTCTCTCTCGACATACAGCAGAACAGTAAATGTGAGTCAAGTTGCTGACGGTAATGTTAAACGCCAGATGATTCGCCGCTAGGTACGAAGCATAACAACCATCTGCACCTGAAAGCATAAACAATGCGCATAGTATATGGGTATGCATTACCGATTGTCTCATCTGAAAGCATAAACAATGCGCATAGTATATGTGTATGCATTACCGATTGTCTCATCTGAAATAATATAGATTGTGTACAGTATTTGTATATGCATTACTGATTGTCGCATCTGAAATAATATAGATTGTGTACAGTATTTGTATATGCATTACTGATTGTCGCATCTGAAATAATATAGATTGTGTACAGTATTTGTATATGCATTACTGATTGTCGCATCTGAAATAATATAGATTGTGTACAGTATTTGTATATGCATTACTGATTGTCGCATCTGAAATAATATAGATTGTGTACAGTATTTGTATATGCATTACTGATTGTCGCATCTGAAATAATATAGATTGTGTACAGTATTTGTATATGCATTACTGATTGTCGCATCTGAAATACTATAGATTGGGTACAGTATATAGGTATACATTTCGTACGAATTAACATAGAATAGTATATTCCCCATGAAGCTTTATTAACTAGGAAACTAGATATTATATCTTACATTTTAGTCACTATATACTACGGTCACCATCTGATAGGTTATTTAACCTGTAACATGCGCACTAACAACACTGTAATACTTTGTGTTATTTGCAATATGCGTTTTATTGAAAGGTACAATGGGGGATGGCTCCCCGACCCCCTTGGTACCTATGACGGGGAAAATAAATAAAAAATTACAAAAATAAAACATAGAATATTTCTAACTTCTGATCAGTGATTGGGCGGTTGGGTGGACGGACGGACGGACGGGCACACATACGGACGCACATACAGAGTGAGAGAGACAGACGGACGGACGGATGAACAGACTGCATACCTCCGACTGCATACCTCTCTAGTTGTATTATGATTATATATTTTTCATAGATGAAACCAACACTTGATAATCATCGTGCTTAGTATTATATTAGGACAGCGGAATAATAATAATCGATTGTAAAATCATTACGTATCGTGGCATTTAAAATTACGCGTATGATTATAGCGCGTCGAAACCGGATGTGCACATTTTGGAATTGCAGAAATACCCTACAACGACGGAAACGAAAATGATAAAACATTATCAACTTAGATACAAATAATGGGCCAATTTTCGTTATGACATGTAGTAATATAAAATAGCATTCCGATTTAACAAGCTTGTGTGTATGGCGTTGTGTCAGATGCTAACATGACCAAACATTTGTATTAATACCATACTTTATATGATATTATTATACCATTGATTTGGAGATACGCGCTCAATATTGATATGTAATAACATATTAATTAATAAATCTAAATAAGAGATAGTGACAGAGTTGTGAATGTACTATTCATTGTATCAGAGGTATTGATGCAGTCTAGTCAAGTCAAATAATGTTATTGGTAAAAACAAGTCATATTCATCGCCAAGTAACATGATTGGGCGGTTATTTACAAATATAAATATATTTTCAACACCGAGTCCATTAATTGAGCCGTAATGAGCTTCTGATAATGTCATTTTGCCAAAAGTTAAAAAGTGAAAAATCGACAGAATGGAACCCAGGCTAGGTCATGTAGAGAAATGTCTTTTAAGTAAGGTGATCTGTAGCTGAAGCTGGAATAAAATGGACAAACCATTAACAAGTGGTATTCGGACTCAACAACTCGTATATTACATGTAGTACATACTCGTTGGCTTCTTTCAATACTTCTAAACATTCCTTCTTCTATGGCTAATCTATGATCTCGAAATCTAGATAATGCTATGCTATGTTTGACATTCACAATAGTATAATAATAAATTATTATTGATTTGTGAATTACTAATGTTGACATGTTCACAAATGTATTGAAATTCCAAATAAAATAACAATCGTTTTACACTTATAGACCTATGTAAACTATTTACTAAATTACAACGGTAGTGGTCGTAGTTGTGGTGATCGTAGCAGCAGTAGTTGTTGTAGCTGCAGTAGTTGTTGTCGTAGCAGCAGTAGTAGTGGTCGTAGCAATAGTAGACCTAGTGGTCATAGCAGTAGTGGTAGTCGTAGCAGTTATAGTAAATGATCGTAGCAGTGGTAGTGGTCGTAGCAGTAGTAGTAGTGGTCGTAGCAGTAGTAGTGGTCGTTGCAGTTGTAGTGGTCGTAGCAGTAGTAGTGGTCGTAGCAGTAGTAGTGGTCGTTGCAGTTGTAGTGGTCGTAGCAGTAGTAGTGGTCGTAGCAGTAGTAGTGGTCGTTGCAGTAGTAGTGGTCGTATCAGTAGTAGTGGTCGTAGCAGTAGTAGTGGTCGTAGCAGTAGTAGTGGTCGTATCAGTAGTAGTGGTCGTAGCAGTAGTAGTGGTCGTATCAGTAGTAGTGGTCGTAGCAGTAGTAGTGGTCGTATCAGTAGTAGTGGTCGTATCAGTAGTAGTGGTCGTATCAGTAGTAGTGGTCGTATCAGTAGTAGTGGTCGTAGCAGTAGTAGTGGTCGTAGCAGTAGTAGTGGTCGTAGCAGTAGTAGTGGTCGTAGCAGTAGTAGTGGTCGTATCAGTAGTAGTGGTCGTAGCAGTAGTAGTGGTCGTAGCAGTAGTAGTGGTCGTAGCAGTAGTAGTGGTCGTATCAGTAGTAGTGGTCGTATCAGTAGTAGTGGTCGTAGCAGTAGTAGTGGTCGTATCAGTAGTAGTGGTCGTAGCAGTAGTAGTGGTCGTAGCAGTAGTAGTGGTCGTATCAGTAGTAGTGGTCGTAGCAGTAGTGGTGGTCGTAGCAGTAGTAGTGGTCGTAGCAGTAGTAGTGGTCGTAGCAGTAGTAGTGGTCGTATCAGTAGTAGTGGTCGTAGCAGTAGTAGTGGTCGTATCAGTAGTAGTGGTCGTAGCAGTAGTAGTGGTCGTATCAGTAGTAGTGGTCGTAGCAGTAGTAGTGGTCGTAGCAGTAGTAGTGGTCGTAGCAGTAGTAGTGGTCGTAGCAGTAGTAGTGGTCGTAGCAGTAGTAGTGGTCGTATCAGTAGTAGTGGTCGTAGCAGTAGTAGTGGTCGTATCAGTAGTAGTGGTCGTATCAGTAGTATGGTCGTCAGTAGTAGTGGTCGTATCAGTAGTAGTGTCGTAGCAGTAGTGTGGTCGTAGCAGTATAGTGGTCGTAGCAGTAGTAGTGGTCGTAGCAGTATAGTGGTCGTATCAGTAGTAGTGGTCGTATCAGTAGTAGTGGTCGTACAGTAGTAGTGGTCGTATCAGTAGTAGGGTCGTATCAGTAGTAGTGTCGTAGCAGTATATGTTCGTAGCAGTAGTAGTGGTCGTCGTAGTAGTAGTAGTGGTCGTAGCAGTAGTAGTAGTGGTCGTAGCAGTAGTAGCTGTGGTCGTCGTAGTAGTAGTAGTGATCGTAGCAGTAGTAGTGGTCGTAGCAGTAGTAGTAGTGGTCGTAGCAGCAGTAGTGGTCGTCGTCGTAGTAGTGGTCGTAGCAGTAGTAGTGGTCGTAGCAGTAGTAGTGGTCGTAGCAGTAGTAGTAGTGGTCGTATCAGTAGTAGTGGTCGTATCAGTAGTAGTGGTCGTATCAGTAGTAGTGGTCGTAGCAGTAGTAGCTGTGGTCGTCGTAGTAGTAGTAGTGGTCGTAGCAGTAGTAGCTGTGGTCGTCGTAGTAGTAGTGGTCGTAGCAGTAGTAGCTGTGGTCGTCGTAGTAGTAGTAGTGGTCGTAGCAGTAGTAGCTGTGGTCGTCGTAGTAGTAGTAGTGGTCGTAGCAGTAGTAGTTGTGGTCGTCGTAGCAGTAGTAGTGGTCGTAGCAGTAGTAGTGGTTGTCGTAGCAGTAGTAGCTGTGGTCGTAGTAGTAGTAGTGGTCGTAGCAGTAGTAGTTGTGGTCGTAGCAGTAGTAGCTGTGGTCGTCGTAGTAGTAATGGTCGTAGCAGTAGTAGTGGTCGTAGCAGTAGTAGCTGTGGTCGTCGTAGTAGTAGTGGTCGTAGCAGTAGTAGTGGTCGTAGCAGTAGTAGTGGTCGTAGCAGTAGTAGTGGTCGTAGCAGTAGTAGTGGTCGTAGCAGTAGTAGTAATGATCGTAGCAGTAATAGTGATCGTAGCAGTAGTAGTGGTGGTGGTGATACCGGAAGTGGTTGTAGTGGTAGAGGAGCGTTCACGACTGGATTGGTAATCCCGTATGAGACTGACGTGTTTCTTCTATAACAGTATCACTATCTACCTACAGGTAATCCCGTATGAGACTGACGTGTTTCTTCTATGACAGTATCACTATCTTACCTACAGGTGATGCCGGTAACATTGCTAGTGTATCCCCAGATCCGACTATATGTACCACCGATCCATTCGATAGTTTCACACTACCACTCTTGTATCTTTCAACTCCAGAACTAGTATCCGATATGGAAAAATCCACGCTATAACTGAAACAGGAATCAAATCGACCAGTGAGAGACATCGGTCAATTATTGCCCCTGAATACTCCCTAAACGTATATACATCATACGCGGCTTCCTCTGTTTTTATCAGTGTGTCCTATTGCACAACATTTTTCATCCACTTTCTCCTCTTATGATTATTAAATTACTAAATATCGACAGATATCCTACAGTGTATCTAATGGCTACTTATTTATCAATTAATTAACGTGATTTTGATCAATCACAATAATCATACCGCAACATATGGTTATGGAACAGCAGTAGAAACAAAGGATTCCAACTAAAAGGACCCTATACATTCGGGATAAATCGAACATTATCTGTCATGGAGGAAACAGAAAAAGTCAGTGATAATTAAATTATTATTTGTTAGATCAGTTCGTGCGTCTGCGCATGCGATGATTTTAAATGTCTTGTTACTTAACGAGACTCAGCGAGATGTGAATAGCTAGGGCCGGTCAAAACAACATTCACGATTAATTACGGGGACAATAATCGAAGTATTTATTTTTTATTCGTTTTTCATTCCAGTTTCAACGTTAACACAGTCATGTAATTTTGTTTCATAATAAATAACAGCTTCCCCCCCCCCCACTCCATGTGTATACGCTGGTTAGGACGTGCGCTGATAAGAGAACCTCCACATCTTGGGGAGTTTTGAAGGCACTATTATTCTGAAAGCCTAATGTCTGTAGCATATTTCCCCGCTTCTTTGTGTTGCTGCTTTTCTACGTTACCTGTTTATAAAGACGTTACTTTGATATAAAAATCAACACACATATATCTTTTTAAAGTTTGCATAATTTCATACAAGTAAGATTAATGTTCATATAAACTACCTTTTTGCTGTCACATGTATGTAGCGGAATTAATTTCATATAATCTAATACGTATGTCATGTAGCATAAAATAATAATTGTGGAAATATGACGGTAACGATACGTTACTAATCTAATTTCGGCAAAAACTACCGCATACATATACATGCCAATAGCACTATATGCAACAATGTGGAACCTGGAAATGTTGTGTATAGTTTTGTTGTTGATTGATTTGTGTGGCCAAGGGTGTCCTCTTTCACAATCTGCCGGGTGAACCTCGGTTACCCTTGAGAATTTTGACAAATTCAAGATGGCGTCCAAGATGGCTGCCATGTCATGTTCTAGGCTATAACTTTCTTCATACAATTCCTAGGATGATAATTTCGGTGTCTATACATAGGTTATGAGGGTCAATGAATCTATTTAAATCATTTATAAGGTCATGTGGATATTAAATTATAGGAAATCCAATATGTCTGCCAAAATGGCCACCATTTCATGTATTTGGCTCTAACTTTTTTTCATATGAAACTTCGGATGATAATTGTGATGTCTAGACATAGGAATACAATTACACATCTAGAAAGTTGTTACAGTATTACATGATTCTTTTTAAGTGGTTCTATGATGCTGAATTTCTGAAAGCAACATTTATTGTTACTGGCACAAAATAATGTGCATTTTAGAGTATCCCTTGTGCAAGCTACAAGCACGAGTAATGCATGACGAGTCACTCTTGCACCCACACCGGATAAGCACATGATAGTCTCTGGAGTAAGATCTGTGTTAAATGGAAGTACAGTTGGTATGAGTGTTTTCATCGTCGTGTCCTTTTTCCAGATTCAGTTTTGGTGGATTGTTGTCTTCCAATGAGCGCCACACAATAGATTGGTGATGGGCCCTTTTAATATTCTCTGCAAATGCACCACCGGTTGGAGGAAGACAGCAGTCGAATAGGCAGTATGGTAGTAATGCACAAGAAGTACAAACACATCAGTGTCATCTGAGACAACTGTTACTTTACTTTGCTCATTGGCCTGGACACACATCATTGTCTGCTTCTTCGTGCGTTGCCGCTAGATCTGTTCTTATTATTACTACACGCCCTTTACCGATCTGGACTGGGGCGGCGGCTTCCTCGCCAATCAAAGCGATTCGGATAACTTCCTTAGAAGCGTTTTACGTGTGTGTATGTTACCCCCCATTATTTTCTAATTCCTGAAACAAAAATGAAAAGATGGAAACAATTCCTAGATTACCCCTGAAACAAAGAAAACAGAAATGTCACCCATTCCGGGATTACCTAAAAGATCCATACATCAGATTTATCATCTTAGATACCTGTATAATATGAAGCACATGAAAGGGTGGCCATTAATGGGGTCAACATTGCATTTCTTATAATGTATTCTCCACATGATGTTATTAAAGGTATAAATGGATTCCTTAACTACCAAAACATTAATTAGACACCAAAATTATCATCCTAGATTTCATATGACGCAAGTTAAGAGCTACAAATCATAAACTGGTGACCATTATTGGTGGCCATGTTAGATTTTTTCTATGACATAATCTCCAATTGATTTTGAAAACGGTTTAAATGGATTGCTTGGCATGAACTGGCCGCCATCTTGGACGCCTTCTTGAATTCCTCAAAATGCTCAAGCGTGACCGAGGTTCACCCGGCAGATTCTGAAAGATTTGCTACCTAAATAAATCAACAACAAAACTATATACAGAATTTCGAAATATCCCATCATGTGTGTGTGTGTGTGTGTTTTATGTTTATTTATCGTCGCTACCGGTTGCCCATATGAGCGACGCCTCCTGAAGAGATTAGTCATTTTAGATATTTGGAGGATAGTGCAATGATACAGACAGAGACCCATTCCAGAGTCTCATTTGGTTCTTTTACGTGCACGGTATAAAGCACCGACACGAGACCTCGGTTTAAAGTCCCATCTGAAAGACTTAATTTTATTAGGGCCAGACGGGGGATCGAACCTACGATCCATGTATTATCAGTCCAGCGTGTTACCACTGGACTACAGACCCGTCTGTAACAGTCATTATTGTTATAGAATAATATAAGTAAAATGTACGGTACTTTTTGAATACTTTACACAATCTAACGTTTATTATTCTTGGTTGCATAAATGCTATTTACACGATGGCTCCAAAGAAACATTAATAAACGCTTATCTTTGAAGTCATAAAGCAATGGGTATCTGCTATGTGTGAAATAGTTGGAATAATTTCAAAATCAGTGAAGAATTTATTAAATTACGTTACCATGACATACATAACTAGTATATTTCCGTTTCAGTACCATGATATAGCATGTTAACTACAAATGAAGTATTTAATAATACTAAATCTAGATATCATAATTCAATTACCATTTATAAGACATGTTTACTGCTAAATCAATTATCTTTTTTATTTTACCCCTTCTCACAAATGCACGTGCACGTGTCAATCTGTAAATCAATGTACAACTATTCTCTCCTTTGTGTTCACCTATTTTATTTTATTAATGCTCAAAAGTATGAAAAAAGGAATAAAATATCGAGCCACCACATCGCTGTGTCTGTTGATCTCAGAACTCAATTGTCTTGGTGGATGCTGATTCAAAGTTTCGATCATGGAGACAAGGAATACTATCGTGGTGTCGACATCCTCCTGGGACGCGAACTACAGCTCCCCATGGATTGTCACTGTCGATGTTCCATCTTCAGTCATGAGGCGGAAACACTTGTCCCAAAGTGTAGAGCATACACCACGCCTTTAACCCTTTCAACACCACAGGCCTCTAAATAGGCTTACAAAAAAGTGTAGATCCAGATGAGCCGGCTCGTGACGAGCCGTCTCATCAGGATCTGCACTTTTTGCAAGTAATATTACTATTTTTAGAAAAACAATTACCCATTTTGATAAATGAACTGATCCAAATGTGATTTTCTGATTCATTTATTGGTTTATGAATATCATGGACCAGTCCATGTGAGTTACTTGGTGTTGAATGGGTTAAAGTATACCAGCATACGCAATTCCTTTCCAGTCCTTCAGAGTCTTAGTATCTGGACCAGCTATACGACATTTTGTCGTTCAAAGGATTTGATAGATACATATGTATGTGTCTGTTATGAAATCCACACAACTTACATTACTTATACCGGACTACACCAACTTGTTAAATGCTCCATCTAGGAGAGGAATTTATATAAGATTGTATTTATCTTGTTTTCCAATCCTTTGTTATCTTCCTGCAACCTGTGTGTTTATATAATTCCGATGCATATATGCCCTTTGTACAAAAGAAGAACAATAAATAAAGTTTAAACTAAATCCACACAACCATGCTTCGGCAGGATATTAAATAAAGCTATTGCAAGGTCTTCAAATGTTGAAGGAACTGTTAGCAGACTTCGAAGAACAACATATCCTTCGTAAAGTGTCACCACATTATCTTGTGGATCAATTTCTGATTCAAGATAATGGAATAGCTTTGCTTTGTGTTCTCACGAGCATCTGCTCTACTGTGGCCATTGACCAATGGACATAGCATAATGGGAAGGAAAGGGTAAGCTCCAAGTGGATGTCATCCTGAGCGGCAATAATTATTACTTGTCCAGATATGTTTCACCCTGCCTTCACTTGTATAATTCTGTTCTTGGAGCTCCTCGCTGTTCGTGTTACTGGTGATACGACACTTTCAGCTTACTTCTTTTAATTGGGCCGTGGAAAGCTACTGACATCTCAATATGTCTAGTTTGTTCATATTCTACAACTGGCATGTTCCTTTTAGTGTGTATTCCGAACATCATTCGCAATGACTGTAGTTACTGGACAGCCTGGTGACAAGCAGTACACATCACTGTCACGGTCTTAAAATGTTCAGGAAAGTTCCCAATGACGTTCATGACTTGATACTATGTCTTCACTCCATTTGATTTCTGATACACCAATCTCTTTGTGTACAAAGGTCTCTTCTGATAGCATGCCAGTCCTCTGACGTGTAGGTTCAACATATTCAACTTGATAGTGCCGTGTCACAGTCCACCGATAATACGCCGGATAGTTGCGACTGAAGCATATGATCCCTCCTTTGCACCAAGCACACCTGTGATGTTTTACCTCTTTGACCATCCTTTATGGACTTTCTATATTCCTCAAAGTTGCAATAGTGCATGGTATACTATAAGACTTATTTATATGCCACACTCGCAGTTTTAAAAAACAAATAACAATATGGTTGGCTATCACCATTCATGTTCGGTCCTGTTTGTCTTCGGAGCTGTTTATATCATTGTATTAACATATCCGAAACTCGTTACTCTTATTTATGGACAGGACAGTATTAACTTCCTAAAATATAGCAGTGACTTATGGTATGCCATGTGACTATAATGCTATGTCAAAATAACTATTTTGTGCTGATTCCAGTAATGGCCATGTAATTGTGGTTAGTGATTTGTTCCTTGTTTGTGGACGAAATTGTGATCTGGATTGCCTGACACTTGGAGTGCCATGCCATCATCCAGTCTGATTCACATTCGGCTTAATATTTTATAAATAAAATAATTGTAAAAATAGTACATTTCGGTTGATATTTCGTACTTATTCTACTCTATCTATGTAGAGTGTTCGTAGATGACAATTCTGTAATGGATGCGTATATTGCAATTTAACTTGTCATGGGTTTAGCACTTTTAAAAGCCATACACATGTACTGTACATGGCAACTTTTATGGGGGAAAAATCTCTAACACAGAGAAATATGGGAATATTATCCTAAACATTTAAATAGTTTTGGTAGCGTAACGAAAGGTAACGTAAATTACTACACATGAATTACGTTTACGCTTTCAAATAAATCTAATATTAATTTCAAGCCTTATTGTTTCAATTACCACCATATTAGTGGTTACATATTGGATATACAATGTATAGCATAGTCATTGATTGTCGTTACAGTAATGTAACATTGTGTACTTTACACGACGGTTACTCTGTAAAGCAGCAACGTTCAGAGTGTATACAAGTCTAATTTACACGACGGTTACTCTGTAAAGCAGCAACGTTCAGAGTGTATACAAGTCTAATTTACACGACGGTTACTCTGTAAAGCAGCAACGTTCAGAGTGTATACAAGTCTAATTTACACGACGGTTACTCTGTAAAGCAGCAACGTTCAGAGTGTATACAAGTCTAATTTACACGACGGTTACTCTGTAAAGCAGCAACGTTCAGAGTGTATACAAGTCTAATTTACACGACGGTTACTCTGTAAAGCAGCAACGTTCAGAGTGTATACAAGTCTAATTTACACGACGGTTACTCTGTAAAGCAGCAACGTTCAGAGTGTATACAAGTCTAATTTACACGACGGTTACTCTGTAAAGCAGCAACGTTCAGAGTGTATACAAGTCTAATTTACACGACGGTTACTCTGTAAAGCAGCAACGTTCAGAGTGTATACAAGTCTAATTTACACGACGGTTACTCTGTAAAGCAGCAACGTTCAGAGTGTATACAAGTCTAATTTACACGACGGTTACTCTGTAAAGCAGCAACGTTCAGAGTGTATACAAGTCTAATTTACACGACGGTTACTCTGTAAAGCAGCAACGTTCAGAGTGTATACAAGTCTAATTTACACGACGGTTACTCTGTAAAGCAGCAACGTTCAGAGTGTATACAAGTCTAATTTACACGACGGTTACTCTGTAAAGCAGCAACGTTCAGAGTGTATACAAGTCTAATTTACACGACGGTTACTCTGTAAAGCAGCAACGTTCAGAGTGTATACAAGTCTAATTTACACGACGGTTACTCTGTAAAGCAGCAACGTTCAGAGTGTATACAAGTCTAATTTACACGACGGTTACTCTGTAAAGCAGCAACGTTCAGAGTGTATACAAGTCTAATTTACACGACGGTTACTCTGTAAAGCAGCAACGTTCAGAGTGTATACAAGTCTAATTTAAAAGCTTATGCTACGTACTTTCAGAAAATCATACCCTTCAAAAATCTCCAAGGGGGAGGGTGTCTACATGCAGACCTAGGTCTATGTATAATATTGTGTTGCTTTTTATGTCATTGTTAGATTGTAGCGTGACATAAAAATAAGCGTAATATAAATGTTGTTGTTCAATAAGTCTTTGGTTTATATGTCTAAGCATAGTGAAATTGCATGTAGATTAAAAACGTGTTTCAACTTCACGAATTCACGATATCAACTTCACGACTTCACAATTTTAACTTCACGAATTCACGATATCAACATCACGACTTCACGATATCAACTTCACGAATTCATGACGAATTCGCGACTTCAACTTCACGAATTAACGATGTCAGCTTCGTGAAATGGTGAATTTATTAGTTATACTGTATATCCAATAACGTTGTAAATGTATGTTAAATTTAATTAACTAGCAACATTTGCATGTTAGTTGTAGTTTTCTTTTCCATTTGTAATCTATAATGCCCAAGGAGACTTTACATGTGTCGAGCCTTTGCTATGGACTATACATTGTACTTGAATCGAAACGTTAGAGAAGCTAGAGTTCACTTGTATCAAATGACACTGGCGTCTATATTGATTTAATTGACTTTACTCATTTGCAGCCTACAGTTTCTTGAATACTTCTTAGAGCCACATTAACTAATGATCAATTTTGTTGAAGCAATTTCGTAATCTATGAAGTTGTTGTACAGTTTCTAATTGGATTAAAACGTTTGAACGAAGGGAGTGATTTCGTAAGTGATCATTTTGGGCATCGATAAGTTGGCATTTTTGAAGATTGTGTTGGGCATCGATACGTTGGCATTTTTGAAGATTGTGTTGGGCATCGATACGTTGGCATTTTTGAAGATTGTGTTGGGCATCGATAAGTTGGCATTTTTGAAGATTGTGTTGGGCATCGATACGTTGGCATTTTTGAAGATTGTGTTGGGCATCGATACGTTGGCATTTTTGAAGATTGTGTTGGGTATCGATACGTTGGCATTTTTGAAGATTGTGTTGGGCATCGATACGTTGGCATTTTTGAAGATTGTGTTGGGCATCGATACGTTGGCATTTTTGAAGATTGTGTTGGGTATCGATACGTTGGCCTTTTTGAAGATTGTGTTGGGCATCGATACGTTGGCATTTTTGAAGATTGTGTTGGGCATCGATACGTTGGCCTTTTTGAAGATTGTGTTGGGCATCGATACGTTGGCATTTTTGAAGATTGTGTTGGGCATCGATACGTTGGCATTTTGAAGATTGTGTTGGGATCAATAAGTTGGCATTTTTGAAGATTGTGTTGGGCATCAATAAGTTGGCATTTTTGAAGATTGTGTTGGGCATCGATACGTTGGCATTTTTGAAGATTGTGTTGGGCATCAATAAGTTGGCATTTTTGAAGATTGTGTTGGGCATCGATACGTTGGCATTTTTGAAGATTGTGTTGGGCATCGATACGTTGGCATTTTTGAAGATTGTGTTGGGTATCGATACGTTGGCATTTTTGAAGATTGTGTTGGGCATCGATACGTTGGCCTTTTTGAAGATTGTGTTGGGTATCGATACGTTGGCCTTTTTGAAGATTGTGTTGGGTATCGATACGTTGGCATTTTTGAAGATTGTTTTGGGTATCGATACGTTGGCATTTTTGAAGATTGTGTTGGGTATCGATACGTTGGCATTTTGAAGATTGTGTTGGGCATCGATACGTTGGCATTTTTGAAGATTGTGTTGGGCATCGATACGTTGGCATTTTTGAAGATTGTGTTGGATATCGATCAGTTGGCATTTTTTGAAATTTGTGTCATTATACATTCACCACAACCACATCTATTCACAATGGTGACAAGACGGCAGATAAAAAAAATCCATAATTATTAGTAGGTATCAGTAGTAAACCCGT
>CM026402.1:14839666-14907467 GCA_014843695.1 Archivesica marissinica
ATGCTGTGTGGGACATGTGTGATGCTGTGTGGGATACATGTTGATGCTGTGTGGGATATGTGTATGCTGTGTGGGACATGTGTGATGCTGTGTGGGATATGTGTATGCTGTGTGGGATATGTGTGATGCTGTGTGGGATATGTGTGATGCTGTGTGGGACATGTGTGATGCTGTGTGGGATACAGTGTATGCTGTGTGGGATATGTGTGATGCTGTGTGGGATACAGTGTATGCTGTGTGGGACATGTGTGATGCTGTGTGGGATATGTGTGATGCTGTGTGGGATACAGTGTATGCTGTGTGGGATATGTGTGATGCTGTGTGGGATATGTGTGATGCTGTGTGGGATATGTGTGATGCTGTGTGGGATATGTGTGATGCTGTGTGGGATACAGTGTATGCTGTGTGGGATATGTGTGATGCTGTGTGGGATACAGTGTATGCTGTGTGGGATATGTGTGATGCTGTGTGGGATACAGTGTATGCTGTGTGGGATATGTGTGATGCTGTGTGGGATATGTGTGATGCTGTGTGGGACATGTGTGATGCTGTGTGGGATACAGTGTATGCTGTGTGGGATATGTGTGATGCTGTGTGGGACATGTGTGATGCTGTGTGGGACATGTGTGATGCTGTGTGGGATATGTGTGATGCTGTGTGGGATACAGTGTATGCTGTGTGGGATATGTGTGATGCTGTGTGGGATATGTGTATGCTGTGTGGGACATGTGTGATGCTGTGTGGGATATGTGTGATGCTGTGTGGGATATGTGTGATGCTGTGTGGGATACAGTGTATGCTGTGTGGGATATGTGTGATGCTGTGTGGGATATGTGTGATGCTGTGTGGGATATGTGTGATGCTGTGTGGGATATGTGTGATGCTGTGTGGGATACAGTGTATGCTGTGTGGGATATGTGTGATGCTGTGTGGGACATGTGTGATGCTGTGTGGGATACAGTGATGCTGTGTGGGATATGTGTGATGCTGTGTGGGACATGTGTGATGCTGTGTGGGATATGTGTGATGCTGTGTGGACAGTGTATGCTGTGTGGGATATGTGTGATGCTGTGTGGGATATGTGTGATGCTGTGTGGGATATGTGTGATGCTGTGTGGGATACAGTGTATGCTGTGTGGGATATGTGTGATGCTGTGTGGGATACAGTGTATGCTGTGTGGGATACAGTGTATGCTGTGTGGGATATGTGTGATGCTGTGTGGGATATGTGTGATGCTGTGTGGGATATGTGTGATGCTGTGGGATACAGTGTATGCTGTGTGGGATATGTGTGATGCTGTGTGGGATATGTGTGATGCTGTGTGGGATACAGTGTATGCTGTGTGGGATACAGTGTATGCTGTGTGGGACATGTGTGATGCTGTGTGGGATATGTGTGATGCTGTGTGGGATATGTGTGATGCTGTGTGGGATATGTGTGATGCTGTGTGGGATACAGTGTATGCTGTGTGGGATATGTGTGATGCTGTGTGGGACATGTGTGATGCTGTGTGGGATATGTGTGATGCTGTGTGGGATATGTGTGATGCTGTGTGGGATATGTGTGATGCTGTGTGGGATATGTGTGATGCTGTGTGGGATATGTGTGATGCTGTGTGGGATACAGTGTATGCTGTGTGGGATATGTGTGATGCTGTGTGGGATATGTGTGATGCTGTGTGGGATATGTGTGATGCTGTGTGGGATATGTGTGATGCTGTGTGGGATATGTGTGATGCTGTGTGGGATATGTGTGATGCTGTGTGGGATACAGTGTATGCTGTGTGGGATACAGTGTATGCTGTGTGGGATATGTGTGATGCTGTGTGGGATATGTGTGATGCTGTGTGGGATATGTGTGATGCTGTGTGGGATATGTGTGATGCTGTGTGGGATACAGTGTATGCTGTGTGGGATACAGTGTATGCTGTGTGGGACATGTGTGATGCTGTGTGGGATATGTGTGATGCTGTGTGGGACATGTGTGATGTGTGGGATACAGTGTATGCTGTGTGGGATATGTGTGATGCTGTGTGGGATATGTGTGATGCTGTGTGGGATACAGTGTATGCTGTGTGGGACATGTGTGATGCTGTGTGGGATACAGTGTATGCTGTGTGGGATATGTGTGATGCTGTGTGGGATATGTGTGATGCTGTGTGGGATATGTGTGATGCTGTGTGGGATATGTGTGATGCTGTGTGGGATATGTGTGATGCTGTGTGGGATATGTGTGATGCTGTGTGGGATACAGTGTATGCTGTGTGGGATACAGTGTATGCTGTGTGGGATATGTGTGATGCTGTGTGGGATATGTGTGATGCTGTGTGGGATATGTGTGATGCTGTGTGGGATACAGTGTATGCTGTGTGGGATATGTGTGATGCTGTGTGGGACATGTGTGATGCTGTGTGGGATATGTGTGATGCTGTGTGGGATACAGTGTATGCTGTGTGGGACATGTGTGATGCTGTGTGGGATACAGTGTATGCTGTGTGGGACATGTGTGATGCTGTGTGGGATACAGTGTATGCTGTGTGGGACATGTGTGATGCTGTGTGGGATACAGTGTATGCTGTGTGGGATATGTGTGATGCTGTGTGGGATACAGTGTATGCTGTGTGGGATACAGTGTATGCTGTGTGGGACATGTGTGATGCTGTGTGGGACATGTGTGATGCTGTGTGGGACATGTGTGATGCTGTGTGGGACATGTGTGATGCTGTGTGGGACATGTGTGATGCTGTGTGGGAATGTGTGATGCTGTGTGGGATATGTGTGATGCTGTGTGGGATACAGTGTATGCTGTGTGGGATATGTGTGATGCTGTGTGGGACATGTGTGATGCTGTGTGGGATACAGTGTATGCTGTGTGGGATATGTGTGATGCTGTGTGGGACATGTGTGATGCTGTGTGGGACATGTGTGATGCTGTGTGGGATAGTGTATGCTGTGTGGGATGTGTGATGCTGTGTGGGATACAGTGTATGCTGTGTGGGATACAGTGTATGCTGTGTGGGATATGTGTGATGCTGTGTGGGATATGTGTGATGCTGTGTGGGATATGTGTGATGCTGTGGGATACAGTGTATGCTGTGTGGGATATGTGTGATGCTGTGTGGGATATGTGTGATGCTGTGTGGGATACAGTGTATGCTGTGTGGGATACAGTGTATGCTGTGTGGGACATGTGTGATGCTGTGTGGGACATGTGTGATGCTGTGTGGGACATGTGTGATGCTGTGTGGGACATGTGTGATGCTGTGTGGAACATGTGTGATGCTGTGTGGGACATGTGTGATGCTGTGTGGGACATGTGTGATGCTGTGTGGGATATGTGTGATGCTGTGTGGGATACAGTGTATGCTGTGTGGGATATGTGTGATGCTGTGTGGGATACAGTGTATGCTGTGTGGGACATGTGTGATGCTGTGTGGGATATGTGTGATGCTGTGTGGGATACAGTGTATGCTGTGTGGGATACAGTGTATGCTGTGTGGGATATGTGTGATGCTGTGTGGGATATGTGTGATGCTGTGTGGGATATGTGTGATGCTGTGTGGGACATGTGTGATGCTGTGTGGGATATGTGTGATGCTGTGTGGGATACAGTGTATGCTGTGTGGGATATGTGTGATGCTGTGTGGGATATGTGTGATGCTGTGTGGGACATGTGTGATGCTGTGTGGGATACAGTGTATGCTGTGTGGGATACAGTGTATGCTGTGTGGGATATGTGTGATGCTGTGTGGGATACAGTGTATGCTGTGTGGGATATGTGTGATGCTGTGTGGGATATGTGTGATGCTGTGTGGGATACAGTGTATGCTGTGTGGGATATGTGTGATGCTGTGTGGGATATGTGTGATGCTGTGTGGGACATGTGTGATGCTGTGTGGGATACAGTGTATGCTGTGTGGGACATGTGTGATGCTGTGTGGGATATGTGTGATGCTGTGTGGGATATGTGTGATGCTGTGTGGGATACAGTGTATGCTGTGTGGGATATATGTGATGCTGTGTGGGATACAGTGTATGCTGTGTGGGATATGTGTGATGCTGTGTGGGATACAGTGTATGCTGTGTGGGGTACAGTGTATGCTGTGTGGGATACAGTGTATGCTGTGTGGGATACAGTGTATGCTGTGTGGGATACAGTGTATGATGTGTGGGATACAGTTTATGCTGTGTGGGATACAGTGTATGCTGTGTGGGACATGTGTGATGCTGTGTGGGACATGTGTGATGCTGTGTGGGATACAGTGTATGCTGTGTGGGATACAGTGTATGCTGTGTGGGACATGTGTGATGCTGTGTGGGATACAGTGTATGCTGTGTGGGACATGTGTGATGCTGTGTGGGATACAGTGTATGCTGTGTGGGATACAGTGTATGCTGTGTGGGATATGTGTGATGCTGTGTGGGATACAGTGTATGCTGTGTGGGATACAGTGTATGCTGTGTGGGATATGTGTGATGCTGTGTGGGATACAGTGTATGCTGTGTGGGATATGTGTGATGCTGTGTGGGACATGTGTGATGCTGTGTGGGATACAGTGTATGCTGTGTGGGACATGTGTGATGCTGTGTGGGATATGTGTGATGCTGTGTGGGATATGTGTGATGCTGTGTGGGATACAGTGTATGCTGTGTGGGATATGTGTGATGCTGTGTGGGATACAGTGTATGCTGTGTGGGACATGTGTGATGCTGTGTGGGATACAGTGTATGCTGTGTGGGATACAGTGTATGCTGTGTGGGATACAGTGTATGCTGTGTGGGACATGTGTGATGCTGTGTGGGACATGTGTGATGCTGTGTGGGATATGTGTGATGCTGTGTGGGATACAGTGTATGCTGTGTGGGATATGTGTGATGCTGTGTGGGATACAGTGTATGCTGTGTGGGATACAGTGTATGCTGTGTGGGATACAGTGTATGCTGTGTGGGATACAGTGTATGCTGTGTGGGATACAGTGTATGCTGTGTGGGATACAGTGTATGCTGTGTGGGATACAGTGTATGCTGTGTGGGACATGTGTGATGCTGTGTGGGATACAGTGTATGCTGTGTGGGATACAGTGTATGCTGTGTGGGATATGTGTGATGCTGTGTGGGATATGTGTGATGCTGTGTGGGATATGTGTGATGCTGTGTGGGATATGTGTGATGCTGTGTGGGATACAGTGTATGCTGTGTGGGATATGTGTGATGCTGTGTGGGATATGTGTGATGCTGTGTGGGATACAGTGTATGCTGTGTGGGATATGTGTGATGCTGTGTGGGATATGTGTGATGCTGTGTGGGATATGTGTGATGCTGTGTGGGATATGTGTGATGCTGTGTGGGATATGTGTGATGCTGTGTGGGATATGTGTGATGCTGTGTGGGATATGTGTGATGCTGTGTGGGATATGTGTGATGCTGTGTGGGATATGTGTGATGCTGTGTGGGATATGTGTGATGCTGTGTGGGATATGTGTGATGCTGTGTGGGATACAGTGTATGCTGTGTGGGATACAGTGTATGCTGTGTGGGACATGTGTGATGCTGTGTGGGACATGTGTGATGCTGTGTGGGATATGTGTGATGCTGTGTGGGATACAGTGTATGCTGTGTGGGATATGTGTGATGCTGTGTGGGACATGTGTGATGCTGTGTGGGATACAGTGTATGCTGTGTGGGACATGTGTGATGCTGTGTGGGATACAGTGTATGCTGTGTGGGATATGTGTGATGCTGTGTGGGATACAGTGTATGCTGTGTGGGATACAGTGTATGCTGTGTGGGACATGTGTGATGCTGTGTGGGACATGTGTGATGCTGTGTGGGACATGTGTGATGCTGTGTGGGATATGTGTGATGCTGTGTGGGATATGTGTGATGCTGTGTGGGACATGTGTGATGCTGTGTGGGATACAGTGTATGCTGTGTGGGATATGTGTGATGCTGTGTGGGACATGTGTGATGCTGTGTGGGATATGTGTGATGCTGTGTGGGATACAGTGTATGCTGTGTGGGATATGTGTGATGCTGTGTGGGATATGTGTGATGCTGTGTGGGATACAGTGTATGCTGTGTGGGATATGTGTGATGCTGTGTGGGATACAGTGTATGCTGTGTGGGATATGTGTGATGCTGTGTGGGATACAGTGTATGCTGTGTGGGATACAGTGTATGCTGTGTGGGACATGTGTGATGTGTGATGCTGTGTGGGATACAGTGTATGCTGTGTGGGATATGTGTGATGCTGTGTGGGATACAGTGTATGCTGTGTGGGACATGTGTGATGCTGTGTGGGATACAGTGTATGCTGTGTGGGATACAGTGTATGCTGTGTGGGATACAGTGTATGCTGTGTGGGACATGTGTGATGCTGTGTGGGACATGTGTGATGCTGTGTGGGATATGTGTGATGCTGTGTGGGATACAGTGTATGCTGTGTGGGATATGTGTGATGCTGTGTGGGATACAGTGTATGCTGTGTGGGATACAGTGTATGCTGTGTGGGACATGTGTGATGCTGTGTGGGACATGTGTGATGCTGTGTGGGACATGTGTGATGCTGTGTGGGATATGTGTGATGCTGTGTGGGATACAGTGTATGCTGTGTGGGATATGTGTGATGCTGTGTGGGACATGTGTGATGCTGTGTGGGATACAGTGTATGCTGTGTGGGATATGTGTGATGCTGTGTGGGACATGTGTGATGCTGTGTGGGATATGTGTGATGCTGTGTGGGATACAGTGTATGCTGTGTGGGATATGTGTGATGCTGTGTGGGATATGTGTGATGCTGTGTGGGATATGTGTGATGCTGTGTGGGATACAGTGTATGCTGTGTGGGATATGTGTGATGCTGTGTGGGATATGTGTGATGCTGTGTGGGATACAGTGTATGCTGTGTGGGATATGTGTGATGCTGTGTGGGATACAGTGTATGCTGTGTGGGATATGTGTGATGCTGTGTGGGATACAGTGTATGCTGTGTGGGACATGTGTGATGCTGTGTGGGACATGTGTGATGCTGTGTGGGACATGTGTGATGCTGTGTGGGACATGTGTGATGCTGTGTGGGACATGTGTGATGCTGTGTGGGACATGTGTGATGCTGTGTGGGACATGTGTGATGCTGTGTGGGATATGTGTGATGCTGTGTGGGATACAGTGTATGCTGTGTGGGATATGTGTGATGCTGTGTGGGATACAGTGTATGCTGTGTGGGACATGTGTGATGCTGTGTGGGATATGTGTGATGCTGTGTGGGATACAGTGTATGCTGTGTGGGATATGTGTGATGCTGTGTGGGATATGTGTGATGCTGTGTGGGATATGTGTGATGCTGTGTGGGATATGTGTGATGCTGTGTGGGATACAGTGTATGCTGTGTGGGATATGTGTGATGCTGTGTGGGATACAGTGTATGCTGTGTGGGATATGTGTGATGCTGTGTGGGATACAGTGTATGCTGTGTGGGATACAGTGTATGCTGTGTGGGACATGTGTGATGCTGTGTGGGATATGTGTGATGCTGTGTGGGATACAGTGTATGCTGTGTGGGATATGTGTGATGCTGTGTGGGATACAGTGTATGCTGTGTGGGACATGTGTGATGCTGTGTGGGATACAGTGTATGCTGTGTGGGATACAGTGTATGCTGTGTGGGATACAGTGTATGCTGTGTGGGACATGTGTGATGCTGTGTGGGACATGTGTGATGCTGTGTGGGATATGTGTGATGCTGTGTGGGATACAGTGTATGCTGTGTGGGATATGTGTGATGCTGTGTGGGATACAGTGTATGCTGTGTGGGATACAGTGTATGCTGTGTGGGACATGTGTGATGCTGTGTGGGACATGTGTGATGCTGTGTGGGATATGTGTGATGCTGTGTGGGATACAGTGTATGCTGTGTGGGATATGTGTGATGCTGTGTGGGACATGTGTGATGCTGTGTGGGATACAGTGTATGCTGTGTGGGATATGTGTGATGCTGTGTGGGACATGTGTGATGCTGTGTGGGACATGTGTGATGCTGTGTGGGATACAGTGTATGCTGTGTGGGATATGTGTGATGCTGTGTGGGATATGTGTGATGCTGTGTGGGATATGTGTGATGCTGTGTGGGATACAGTGTATGCTGTGTGGGATATGTGTGATGCTGTGTGGGATACAGTGTATGCTGTGTGGGATACAGTGTATGCTGTGTGGGATATGTGTGATGCTGTGTGGGATATGTGTGATGCTGTGTGGGATATGTGTGATGCTGTGGGATACAGTGTATGCTGTGTGGGATATGTGTGATGCTGTGTGGGATATGTGTGATGCTGTGTGGGATACAGTGTATGCTGTGTGGGATACAGTGTATGCTGTGTGGGACATGTGTGATGCTGTGTGGGACATGTGTGATGCTGTGTGGGACATGTGTGATGCTGTGTGGGACATGTGTGATGCTGTGTGGGACATGTGTGATGCTGTGTGGGACATGTGTGATGCTGTGTGGGATATGTGTGATGCTGTGTGGGATACAGTGTATGCTGTGTGGGATATGTGTGATGCTGTGTGGGATACAGTGTATGCTGTGTGGGACATGTGTGATGCTGTGTGGGATATGTGTGATGCTGTGTGGGATACAGTGTATGCTGTGTGGGATACAGTGTATGCTGTGTGGGATATGTGTGATGCTGTGTGGGATATGTGTGATGCTGTGTGGGATATGTGTGATGCTGTGTGGGACATGTGTGATGCTGTGTGGGATATGTGTGATGCTGTGTGGGATACAGTGTATGCTGTGTGGGATATGTGTGATGCTGTGTGGGATATGTGTGATGCTGTGTGGGACATGTGTGATGCTGTGTGGGATACAGTGTATGCTGTGTGGGATACAGTGTATGCTGTGTGGGATATGTGTGATGCTGTGTGGGATATGTGTGATGCTGTGTGGGATATGTGTGATGCTGTGTGGGATATGTGTGATGCTGTGTGGGATACAGTGTATGCTGTGTGGGATATGTGTGATGCTGTGTGGGACATGTGTGATGCTGTGTGGGATATGTGTGATGCTGTGTGGGATATGTGTGATGCTGTGTGGGACATGTGTGATGCTGTGTGGGATACAGTGTATGCTGTGTGGGATATGTGTGATGCTGTGTGGGATATGTGTGATGCTGTGTGGGATACAGTGTATGCTGTGTGGGACATGTGTGATGCTGTGTGGGACATGTGTGATGCTGTGTGGGATACAGTGTATGCTGTGTGGGACATGTGTGATGCTGTGTGGGATATGTGTGATGCTGTGTGGGATACAGTGTATGCTGTGTGGGACATGTGTGATGCTGTGTGGGATATGTGTGATGCTGTGTGGGATATGTGTGATGCTGTGTGGGATATGTGTGATGCTGTGTGGGACATGTGTGATGCTGTGTGGGATATGTGTGATGCTGTGTGGGATACAGTGTATGCTGTGTGGGATACAGTGTATGCTGTGTGGGATATGTGTGATGCTGTGTGGGATATGTGTGATGCTGTGTGGGATATGTGTGATGCTGTGTGGGATATGTGTGATGCTGTGTGGGATACAGTGTATGCTGTGTGGGATACAGTGTATGCTGTGTGGGACATGTGTGATGCTGTGTGGGATATGTGTGATGCTGTGTGGGATATGTGTGATGCTGTGTGGGATACAGTGTATGCTGTGTGGGATATGTGTGATGCTGTGTGGGACATGTGTGATGCTGTGTGGGATATGTGTGATGCTGTGTGGGATATGTGTGATGCTGTGTGGGATACAGTGTATGCTGTGTGGGATATGTGTGATGCTGTGTGGGATATGTGTGATGCTGTGTGGGATACAGTGTATGCTGTGTGGGATACAGTGTATGCTGTGTGGGATACAGTGTATGCTGTGTGGGATACAGTGTATGCTGTGTGGGATATGTGTGATGCTGTGTGGGACATGTGTGATGCTGTGTGGGATATGTGTGATGCTGTGTGGGATACAGTGTATGCTGTGTGGGATACAGTGTATGCTGTGTGGGATATGTGTGATGCTGTGTGGGATATGTGTGATGCTGTGTGGGATATGTGTGATGCTGTGTGGGACATGTGTGATGCTGTGTGGGATATGTGTGATGCTGTGTGGGATACAGTGTATGCTGTGTGGGATACAGTGTATGCTGTGTGGGACATGTGTGATGCTGTGTGGGATATGTGTGATGCTGTGTGGGATACAGTGTATGCTGTGTGGGACATGTGTGATGCTGTGTGGGACATGTGTGATGCTGTGTGGGATATGTGTGATGCTGTGTGGGATACAGTGTATGCTGTGTGGGACATGTGTGATGCTGTGTGGGACATGTGTGATGCTGTGTGGGACATGTGTGATGCTGTGTGGGATACAGTGTATGCTGTGTGGGACATGTGTGATGCTGTGTGGGACATGTGTGATGCTGTGTGGGATATGTGTGATGCTGTGTGGGATACAGTGTATGCTGTGTGGGATACAGTGTATGCTGTGTGGGATATGTGTGATGCTGTGTGGGATATGTGTGATGCTGTGTGGGACATGTGTGATGCTGTGTGGGACATGTGTGATGCTGTGTGGGATACAGTGTATGCTGTGTGGGATATGTGTGATGCTGTGTGGGATACAGTGTATGCTGTGTGGGATATGTGTGATGCTGTGTGGGACATGTGTGATGCTGTGTGGGACATGTGTGATGCTGTGTGGGATATGTGTATGCTGTGTGGGACATGTGTGATGCTGTGTGGGATATGTGTATGCTGTGTGGGACATGTGTGATGCTGTGTGGGATATGTGTATGCTGTGTGGGATATGTGTATGCTGTGTGGGACTTGCTGTGTGTCTGCATACACATAACACCCTATGGAACAGTCTACATACACATAACACCCTATGGAACAGTCTACATACACAGAACACACTATGGAACAGTCTACATACACAGAACACGCTATGGAACAGTCTGCATACACAGAACACGCTATGGAACAGTCTACATACACAGAACACACTATGGAACAGTCTACATACACAGAACACACTATGGAACAGTCTACATACACAGAACACGCTATGGAACAGTCTACATACACAGAACACGCTATGGAACAGTCTACATACACAGAACACACTATGGAACAGTCTACATACACAGAACACGCTATGGAACAGTCTACATACACAGAAACACCCTATGGAACAGTCTACATACACAGAACACGCTATGGAACAGTCTACATACACAAAACACGCTATGGAACAGTCTACATACACAGAACACGCTATGGAACAGTCTACATACACAGAACACGCTATGGAACAGTCTACATACACAGAACACCCTATGGAACAGTCTACATACACATAACACGCTATGGAACAGTCTACATACACAGAACACGCTATGGAACAGTCTACATACACATAACATTTTTTTCGTTTAATCATATTTTATTGCATTCTTTATATTCAATGTACAATACAACTCAAATATACAAACACGTTACGGATGAAATAAATAAGATATATGGTACAAACATTATCAGTATGTATATATATGGAGAAGCAAAAGGGTTGGGCCACAAGTTTTAACAACATTAGTTTCGGCCCGCCCCAACATACTAGTTTGTAATTAACAAAGAAACTGAATATAGTATAAGAGCATTGCAATTAGGATACAAATTTTGGATTACAATTAAGGGGATAATAATGGATATGATAAAAAATACCAAAAAAGAAAGAAAAGCATTAAGAAATGCAATTCGCAACTACTACACATTCCCAGTGCCACACCGTACAATACCCTCAGCCAGCCAAACCCGCAGCCACACCCAGGCAAAAATCGTATCAAGAGAACAGCATAACTTTATAATATAGTTAGGTATGTTTGTGCTCAAAGCGCCTTGTTGATTTAATATAAGTTTGAACTTGTTTGAAAATATACTCATTTTCTTCATGCGTTAAACTTTCGAAACCAAACAGTAGTTTTCTTGTGATTAAAGGGTGATGTGTACGTGTGCTTATGAAAAGTAAGCCCCTTTGATTTACATAAAATAGACAACGAAATATATAGTGTTCCGCATCCTCATTTTCTTTGAGCTGACACGGGCATTTTGGGTTATCACGTAAATGGTTATTAAACAAATCAGCATTCAGGTTGCTACAAGCATTTCTAGGAGATGTCGCTTGAAGCAACATGTTAATGATGAACAATGCCAGGCAATACTTAACAAAAGCTCATCTCATACGATTATGAATATAGTTTATTCAGCATTAAACATTTCATAATAATGATTATAGCCTACACAATTACAATACATAATTATATAATATAGTCAGCATTAAACATTTCATAATAATGATTATAGCCTACACAATTACAATACATAATTATATAATATAGTCAGCATTAAACATTTCATAATAATGATTATAGCCTACACAATTACAATACATAATTATATAATATAGTCAGCATTAAACATTTCATAATAATGATTATAGCCTACACAATTACAATACATAATTATATAATATAGTCAGCATTAAACATTTCATAATAATGATTATAGCCTACACAATTACAATACATAATTATATAATACAGTCAGCATTAAACATCTCATAATAATGATCATAGCCTACACAATTACAATACATAATTATATAACACAGTTTTTTCAGACCAGTTTATAACAATGTACAGAAGCATACAAGTTCATAACAAATCACTATCTGTAAATACTGTAGTAAATATATTTAAACAATGCGTGTTTTATTTGCAAAGAATACAAACTTTGATAAGTTACAAATAGTTTTCTTAGACCTGGCAGACATTAAGTCGTCAAATTTATGAATAGTCGGCCAGTGACAATAATATCATTTCAAATATGATTTCTTATGTCACGATAATGTTGACATACAAGTAGAAAATTCAATATTCAGACCACTCAACTATGTTTAACAAAGGCTATACAATTAATAAACCCTGCCCTTGTCATAAACATGATGAACATTTGATACGTGGTCCATTGTTTGTACCAACATCATTACAGCCATACTCACCCTGCCCTTGTCATAAACCTGGTGAACATTGGATACCCATTGTTTGTACCAACATCATTACATCCATACTCACCCTGCCCTTGTCATAAACCTGGTGAACATTGGATACCCATTGTTTGTACCAACATCATTACAGCCATACTCACCCTGCCCTTGTCATAAACCTGGTGAACATTGGATACCCATTGTTTGTACCAACATCATTACAGCCATACTCACACTCATTTCACTAGTTCTCGATTCCAAACTAAACAATACTGTTGTCTATTTTTATCATTATAGTTTCCATTTTTTTATTGACCATATTAGCATGATAAATTCAATGAGAGAATACACAATCTGAGATGGTGATGGAAATAGTTGTGTTCACGACAGCTCAAATATTCAAAATATGCAAATTACTAGATATACATTTTGATTATTATTTTAATTCTGCAAATAAGTTTATATAAATCTATTTTAGCTTTATTGCGAAACAAGTTCTTACAACTTATATTAATCACATTCGATATCTCATTCTTAATGGAATCCATCGCCACGAGGGAGAGATAAGAGGCAACATGGAATTTAAATGCCTTGCCTAAGGACACAATCGTAATGGCTCTAGCGGGGCTCAAACTCTGCAGCTCTAGCGGGGCTCGAACTCCGACCTTTCTCGCCTGAAGTGAATGCTCTACCACTGCACTATCACGACTTCCACTTTCTGCAAATTATCAACATTAAGTTCATGCAGCAGTCTTAGACGTAAATTATAGATCTGTATTAGGAAACATTTTCTATAAATTTGATTCACAATGAGCGAGGTTTATGGATATGTATGAGCTCGTCCCAGCCACAGTCCACAATCTGTCCAGGAACATGCAAGTTAAAGTCTAATCCATACACAAACTCCGAATGATGCTCTATAACTTCCATTGCATGTTCCTGTCTTACATCCCATGTCCTAAAATCAACAAAATAATCTGATTTCATTGTGAGTTATATGTTGATTGTTCCACAGGGTATGAGGCATGTGTCCTCTCTATATCCCAATTTAATTTTCGGCTTAAAAAGCCAGAAAAACAATCTCAAAGAAAATGAATTAGCCGGATTTTTGTTTGAAATTTTCCTTGAAAAGGCTTTTTAAGCTGAAAATTGGGATATAGAGGACCATATAATATATATTTCATTGTTAAATCCTAGGATATATAAATAATGTCTAGAAATCATCTCAGAACTAGAATACTACAAATATACCACCGTCTACGTGGCCTAGTGGTTAAGGTGTCCGCCTACGGAGTGGGAGGTAAAAGGTTCGAACCTAGTCAGGGGTTCATTCTGATATGGTCGGTTGGTGAGCCACCAGCTAGTTGTATAATGGTTACCGATTACCTACCAGCCTGGCGCCTGGCACACAAGCATAGGAATCAGGAAGTACTGATGTTCATAAAAAGAGGTGCTATAAGTCAGAAATGGCTGGCCCTTTAAATAGGAGTGACACTATAAGAAACAAACACTACTTTACTTATATATAAATAACAAATATAAAATAAGATCATGTCATAGGGTCGAATATTTATCCAACTTGGAACTATTGAATGAACAAATCTTCATAGTTTGTATATGCCCTTTTTGCTATTATTTCGTTTCATCTTTTGGCATAAAGAGATCCGGTCCATAATGTCTTTTATTGTTGGTTTGGAGACCGTGACCTCGGTACTCATAAAATCTAACGCTTGAACACACCACACCGCCAGTGACAATGACATGGGTTTCATAACATTTTTATTTTTTACCTAAATGTATTCAGAAACCCATGAGATATTGTATTATATGATTCCAGGCCTCAATATCTCCACTGGTACACATTCACCTGATCCCAGGCCCCATTATCTCTACTGGTACACACTCACCTGATCCCAGGCCTCATTATCTGTACTGGTACACACTCACATGATCCCAGGCCTCATTATCTCCACTGATACACACTCACCTGATCCCAGGCCTCATTATCTCCACTGATACACACTCACCTGATCCCAGGCCTCATTATCTCTACTGGTACACACTCACCTGATCCCAGGCCTCATTATCTGTACTGGTACACACTCACATGATCCCAGGCCTCATTATCTCTACTGGTACACACTCACATGATCCCAGGCCTCATTATCTCTACTGGTACACACTCACCTGATCCCAGGCCTCATTATCTCTACTGGTACACACTCACCTGATCCCAGGCCTCATTATCTCCACTGATACACACTCATCTGATCCCAGGCCTCATTATCTCCACTGATACATACTCACCTGATCCCGGCATCATTATCTCTACTGGTACACACCACCTGATCCCAGGCCTCATTATCTCTACTGGTACATACTCACATGATCACAGGCCTCATTATCTCTACTGGTACACACTCACATGATCCCAGGCCTCATTATCTCACGTACACACTCACCTGATCCCAGGCCTCATTATCTCTACTGGTACACACTCACCTGATCCCAGGCCTCATTATCTCACTGTACACACTCACCTGATCCCAGGCCTCATTATCTCTACTGGTACACACTCACCTGATCCCAGGCCTCATTATCTCTACTGGTACACACTCACCTGATCCCAGGCCTCATTATCTGTACTGTACACACTCACCTGATCCCAGCCTCATTATCTCACTGACACACTCACCTGATCCCAGGCCTCATTATCTCTACTGGTACACACTCACCTGATCCCAGGCCTCATTATCTCTACTGGTACACACTCACCTGATCCCAGGCCTCATTATCTCTACTGGTACACACTCACCTGATCCCAGGCCTCATTATCTGTACTGGTACACACTCACCTGATCCCAGGCCTCATTATCTCCACTGAAACACACTCACCTGATCCCAGGCCTCATTATCTCTACTGGTAAACACTCACCTGATCCCAGGCCTCATTATCTCTACTGGTACACATTCACCTGATCCCAGGCCCCATTATCTACTGTTACACACTCACCTGATCACAGCCCTTGTTATCTCTACCGTTACACACTCACCTGATCATAGCCCTTGTTATCTCTACCGTTACACACTCACCTGATCACAGGCCTCGTTATCTGTACTGGTACACACTCACATGATCCCAGGCCTCATTATCTCCACTGATACACACTCACCTGATCCCAGGCCTCATTATCTCCACTGATACACACTCACCTGATCCCAGGCCTCATTATCTCTACTGGTACACACTCACCTGATCCCAGGCCTCATTATCTCCACTGATACACACTCATCTGATCCCAGGCCTCATTATCTCTACTGGTACACACTCACCTGATCCCAGGCCTCATTATCTCTACTGGTACATACTCACAGGCCTCATTATCTCTACTGGTACACACTCACATGATCCCAGGCCTCATTATCTCCACTGATACACACTCACCTGATCCCAGGCCTCATTATCTCCACTGATACACACTCACCTGATCCCAGGCCTCATTATCTCCACTGATACACACTCACCTGATCCCAGGCCTCATTATCTCTACTGGTACACACTCACCTGATCCCAGGCCTCATTATCTCCACTGATACACACTCACCTGATCCCAGGCCTCATTATCTCTACTGGTACACACTCACATGATCCCAGGCCTCATTATCTCTACTGGTACACACTCACAACCCAGGCCTCATTATCTCTACTGGTACACACTCACATGATCCCAGGCCTCATTATCTCTACTGATACACACTCACCTGATCCCAGGCCTCATTATCTCTACTGGTACACACTCACCTGATCCCAGGCCTCATTATCTCTACTGGTACACACTCACCTGATCCCAGGCCTCATTATCTGTACTGGTACACACTCACCTGATCCCAGGCCTCATTATCTCTACTGGTACACACTCACCTGATCCCAGGCCTCATTATCTCTACTGGTACACACTCACCTGATCCCAGGCCTCATTATCTCTACTGGTACACACTCACCTGATCCCAGGCCTCATTATCTGTACTGGTACACACTCACCTGATCCCAGGCCTCATTATCTCCACTGAAACACACTCACCTGATCCCAGGCGTCATTATCTCTACTGGTAAACACTCACCTGATCCCAGGCCTCATTATCTCTACTGGTACACATTCACCTGATCCCAGGCCCCATTATCTACTGTTACACACTCACCTGATCACAGCCCTTGTTATCTCTACCGTTACACACTCACCTGATCATAGCCCTTGTTATCTCTACCGTTACACACTCACCTGATCACAGCCCTTGTTTCCTCTACTGTTACACACAGCCCTTGTTATCTCTACCGTTACACACAGCCCTTGTTATCTCTACCATTACACACTCACCTGATCATAGCCCTTGTTATCTCTACCGTTACACACTCACCTGATCACAGCCCTTGTTTTCTCTACCGTTACACACAGCCCTTGTTATCTCTACCATTACACACAGCCCTTGTTATCTCTACCATTACACACAGTCCTTGTTATCTCTACCGTTACACACAGCCCTTGTTATCTCTACCGTTACACACAGCCCTTGTTATCTCTACCATTACACACAGCCCTTGTTATCTCTACCGTTACACACAGCCCTTGTTATCTCTACCGTTACACACAGCCCTTGTTATCTCTACCGTTACACACAGCCCTTGTTATCTCGACCAACACACCACACCGTTACACACAGCCCTTGTTATCTCTACCGTTACACACAGCCCTTGTTATCTCTACCGTTACACACAGCCCTTGTTATCTCGACCGTTACACACAGCCCTTGTTATCTCTACCGTTACACACAGCCCTTGTTATCTCTACCGTTACACACAGCCCTTGTTATCTCGACCGTTACACACAGCCCTTGTTATCTCTACCGTTACACACAGCCCTTGTTATCTCTACCGTTACTCACCTAACTGTAAAATCATACGAACATGAAGAAAGAGTGTTGGCATTAAACGGTGAAGATTTTATTCTTCTTACAGCAAACCGATGCCCCGTCATCTCACACAGACACTGCCTCGTGTTCCTAATGTCAAAACCTTTTATTGAACAATCAACCGAGCCTGTATATATCACATTCTGAAAAAAAGTTTAAACTTTATTTATTTTACAACGATTGCGAAGCAAGTTTTAACAACTTAAATTAATAACTCTCGATGAAATGGTAATTATAATCATTCATGTGGGAGGAAACCAGAGTACCCGCTGAAAACACATATGTCCGAGCTGGCGACCACCATACCATCTCACATACTTTCCGGTATGAGGATCGAACCGGGGTTGCATTGGTGAGAAACAAGTGCACTAACTAATGCACTAAACAGACATTCTGAAAATAACAAGCAACAGAAAATATGCAGTAGTACATCTCCAACACGACTACATCTACAAAAGGACTACATCTCCAAAAGGACTACATCTCCAACACGACATGACTACATCTCCAACACGACTACATCTCCAACACGACTACATCTCCAACACGACTACATCTCTAACAGTGTTAGCACGACTACATCTCCAACACGACTACATCTCCAACACGACTACATCTCCAACACGACTACATCTCCAACAATCTCCAACACGACTACATCTCCAACACGACTACATCTCCAACACGACTACATCTCCTATACAGTCCCACTACATAGCTCACTATACCTGGTCATATGTGTTCCTGTACATAGCTCACTATACCTGGTCATATGTGTTCCAGTCTACATAGCTCACTATACCTGGTCATATTGTTCCAGTCTACATAGCTCACTATACCTGGTCATATGTGTTCCAGTCTACATAGCTCACTATACCTGGTCATATGTGTTCCAGTCTACATAGCTCACTATACCTGGTCATATGTGTTCCAGTCTACATAGCTCACTATACCTGGTCATATGTGTTCCAGTCTACATAGCTCACTATACCTGGTCATATTTGTTCCAGTCACATGTTAATACTTCTGTATTATGTGCTGCTATCGTGGTTTGTGGGTAGGCAGTTCTCTTATCCCAAATCCTCACAGTTCCGTCACCTACATACAAAACCATGTACTATGTACTATATACTGTTGTTAACCACATACATACAAACACATGTACAGAATGTATGCACTGTTGCTAATCACCTACAGACAAACACATGTACAGAATGTATGTACGGTTGCTAATCACATACAGACAAACACATGTACAGAATGCATGTACTGTTGCTAATCACATACATACAAACACATGTACAGAATGCATGTACTGTTGCTAATCACCTACAGACAAACACATGTACAGAATATATGTACTGTTGCTAATCACCTACAGACAAACACATGTACAGAATGTATGTACTGTTGCTAATCACAAACAGACAAACACATGTACAGAATGTATGTACTATTGCTAATCACCTACAGACAAACACATGCACAGAATGTATGTACTGTTGCTAATCACCTACAGACAAACACATGTACAGAATGTATGTACTGTTGCTAATCACCTACAGACAAACACATGTACAGAATGTATGTACTGTTGCTAATCACCTACAGACAAACACAGGTACAGAATGTATGTACTGTTGCTAATCACCTACAGACAAATACATGTACTATATACTGTTGCTAATCACCTACAGACAAACGCATGTACTATATACTGTTGCTAATCACCTACAGACAAACACATGTACAGAATGTTTGTACTGTTGCTAATCACCTACAGACAAACACAGGTACAGAATGTATGTACTGTTGCTAATCACCTACAGACAAACGCATGTCCTATGTACTTTTGCTAATCACAAACAGATAAGCATATGTACAGAATCAATGCACTATTGCTAACAATGATTCAAGTAAATATTTCTGTTCATTAATTTTAATATAACTACTTCTACCCCATTTTATAAGTCTGGTCAATATTTAATAAATCTCCCAAGCCAAGTCAACCTTGTGCTACCCCTTGAGAACCTCTATCCAACTTGTAACAACCCTACATCATTTATACTGGTACAAATTAAATCTACATTGTATTAACTTGGCCTATTTGCTAAACCAATTAGCACTGTACTATGTACACTGTACAATAACAATTATAAACTCTACAATAACAATTGTACACTGTACAATTATACACTGTACAATAACAATTATACACTGTACAATAACAATTGTACACTGTACAATAACAATTATACACTGTACAACAACAATTATAAACTGTACAATAACAATTATACACTGTACAATAACAATTATACACTGTACAATAACAAGTATACACTGTACAATAACAATTATACACTGTACAATTACAATTATACACTGTACAATAACAATTATACACTGTACAATAACAATTATACACTGTACTATTACAATTATACACTGTAATAACAAGTTTCAAATTTATTGGCATAATCAGCCTTTGGCCATTTACAACGATAGAAATATGGCAGACATCACAAAACATGTTACAGATATACATATATAAACAAATACAATACATTTAAGAAATAGAAGTAATAGACAGGGTATTACTACGTAATGACATAGCTTCTTTGATGTACTTACAAACATATATTTTTATTTTTGCATGACATGATAGATATAAATTTATTTATTGATGGCCATGCTATGTAGCCCAAATATTTCAATCTTATATCTCTGTATTTTTCACAACATAATATAAAATGGTATTCTGATTCAATTACATTTTGATTGCATAATTTACCTATTGTTTCTATCAATACCATTAAATCTTCCAAATTTAATTTCTAATTTATGGGATGTTAATCTTAAACCTGTAAAACATTGACATAAACTATCACTAGAAATTTGATCAATATAATCTTCATAACAGAATGTCAGCTTAAATTTACAATAATAATCAAGTTTCGACATTGTGTTTACTGATGTGCATTGGCGTAGCTTCCTATAGGCCGTTTAGGCCATGGCCTACACTTTTCCCCGAATAAAAATGCCAAATCTTCCAACAAAAATCGGGAGGCCAGGATTAAATTACCACATTGGCGTGGATATCTCAAATAACATGTCGTGGGACTCTCACATAAAAGGTCAACTAAGAAAGCAAACCAAACATTTAGGATATCTACTTTTTTCCAAGAACAATCTACCATTGGAACCATCTCCCTCCTCACATTGTCCATCTCCTTACCATAGAGCAATTCAATACGGCAGTTTGCCTTATTGATCATGCCAGTCCCTAGTTGTTCTGCGCAGCTGCTTTTAAACTTTTACCACAACTTATTTTCATTACTTTCTTAAATTATGCTTTTAACTACTCCTACTTTTAACTTCTTTGCGGTTTTTGACGCGCAACATTTCTACATCCCCACGAGGGGTTCGACATTAAAGGAAGATAGATAGATAGAATAGTTTTCCTGGGGACGACCACCAGACCCCCCTCCCGTCTTAAGTTTTAAGTTGGCCTACACATCGATTCCAGCCAAGCTACGCCCCTGATGTGTTCCAGTCTTGAACGAACTGGGTTTTCAGTTTTAACATCCATGTGTACTCTATCAAATAATGACAATAAATTGTGATAAGCTCTTAATGCTTGATCAATTAAACATTTTATAGCACCAGTTAAAGTTCCTGTATATGTAAGCTTAATACCAAGATATGTAAAGCTATCAACAATATCTATTTGTTTTCCATTGATACAAAAGATAACATTATGATTCCGTTTACGTTTTTGAAATGTACAATTTTTTGTTTTATTTACATTTATAATTAAGGTCCATTTCACAGAATACTGGTAAATACTATCAATTTGAGATTGTAAACTCCTGGCATCTGTGGTGAACAAAACAATATCGTCAGCAAATAATATCAAATACATGGATAATAAATCAAGATCTTTTTCAGTTAATGCTTTAACATCCAGGTTTTCAACAATATCATTAATAAATATAATAAATAACAAAGGTGATGAGGGCTCACCTTGTTTTAGCCCAATTGTAACATCAAAGAAACCTGAACATTTCATACTATTAGACATTTTCACACAAGATTGAACTCTGCTATAAATACATTTTGGCATATTAACCATTTTACAATAACAATTATACACTGTACAATAACAATTATACACTGTACAATAACAATTATACACTGTACAATAACAAGTATACACTGTACAATAACAATTATACACTGTACAATAACAATTATACACTGTACAATAACAATTATACACTGTACAATAACAATTATACACTGTACAATACCTGATGCGGAGGCAAAGATGCCGGGTATACGAGGGGACCAAACAACAGTGTAAACAATCCCTTCATGACCCGTGTATGTACTCAGTGACCTTGGACTTTCTATGTTCCACTGAAATTAGAAGAGATGTTTGGAAAACAGAGTATGCCTCCTTTGCTAAGTTACTTCAAAACAGAGCTATTAAATTTAAAAGATATGGAGCAGACACAAAAATAATACACCCATTTCTGACCTTTGCCGAGTAAGTGTGAACAGGACCTTCAAGGTATGGACCTCGGTCACAGGGGTGACACGTTCACTCAATATACTGAATACATGTGAAAAGGTATTGCAATCAGTTTCAAATATATTGAGCGGACACAAATAATTTCGTCCGCCTCCGTGGTCGAGTGGTTAAGGTCGCTGACTTGCATACCACTGTAACCTATCATCACTGATGGTCACAGGTTAGAGCCCAAGCTCAGGCCGTGTCTCATTTGTATGAAAAAGTTGGCAGTTTCTTACGGAGGTTGGTGCACCAAAGTACTGGTTAACCGCTGGAGCCTGCCCATGAAAGGTGTTGTTAGGTAAACTGCCCGCCGGCGATATAGCCCAAAATGGGGCTGATGCAGGAGTAAAACCCGAAATATAACAGAACATATAACAAATCATTTCTGAGCTTTCACGGCTAAATGAGGCCATGCCCGAGCACACACAGACTCGGGTATTGTGCATGACACATGATTGTTGACAGACAATGGACGACAGACTTGTGATGAGCCTCTTTAAACAAAAGCTCAAATGTATGGCTCTTTCTGTTTGCATATTGTGTACATTTTACAACTTGAAGAAGAAATGTTACCAGTTTAATGAGCTTATCCCATGATGCACTAACGATCAAGTTCTCATCTCTAGTCTGACTCCAGTGCACAGAACTCACCTGTAATATACATCACTGTAATAAACCTCTATTTATCATGCAGTTACAGAACTCACCTGTAATATACATCACTGTAATATACCTCTATCATGCAGTTACAGAACTCACCTGTAATATACATCACTGTAATATACATCACTATAATATACATCACTGTAATAAACCTCTATCTATCATGCAGTTACAGAACTCACCTGTAATATACATCACTGTAATATACCTCTATCTATCATGCAGTTACAGAACTCACCTGTAATATACATCACTGTAATATACCTCACTGTAATATACATCACTGTAATATACCTCACTATAATATACCTCACTGTAATATACCTCACTGTAATATACCTCACTGTAATATACATCACTGTAATATACCTCACTGTAATATGCATCACTGTAATATACCTCACTGTAATATACCTCTATCTATCATGCAGTTACAGAACTCACCTGTAATATACATCACTGTAATAAACATCACTGTAATATACCTCACTGTAATATACATCACTGTAATAAACATCACTGTAATATACCTCACTGTAATATACCTCACTGTAATATACCTCTATCTATCATGCAGTTACAGAACTCACCTGTAATATACATCACTATACTATACCTCTATCTACCATGCAGTTACAGAACTCACCTGTAATATACATCACTATAATATACATCACTGTAATATACCTATATATATCATGCAGTTACAGAACTCACCTGTAATATACATCACTGTAATATACCTCTATCTATCATGCAGTTACAGAACTCACCTGTAATATACATCACTGTAATATACCTCTATCATGCAGTTACAGAACTCACCTGTAATATACATCACTGTAATAAACCTCTATCTATCATGCAGTTACAGAACTCACCTGTAATATACATCACTGTAATATACCTCTATCTATCATGCAGTTACAGAACTCACCTGTAATATACATCACTATAATATACATCACTGTAATAAACCTCTATCTATCATGCAGTTACAGAACTCACCTGTAATATACATCACTGTAATATACCTATATCTATCATGAGGTTAGCAATTACTTGACCAGCTGCTGGCTGTATTTGATATTAAGGTGATGATGATGATGATCACTTAATTACTAGCACCAGGTTATTGAAAATGGCAGCATGTTACTTTTGTAGGACATAGTTGAAATACAGAAACACCTGTCTCATAGTTCATGGCTGAGGTGCACACAACAGACAAGCCTGACAGAGATTGTATGTACTGCCTGCCCACATGTCATATAAAACACAAATAATAAAACATATAGAAGAAACAGATGTAATTGTATGTGTGTATGAATTCATACAGAAGAAACAGATGTAATTGTATGTGTGTATGAATTCATACAGAAGAAACAGATGTAATTGTATGTGTGTATGAATTCATACAGAAGAAACAGATGTAATTGTATGTGTGTATGAACACATACAGAAGAAACAGATGTAATTGTATGTGTGTATGAATTCATGCAGAAGAAACAGATGTAATTGTATGTATGTATGAATACATACAGAAGAAACAGATGTAATTGTATGTGTGTATGAATTCATGCAGAAGAAACAGATGTAATTGTATGTATGTATGAATACATACAGAAGAAACAGATGTAATTGTATGTATGTATGAATACATACAGAAGAAACAGATGTAATTGTATGTATGTATGAACACATACAGAAGAAACAGATGTAATTGTACGTATGTATGAATACATACAGAAGAAACAGATGTAATTGTATGTGTGTATGAACACATACAGAAGAAACAGATGTAATTGTATGTGTGTATGAATTCATACAGAAGAAACAGATGTAATTGTATGTGTGTATGAATACATACAGAAGAAACAGATGTAATTGTATGTATGTATGAATACATACAGAAGAAACAGATGTAATTGTATGTATGTATGAACACATACAGAAGAAACAGATGTAATTGTACGTATGTATGAATACATACAGAAGAAACAGATGTAATTGTATGTGTGTATGAACACATACAGAAGAAACAGATGTAATTGTATGTGTGTATGAATTCATACAGAAGAAACAGATGTAATTGTATGTGTGTATGAATACATACAGAAGAAACAGATGTAATTGTATGTATGTATGAATACATACAGAAGAAACAGATGTAATTGTATGTATGTATGAATTCATACAGAAGAAACAGATGTAATTGTATGTGTGTATGAACACATACAGAAGAAACAGATGTAATTGTATGTGTGTATGAATTCATGCAGAAGAAACAGATGTAATTGTATGTATGTATGAATACATACAGAAGAAACAGATGTAATTGTATGTATGTATGAATACATACAGAAGAAACAGATGTAATTGTATGTATGTATGAATACATACAGAAGAAACAGATGTAATTGTATGTATGTATGAACACATACAGAAGAAACAGATGTAATTGTATGTGTGTATGAATTCATACAGAAGAAACAGATGTAATTGTATGTGTGTATGAATTCATGCAGAAGAAACAGATGTAATTGTATGTGTGTATGAATACATACAGAAGAAACAGATGTAATTGTATGTATGTATGAATACATACAGAAGAAACAGATGTAATTGTATGTATGTATGAATACATACAGAAGAAACAGATGTAATTGTATGTATGTATGAACACATACAGAAGAAACAGATGTAATTGTATGTGTGTATGAATTCATACAGAAGAAACAGATGTAATTGTATGTGTGTATGAATTCATGCAGAAGAAACAGATGTAATTGTATGTGTGTATGAATACATACAGAAGAAACAGATGTAATTGTATGTATGTATGAATACATACAGAAGAAACAGATGTAATTGTATGTATGTATGAACACATACAGAAGAAACAGATGTAATTGTATGTGTGTATGAATTCATACAGAAGAAACAGATGTAATTGTATGTGTGTATGAATTCATGCAGAAGAAACAGATGTAATTGTATGTGTGTATGAACACATCGGTGGACGGGGCAACCATGTATCCCCCATTACCATTCTTTTAATTACAGGGTGCACAAAAACTTCTACCTGTGTTGAAACAGATGACAGAGCCCAGGGCGCCTCCCTAGCGCTCGAGCCAGAAACTATTCAGGAGTTCATCAAACAGTAAGAAGTATTCAAATGAGATGTTGGCAGAGAGCATACATGTAAACTGAGGTAGACAAACGAGATAACTCACCTCCTTTGTGTGCTCTTTAAAGGCTCTTAGTGGACCCTGCAATAGAATGTATGACACCTGTTAATATTGTCATCATATATGGAGCGCTGGAACATCTCCGGTGCAGACACCATGTACCAGGGTGTGCAGTTATAGGGGTATATCTAGGCTTGTCACATTCTGTGGATCAAGTGGGTTTTATGTATTGTACTCTATATTCTCAATATACATGTATAGTTTTGTACAGTGGAACCTCCCAAAACCGGACGTTTTTGAAAGTCGCGAATTGTTTCTTCTTTATTTCTTACATAAAATCACTCTGAAAACCTCTCAACTCCGGAAACCGGAAGAAAAATTTGCATAATTTGGGTACAGTTTGATGTAATTTCACCTCCAAAAACCGGAACAACTTTTAGGTGACATAGGTCTTCATCAATAAACTAAAAAGTGTTGAATTTGTTTGTGTATTCCGTCTCGTTTGCGCGTTTGATCTATGAATATTGATAATCGCGCAAGATTATAAGATGTCAGGCTGATTGATGACTACTGCAATTAGCACTCATGTATAGTTAATTTGTCGGCTAACTGGGGGATTATACTCACGTGTAGATTACTATACTATAGGCAATTATAAAACTTGTTTGATAACGAATAAAGGATTTTGTGAATCTCGTAATTTATTGTTTGATGCAACCGTTTGATCACCTGTGAAAGCACAATATAATCCAGTCACACAAGATAATTATGATTTTCGCAACTTTTGACAATTTGTTTTACAAAATAATATTCAAAGAACTGTTTTTCCAAAATATTTCTGCAATAATACAGTATAAACTATAAAGGCATATGTACTTTATAAAGGTTATATGCAGTTTTGAAAACACATCAATAAAAAACCTCTGAAAACCGGAAACCTCTGTAAACCGGACTTTTGATCCAGTCCCGAAGATGTCCGGTTTAGAGAGGTTCCACTGTATACACCTTATAATTTTTAATTTCGTTGACGCTTGAAAGTTTACAAAATGTAAATAGAACAATGATATAATTCAGAAAAATACTGCTGAGATTCCTGAGATTGGTTGTATTGCATGTTAGTACAGCATAGCCAGCAGGCATACCACATGGCAGGCATACCACACGGCAGGCATACCACACAGCAGGCATACCACACAGCAGTCATACCACACAGCAGTCATACCACACAGTGGGCATACCACACAGCAGTCATACCACACAGCAGGCATACCACACAGCAGGCATACCACACAGCATGCATACCACACAGCAGGCATACCACACAGCAGTCATACCACACAGCAGGCATACCACACAGCAGGCATACCACACAGCAGGCATACCACACAGCGGGCATACCACACAGCATGCATACCACACTGCAGGCATACCACACAGCAGTCATACCACACAGCGGGCATACCACACAGCAGTCATACCACATGGCAGGCATACCACACAGCAGTCATACCACACAGCAGTCATACCACACAGCAGGCATACCACACAGCAGTCATACCACACAGCAGTCATACCACACAGCAGTCATACTACATGGCAGTTATACCACATGGCAGGCAAACCACACAGCAGTCATACCACACAGCGGGCATACCACATGGCAGGCATACCACACAGCAGTCATACCACACAGCAGTCATACCACACAGCAGGCATACCACACAGCAGTCATACCACACAGCAGTCATACCACACAGCAGTCATACTACATGGCAGTCATACCACATGGCAGGCAAACCACACGGCAGTCATACCACACAGCAGTCATACCACACAGCAGTCATACTACATGGCAGTAATACCACATGGCAGGCAAACCACACGACAGGCAAACCACACGACAGGCAAACCACATGCTAGAAATTGCAGTCACATTACTCTTCATAGATGTGCTAATGCACAATAAAACGAAGTCATCCAAATAATTAATCCAGCACATGTCAGCCCACCCAAGCTTACCCAGTGCAGCTCAGCCCAGCTCATGCTAGTCCACCAAACTGACCCAGTGCAGTTCAGTCCAGCACATGCTAGTCCACCCAAGCTTACCCAGTGCAGCTCATTCCAGCACATGCTAGTCCACCCAAGCTTACCCAGTGCAGCTCAGTCCAACACATGCTAGTCCACCCAAGCTGATCCAGTGCAGCTCATGCTAGTCCACCCAAGCTTACCCAGTGCAGCTCAGTCCAACACATGCTAGTCCACCCAAGCTGATCCAGTCCAGCACATGCTAGTCCACCCAAGCTTACCCAGTGCAGCTCAGTCCAGCACATGCTAGTCCACCAAAGCTGACCCAGTGCAGCTCATGCTAGTCCACCCAAGCTTATCCAGTGCAGCTCAGTCCAGCACATGCTAGTCCACCCAAGCTTACCCAGTGCAGCTCAGTCCAGCCTGTGCTAGTCCACCAAAGCTGACCCAGTGCAGCTCAGTCCAGCTCATGCTAGTCCACCCAAGCTTACCCAGTGCAGCTCAGTCCAGCACATGCTAGTCCACCCAAGCTTACCCAGTGCAGCTCAGTCCAGCACATGCTAGTCCACCCAAGCTTACCCAGTGCAGCTCAGTCCAGCACATGCTAGTCTACAGTAATATGCCCAGTGTTTAGACCAGAGCAGTCAAAGCTGGCACAGCATGGTCCAGTCCAAACAAAGAGTCCCATTCAGTGAAATATACTGGTGTATTTGTTTAAACCCTGCAATGGATACTTTAACTGTTTAATAAATAAGCATGCAATACCTTTGGATTGTTAGTATCAAATAAGAGTAAGGATCCGTCTCCTGCACCGGCAATCACGACATTTTCATTGTTTTCAGCCCATGTTACATCAAATAGTCCATCATTCCATTCATAAACACGTATTGGCTGAATGCCATCAGGCTTTACATCTAGTATGAACAAAGTTCCACATCCTGAAACAAATAACACACTATTACATGTATAGCTATTGTTGAATGAACTACTTGTCATGTGCCCTGCCCTGCCCGTCCCACCCCGTCTGTCTGTCTGTCTGTCTGTCACTGCATGCTACAAAATTAGTGAATGGAAATATTTTCATAATAAACATTTGACATAAATCATCTTAAAATTTAATTTAATTCAGTTTAATTATACTTAAAAGAACACTATGACGCAATCCACACATTTACAGTCAGTGTAGCTTCTTAACACTAGATGGGGCGTTTCGTTTGGATTATCTCATTGATTACCTCCGTATCCCATTCTATCCGATTACTGTTCATTTTAATGTTGAAAATTACCTGCAATTCCATAGTATTGCGATGCGCTGCAAGCAAGCCGTGTGGGGATATATGGAGAAAATTGTATAGAATATCCATGTCTATCTTTCGTTCTGAATGACAGTGTCATTGTTTCAAGAAAATGTCATTTTGTTAATAAGTAAACATGACATTTGGCCCTGATAAAGGCGATAGTCGTAAAATTGTACTTAGTCTGATTGAGAATAAAACAAAATAGTTAGTTATTTTAATTAATCGAATCAATGGAATCTATCACCAGGGGTCTGTGCTATGCACTGCACCAGTTCCGCTCGTCAACAATTCTGAACACATAACGAACTGTCCATAAGGAGAAGTGTAATTAGTTAAAGGCGCATGATCACTGTGTATATCCTCACATCCAGTGTATATAAATCTCGGTCATTTAAGGAAATAATGAACTCAATGGTACGTTAAGTCATTCGCTGTCGGGTCAGTAGGGTCTAAATCTATAACCCCATTCACCCACTTTTTTTTTTCAAGCCTATATCAAGCGAATTAGAACATTATACGTGTGCGCAACGATTCTTCTAGGAACCACTACTACGTGTGCTGTCGGTGAACGGTTCTCCAGACATTGGAGGAATATACATACAAGATACAAGATACAGGTAGCAAAACATCAATTTCAAGACATCAGCACTCAATACTGAGTATGACAGGGCGGCGCTTGTCAGGGATAGTTGTTAAAAATATAATTAATTGAGACAGAGAGTGTTAAAAATAACTACATACTAAGGTCAAAAACAGTCATTAGTGTTACAGGAGTGGTTCAGTGACCAGCCGCTCAGGAAATATGGTTTAAAAGCTGGGGCTGGACTGTACATAGTAGTTGTATGCGACGATATTCAAGTGTTTGCAAGCTCAGAGAATTGATCATGTTTTAGTTTTAATCATTGCAAATATAGCGTGCATCAGATCTTCTCTTTTTTTACGTTTATTTATCGTCGCTATTGGTTGTCCATAGCGATGCCTCCTGAAGAGATTAGTCATTTTAGAGTTTTGGAGGATAGTGCAATGACACAAACAGAGACCCATCTATCTATCTATCTTCCTTTAATGTCGAACACCTCGCGGGGACGTAGACTTGTTGCCCGTCAAAATCCGCAAAGAAGTTAAAAAAGTATGAGTAGTTAAAAGCATAATTTAAGAAAGTAATAAAAAATAAGTGGTACAAGTTTAAAAGCAGCTGCGCAGAACAACTAGGGACTGGCATGATCAATATGGCAAACTGCCGTATTGAACTGCTCTATGGTAGGGAGATGAACAATGTCAGGAGGGAGATGGTTCCAATGGTAGATTGTTCTTGGAAAAGAGGAGAACTTGTTGTAATCTGTCGTTGCTGTAATTAACCTATAGCTTAAGGTATGGCAATGGTGAGCAGGACGGGAGAGGGGAACTAGGTGGTTTTCCAGGCCCATCCGTCGTATCTTGGAATGTTGGGAATAATATGTACATGTAGATGCAGATATCACAGCAACTCATTTCATTTCATCCCTTTTACAACTTTTTGTTCCAATTCATAATTCATCACCAATAAGTGTGCACATGATGACTTATTATGACGTATACCTTATTGTCCCTCATACGTTCATAACACAAGCATGCACAACGTGTAGACCACTCGGCGCATTTAAGACAATGCCTCTCTAATCATCAATGCAAACATTTTTCTTTCTTCCCCCCCCCCCCGAGTTTATGAAGGTCTGCCCGCCCGGAGGCACTGTAAGTGAGCGTACACAGTATGCTCACCTGTTGAGGCTTGACCCCGACGTGTATCCCTCACGTCTTAAAGATATATTTTGTAATACCAAAGGGATAACTTTTCATAAAAACAGCTGATTTTGGCACTGTGTATTTAATGCCTAAAGTTTGTATAATTTAATCTCAAAGTATGACGGTTGCACTGATGGTTAATGAAACCAGTGTAATGTGCTTCCGTTGGTCCTACTCTTGTTTCTTTATGTTTATAGACGTGTATCCTGGGTTTCGACTGCATTATTGTGTTCTGTAGTCCGGGATCGATTCACTTGTGTTAATGCAAACAATTATATTTATTTAATTATATAGCCGGGCGAACATATTCTACATATATTTCGTAACTCTGTCAATCAAACCTTTTTGTTTACCGTAAAATGTCACATTGCCCGCCATTTCACCCAGTTATGAAGTTTGATTGTTAATGTTTATGATGGATTTATGAAGATCCGAATTCGATGATGTTGAAGCATTTCATACCGTCAGATGTAGCAAGACTAGTACTTGGTATTTATGTGTAGATACTAGGGATGGCAACGAATATTCACTCGAATATTCGATTACAATTTACAGTGCTGACTTGAATTTCTGAGAATCATGATTATATATACCAGTAACCGGTGACATAAGCAATACCCTGTGTATTTGTGTTTCAAAAAGGGACTGTGCAATATTGTTCACGCTCAATTAAGCATAATGATATTTATTTTATTGTATGCAAGATCAGTTAGCAAGAAATATAAATCGTAACTGAATCAATAACAAAGTGAAAGCAACAGCACTGGCCTGTAAAGTGTAAATTTCACCTTATAAATTTATACCAGTAGCAATACATGACATATATGGCAATCATGTGACGTCACACGAGGAGTGAGCAACGTACAAATGTAGCCGATTATAGATAACAAATTCACATGTCTATATGAACAAAAACTTACGAGTGTTCAATAAATGAAGGTAAATTTTACCCGTAGAAATAAATTTCAGCTTGTTTTTGTTATGGACAGTTGCGGAAATCCAACGGAAATTGTCAAATAGTAAAAACAAAATGAGTATGTGCAGATCATTTTGGATTTATTCTGATATCACCAAATATTTAGACTTTAAAAATGTGACATTTTACAATCCACGCATTTTTCAAAGTCTAAATGCTAAACCTCAATTACACGTAGCATACTTTATATTCGAAAGTCATTTTTATAAATTAAAATTGCTAACAAGGTGAAAACACATAACGTTGTTTAAATTCTGCACAATCTATAACGTCTCTTTACACAATAAAGTGACCATGCAAAGAAAGAGCGGAAAAGTTAATGACCCGACGTGGGACTCGAACCCACGACCTCCCGAACACTAGTCGGACAGCTCTACCAACTGAGCTAGCCGGGCCGCTGTTCTACCCACGCCGAAATACACTACAACAATATTATACAAGAAATCAACGTTTAAATTTCATGGCAGAGTTTCGCCATTCCAAATCGTCCATTTTGAATATTTGATTATTGCGAAAAACAAAAATAGAAATCATTAAACGAAAATGTTTACAAGATTTATCTCCGTGCCATTACGGTGAACCAAATATGATTTCGTTTAATATCCAATTGTTCATACGCATGAAATTTATTTACTAAAAAATGATTCATGAATATAAATTATAAAATTCAGATTTCTTTTGTGAAGACTGCGCAGAAAAAATGGGAGAATCTCACCTGTCGACTTCAAACAACTAAATGATATGCACAACGGTTAAGACAATATATTTTAAGCGTTCTTAATATCTATATATTTAGGATTATTCTTAACACCAATGCACACATTTATAACCGTTCATGTCCGAAAAGCTTCAAAATATTGATCAGAAATCCCACCATCGGATCATCTATGCGAAAATGAGCTTTAACGATAAGACCTCGAAATAACAGGAAAAACATTGTATGTAGAGGTCTTATTTATAGGAAGTCCTACGCTTATTAGTATTCACCGATATTAGGGTCACTGGCATAATTCTGTATTAAACTGATCAATAAACACAGTTGTTTGTGTGAATGCATCTGAATTACATGTGCAAATGTATAAACATTATTTTAGCCTGTATTTAAAACATGTTACTTTTAAATTCACAAATTTACTTTTATTAAATAGAAATGTGTGTTCACGTAGCTCTATATATCAACTTAATCAAGCTCTTGTATTTTTTTCTAGGGAAGGCCTTGACAGATACATTATGTACATGCACGTACACATGCATATACCGGTACATGTCAACTGCTGCATTTCTAGGGAAGGCCTTGACAGATACATTATGTACATGTACGTACACATGCATATACCGGCACATGTCAACTGTTGCATTTCAGGCTACTTAAGGGAGAATTGTTACACAAACACATCCCAGTGTTTTTTGACAGAATGTAGTCATCTGAATGAAGTTTACAGCATGTTAAAAGCTGGCTACACACCCGTCTCACCACTAAATCTCATTGTTATCCTGGAAGAATGGGCAATGTACAAATATCAACATGGTATGTATAACGTTATTTGTAACTAATATTTCTGATACAATTTCCAGCTGGGTAAAGTTATCAAGAACATACATTTACAATGTATGTACACAGGTGTCCCCTCCTGTAATTTATATGGACACCTGTCATTGTTTATTCAAATTCCAGCAGTATTATTGGGAGATCCGAATCTTATACATGTACACAATGTAGGCTCACGCTAGAGGGCACACTGCAGGCTCACGCTAGAGAGCACAATGCAGGGCTCATGCTAGAGGGCACAATACAGGGCTCATGCTAGAGGGCACAATACAGGGCTCATGCTAGAGGGCACAGTACAGGGCTCATGCTAGAGGGCACAATACAGGGCTCATGCTAGAGGGCACAGTACAGGGCTCATGCTAGAGGGCACACTGCAGGGCTCACGCTAGAGGGCACAATGCAGGGCTCATGCTAGAGGGCACAATGCAGGGCTCATGCTAGAGGGCACAATACAGGGCTCACGCTAGAGGGCACAATGCAGGGCTCATGCTAGAGGGCACAATACAGGGCTCACGCTAGAGGGCACAATGCAGGGCTCATGCTAGAGGGCACAGTACATGGCTCATGCTAGAGGGCACAATGCAGGGCTCATGCTAGAGGGCACAATACAGGGCTCATGCTAGAGGGCACAATACAGGGCTCATGCTAGAGGGCACAGTGCAGGGCTCATGCTAGAGAGCACAGTGCAGGGCTCACGCTAGAGGGCACAGTGCAGGGCTCATGCTAGAGAGCACAGTGCAGGGCTCATGCTAGAGGGCACAATACAGGGCTCATGCTAGAGAGCACAATGCAGGGCTCATGCTAGAGAGCACAATGCAGGGCTCATGCTAGAGAGCACAGTGCAGGGCTCACGCTAGAGGGCACAGTGCAGGGCTCATGCTAGAGAGCACAATGCAGGGCTCATGCTAGAGGGCACAATACAGGGCTCATGCTAGAGAGCACAATGCAGGGCTCATGCTAGAGAGCACAATGCAGGGCTCATGCTAGAGGGCACAATACAGGGCTCACGCTAGAGGGCACAATACAGGACTCATGCTAGAGGGCACAATATAGGGCTCATGCTAGAGGGCACAATGCAGGGCTCATGCTAGAGGGCACAATGCAGGGCTCACGCTAGAGGGCACAATGCAGGGCTCACGCTAGAGGGCACAATGCAGGGCTCATGCTAGAGGGCACAATGCAGGGCTCATGCTAGAGGGCACAATGCAGGGCTCATGCTAGAGGGCACAATACAGGGCTCACGCTAGAGGGCTCATGCTAGAGGGCACAATACAGGGCTCACGCTAGAGGGCACAATGCAGGGCTCATGCTAGAGGGCACAATACAGGGCTCATGCTAGAGGGCACAATACAGGGCTCACGCTAGAGGGCACAATACAGGGCTCATGCTAGAGGGCACAATACAGGGCTCATGCTAGAGAGCACAATACAGGGCTCACGCTAGAGGGCACAGTGCAGGGCTCACACTAGAGGGCACAATGCAGGGCTCATGCTAGAGAGCACAATACAGGGCTCACGCTAGAGGGCACAGTGCAGGGCTCATGCTAGAGGGCACAATGATCAAACGATGGCCGATATGAAACTAAACTAGGAGTTAAATATTTAGCGGAAGTCATTAATTAGGACACTCGTGTTAATTCGGATAGTAATGAATCGCGGCAATCTGGACGGAGGATTATTGAATTACAGCACTTAATAGTCTAAATAATTACAGGACAGGCTGTCAAAATTACAGGACTGTCGGTCAACATTACAGGACTGGTGAACTTGATCTGCCCGAATACATTTTTACAGGACCGATAAAAAGACATCTGAAATAAAATCTTCATTGTTTATTTGTAAACAGATACATGTGAAGTAAATTAAATGGCTTTGACAAACAACATCGATCCAGATCAACCATAGCATAACATAGCATAGGATATTTAGTCATGTGTTTTAGAAACATTTTCTGAACAGCAAGCAGCACAGAGCACATTCTGTGCAGGCTGATCTCACTCTCTGTAGCTTGTAAACATGATTTTATCTAGCAAGCTAAATGCTGATAAATATGTCATCCTCCATGGAGTTAGTTGGTTGCATGTCCGCAAATCTTATTTATAAACTTAAAAGTCAATCATATTCATCACTTCTAGTAGTCTGTCCCGGACAAGTCAGTTTTGAAAAGAATTATTTGAGTCCTGATTATCAAAATATTTGCATTTTTATCATAGAAAAATAACGTCCCTACCTCTCTAACATGATTCATTACTTTACTTATTTTCTGCATCAACAATGTTAATGAATACACAAGAACATACATTTGTAATTAGATCTTCTAGAAGATTGTAACAGTTATTTTGATATAATATTATGCCTGTTGTACGGTTACTGGCGACATACATGTAGTTTTGCCACAAATATAAAGAAAAAGTGAGAATATTGATAAAATATTTCAGCATACATACATGTATGTACAACTAATGATATACAATGTTTGAAGAAATTCTATTATTGTGAAGAATAACATATTTGAAATTATATCCAAATATTACTTGTGAAAAAGCACAAAAAATCAAGTACATGTACTCGAAAATGAACAAGTCGTGATTTCCATTTTGTAGGGTTATTGTATTTTAAATATACTTTATGTTTGTAGTTACATACATGTATAATGATTACGCCAATAGTCATACATGTAGATGTATGTAACATATTAGTATATACATTTATCAATATACATGTGCGCACACATAATAATTACACTGGAGCCGTTACGATTGTGCCCTTACGCAAGGCATTTAAATTCCAGGCATCATTCTAGAGGGCAATGTGGGCGAAATAGTCGCCCTTTAAAAAAATTATTTTTTGGTTTTTACGATTTTCAAACAAAATGTTGTCTAGTAAGATACACTGGCCCATTATAAAGCACTCCTATTTAAATGTTGTATTTACTGGTTGTACTGTGTATTTTAACCCTATTTTACAGAAGTATATTAAAGAACACCATTTAAGGAAGCGATCACGCGCTTTCTCACTTCTCCCAACAATTCTGACCTAGAATGAACCCTGAATTGACCTTTCTGCAAACGCTACTTAGGCACGCCCCCCATAGTTACCGGTGCTCGCTGTAACCACGCGAGACAAGCTATCTAACAAAATGGCGTCTAACGCAGTCCTGTATCAAGTTAATCTAGATAAAATTCAAGTCATGTGTCAAAGTAAAGTCAAATATTTCTAACTTTTTCCCGTGTAACATTGGCGTACGTCAAGGCGAAAACTTATCTCCTTTGATGTTTTCATTATTTCTGAATGACTTGGAATCTTTCTTTCAACATAATAGAAATGTACAAGGAATAATAATGGAAAATGAAAGAAATACAAACGAACTTTTCAGTCTTTTAAAAATATTTATTCTGCTTTATGCGGATGATACAGTTATTATTGCTGAATCAGCAAACGATCTACAGGAAGCAATAAATACATACGAACAGTACTGTGAAAACTCAAAGTTAATACTTCCAAAACAAAAATAGTAGTATTTTCCAAAGGAAGACAGCCTGTCTATAATTTAATATATATTTTAATAGAAGTGGATCCTTTTTAAACGGAAAAAACAGATAGCAAATCAAGCTACCAGAGCAATGTATAGTCTTATCAAAAATGCAAATCGCCTTAACCTTCCAATAGATTTACAAATTGAGTTATTTAATAAAACAATTAAGCCAATTTTACTATATGGAGCAGACATATGGGGATTTGGAAATTTAAATATATTAGAACGAGTACAATTAAATTTTTTAAAACATATACTTAAGTTAAAAAGATCAACCCCTAATTATGTTGTCTATGTAGAAACTGGATGTATGCCCTTGTCACTCGATATTGAAGCAAGAGTTATAGCATTCTGGTCGAAATGATGGAATAGTCCATAAATTACCTACACTTGTTTATAAAAATATCCATGGATGTACAATGTTAAAACTATTCTGATAAAATGTGACCTTGTAAATGTGTGGTTTGACAATATACAAACAAATTTTAATTGGCTTAAACTGGCTGTGAAACAAAAATTAAAAGATCTATTTCTTAATAAATGGTATTCTAAAATTGATAACTCGAGTAATAGTATGTTTTACAGAGTTTTTAAAAAGACATTCGGTATCGAACCCTACTTAGCGGAGTTAGGAAATCAACTTTTGTACTATTTTATAAAATTTAGAACTAGAAATCATCGACTACCAATAGAAACTGGAAATTGGCTAAGAACGCCTATAAATCAAAGATTTTGTAACATTTGTCAGGATAAAATTGGCGACGAATTCCATTATTTATTTGAATGTCCGCAATTTAACGACGAAAGGAACAGATTTTTGAAGCCTATATATTACTGTAGACCAAACATGTTTAAACTGGAAAATCTAATGTGTACTAAAAATAAGCCAGAATTCATTAAATTATGTAAGTTCGTAAAATGTATTATCCAAAAGGTTAGAATGTAGCGTTCTCCTTTGCTAAGACTGTTAAGTTTTATTCAATTATTTTGATAACATGTATATTTCTCAGTATGTCTAAATGTATTATAGCCTCGTTTGTATGTTTTGTCAATTGTGAAAACCTCATATTTGCATGTTTATACATGTATAGAGTGAAATAAAAGAGATGTTCTGTTCTGTTCAGATCACGATCACTCGTTATCAGATTTGATTAAAACTTTACTAAATAACTCGTTTGTCTGACAGAACGATAAAACAATGACTCGGTGTAGTAATCAATACTATAATTATGTGCACACATTTTATAATTGACCAATTAGCACAGTCAGTGCTAAATTCCGATGTGCAATACTTTGATCTTGATACTGCAGTAGGCCCCTATCGGGATGTCGGCGGTCTCTGTGATGTTGATTACTCCTAATAAACAGTGTGACACGCTTAAATTTAATTGCTGTGTTTGCTAGAAAGGAATGACTATATGGGGTCAGTCGGTGTTTTTATAGATGCATTGTTTTTAAAGCAGCTGTCTGGTATTTTGTGGTTCATATACACACTTTTAGATTTGTCCAAGGATTTTGAAATGGGTTGAATTTAACGTCGATCACCAGGATATCGACTAATTTTATACTATAACTAACCCACACACCAAAGCTACACATTTTCAACATCATTAAAACAATTTTAAACCCGTATTTTCGATCAAATTCACGCCTTTTCAAAGTTGTCTACTCGTTACTTGTTTGTCTAACAAGATGGCGGCGATAAGCCGTTGCCGGGGGTGTGCGCGAATGGTGCGATGCGATTGGCTAACGCCAGCTGTCAATCAAAATCGGCAGAAAGGTCAATTCCACGTTGCCTCCTCTCTCCCTCGTGGCAATGGATTCCATCAGGAATGAGGTCTCGAGAGTGATTAATATAAGTTGTAAGAACTTGTTTCGCAATCGAGCTAAAATAAATATGTATAAACTAAATATTGTTTTTATTTTACTTTTGTCTCCAAATTGAGAAAATATTGGCCGGAATGGAAAATGCATAAAATAATAACAGAAAAATGAAGTGATTAGCATATCAATTTTATTTCATATTTTGTTTAGTGATGCATAGTACAACTACATTGTACATCACTTCATTGTACATGTACTAGTGATGTACAAAGTAAGAACACATTCTTTTATTGTAAGCATTGTTTTATAGAGAATGCCTTTAAACTCCATAATTGTTTTTGGATTGCTTTTTGTGCATTCCTCAAGCTTGTGCTTCTCTCCTGACAAATACATGTATGCCACCAGGAACAATATCTCCACTATGTCATACATGTACAAATGTACAAGGGCTCATTCTCGGTACTTAATGTTGTTTTTTAATAAATTTCAACAAAATAGCATTATAATGGAAGTTGTGATAGCTCAGTGGTAGCGCGTTCGCTTCACGTGCGAAAGGACCGGAGTTCGAGCCCCGCTGGAGCCGTTACGATTGTGTCCTTAGGCAAGGCATTTAAATTCCACATGCCTCTTCTCTCTCCCTCATGGCAATGGATTCCATCAGGAATGAGGTCTCGAGAGTGATTAGTATAAGTTATAAGAACTTGTTTCGCAATCGAGCTAAAATAAATTTGTGTAAACGAATGCATATTATAACCATTAAATATATTGTAATTTGTATAACATTTGAATCGAAGGAGTTTATACTATACAAAATTGTGTAGGAAAATTGTAAAAATAAAATGAAAGTCAGGGTCCATAGGGCGACTATTTTGCTGCCCTCTAGAATGATCCCTGTGTATGTCACAATTGTACAAAAGAAATACAGAATTGTTCAACTGTCAAGAAAACTCCATGACTTACAATAGTTTGATAGTACACACGTACATTGTACATGTAACCCGTGATTGTACACACATACATTGTACATGTAACCTGTGATTGTACACACATACATTGTACATGTAACCCGTGATTGTACACACATACATTGTACATGTAACCCGTGATTGTACACACATACATTGTACATGTAACCCGTGATTGTACACACACACATTGTACATGTAACCCGTGATTGTACACACATACATTGTACATGTAACCTGTGATTGTACACACATACATTGTACATGTAACCTGTGATTGTACACACATACATTGTACATGTAACCCGACGATTTACTCTTTATGTTCTTACTGAATATTTTAGAAGCTGTTGGTGGTGCTGGACAAAATTTGGCAGCAGAATCTCACAATTGTGATGATACAACTGATGGTACCTTGGTGCATGATAATGATGTAACAAATAGCAGCCGTATAACAGCAAAACCGAACGAAAAGTATACAAAATCTTCACAAGTAACAAAGATCACGAATAAAGCATCCAGAGCAAATGTAAAGTCACCAAAAATTAGAAGTAGTTTCCGTGAGCAGTGTAAATCAAGAAGAAATGCTGAACTGGATTGTGACCCACCAGACAGTAATTCTACTAAGGATCCTACTCCAATAAAACAGGTAAATGAAAGTACGACAAATAAATCAAGAACACCACCAATACAACACATTGAGTCCTCCAAGAAAGTGGTTTTCGCCGTACAAGAACAGATTTGTACAAAGAGTAATGAAAATGTTGACAGGTCTATTAAGAACATTAATAATGTTCCCGATGCAAAGGTTGCAGTACCTGCACATGCAGAAGAAAGAACAGCAAAAAGTGACCTCTCGGAACGCTTGGTCAATGAAAACTCTGAAGGTAATACTTGCAATATGGAAAGAAAGGAAAAGAGAAAGAATGAAAAGGATCCTGCAGTTAGTGAGATGAAGAAAACAAAGATAAAAACATACAAGACATCTGAATCTTCATACAGGAAGTGTAAGGAAACAACAACAACAGCCCCACAGGATGATCAGAAAGCTGAAACTAAACGAAAATGTAAACAAGTGCATATTGTGTCTGAAACATGCATAAAATGCACTGTGGAACCACCGTCTGTTGTTGGTTCTATGGACATGTGTGCCACTTGGATTAATAGAAACAATAATAGTGAAAACTTGAATGGAGAAACTGTTCAAAGTAATAATACCGGTAATGCTGTAACAGTAACAGAGGAACGTGAGAAAGAGAAATTACAAGGACGTGTGTCTCCAGCCACAGATGAGTCGAGCTATGCAGTTACAACTAAATCATTAAGCACCGATGATAAAAATTATCCTGCAGTTGTTGCAAGCACTTCACGGGCCATGGCTAACGGTATGAGATATAAATATTTATGGTAAAAGAGAATTTCTGTGTATATAGATGTATTTGTGTGTATTTTTCACTTTTTAAATTTAAAATGAGACCTCAATTTAAATTGGTATTGATGAGATCTGCTGTTTGTTTATAAAATTTATGATCATGTAATGAAAGTAATCACTTTTCCCTAGATCACTCTCGTACTTCTTGCTTGCTCTTAGCATTACTCAAATATGGATTGATTCAGTTAATTGCTTTGTTTGCAGCTGTGTCCCTCGTAACACCCAATAAGTCGTCACCCACTGCAGCTAGATGTGATGTCCTTGTTACCCCAGTGAAACTGTTACTACTAACTGTGGAACAAAACACCAGTAAATCTCCTCATAGAAAAAAGTGAGTAACCTTATTCCAGTACAAATCTGTTTGAATCTCATGAATAACATAATTACTTTTATATCATGGTAACCGTAGGTGATAGAGTACTTCTACATGTTCTATTTTATATTTAGACCCAAGACACCTAGAAAACGGACCAGTGAAGTTTCTCCTGTGAGCATATTATCAACAATGACAGTGGAACCATCAAGTGTCAACCCAGTAAGTTTTTGAAACTGTGTTTGATATGTAAAACTTGTACAACTACAACCTACAAGAGGCTTTTGGTTGAATGGTGAATACTGTAGACCAGCCATACCATTGTGGGATTTCTTTTGCCAAGTGGTGATTACTGTGGACCAACCATATCTAACCAGTCTCTTCTATCCTGGTAGTTGAGTGGTTACAGTCATTGACGTCAAATCACTTGCCCCTCACCACCGTAGATATGAACCCCACTGGAGGTGTCGAATTCTTTCATGTGTCTTTGTGAAGAAGCTATCGGTGGTTCTGCCTGGGTGCCTGAAATACTGCTTACAGTAGCATCAAGGGTCTTCCTCCACCAATAACAGCTGGAGAGTCGCCATACTTGTTACTACATGTACCTAAGCTGTTGGTGCTACTGTAAAAACCGCAAATACAAACAAACTCTTTGATCCCATATTCCTCAACTTCTCTCCTAGATCCCCTACCGTTCTTCTCTCTTAGATCCCCTACCGTTCTTCTCTCCTAGATCCCCTACCGTTCTTCTCTCCTAGATCCCCTACCGTTCTTCTCTCTTAGATCCCCTACAGTTCTCTACTATAGTAGATCCCCTACAGTTCTTCTCTCCTAGATCCCCTACCGTTCTTCTCTCTTAGATCCCCTACAGTTCTCTACTATAGTAGATCCCCTACCGTTCTTCTCTCCTAGATCCCCTACAGTTCTTCTCTTAGATCCCCTACCGTTCTTCTCTCCTAGATCCCCTACCGTTCTTCTCTCCTAGATCCCCTACAGTTCTTCTCTCTTAGATCCCCTACCGTTCTTCTCTCCTAGATCCCCTACCGTTCTTCTCTCCTAGATCCCCTACAGTTCTTCTCTCTTAGATCCCCTACCGTTCTTCTCTCCTAGATCCCCTACCGTTCTTCTCTCTTAGATCCCCTACAGTTCTCTACTATAGTAGATCCCCTACCGTTCTTCTCTCTTAGATCCCCTACCGTTCTTCTCTCTTAGATCCCCTACAGTTCTCTACTATAGTAGATCCCCTACCATTCTTCTCCTAGATCCACTACAGTTCTTCTCTCTTAGATCCCCTACCGTTCTTCCCTCTTAGATCCCCTACAGTTCTTCTCTCTTAGAACCCCTACAGTTCTCTACTATAGTAGATCCCCTACCGTTCTTCTCTCCTAGATCCCCTACCGTTCTTCTCTCTTAGAACCCCTACAGTTCTCTACTATAGTAGATCCCCTACAGTTCTTCTCTCCTAGATCCCCTACCGTTCTTCTCTCTTAGATCCCCTACAGTTCTTCTCTCTTAGATCCCCAACAGTTCTCTACTATAGTAGATCCCCTACAGTTCTTCTCTCTTAGATCCCCTACAGTTCTCTACTATAGTAGATCCCCTACCGTTCTTCTCTCTTAGATCCCCTACCGTTCTTCTCTCTTAGATCCCCTACAGTTCTTCTCTCTTAGATCCCCAACAGTTCTCTACTATAGTAGATCCCCTACCATTCTTCTCTCTTAGATCCCCTACCGTTCTTCTCTCTTAGATCCCCTACAGTTCTCTACTATAGTAGATCCCTACAGTTCTTCTCTCTTAGATCCCCTACAGTTCTCTACTATAGTAGATCCCCTACAGTTCTTCTCTCTTAGATCCCCTACAGTTCTCTACTATAGTAGATCCCCTACCGTTCTTCTCTCTTAGATCCCCTACAGTTCTTCTCTCTTAGATCCCCAACAGTTCTCTACTATAGTAGATCCCCTACCGTTCTTCTCTCTTAGATCCCCTACCGTTCTTCTCTCTTAGATCCCCTACCGTTCTTCTCTCTTAGATCCCCTACAGTTCTCTACTATAGTAGATCCCTACAGTTCTTCTCTCTTAGATCCCCACAGTTCTCTACTATAGTAGATCCCCTACCGTTCTTCTCTCTTAGATCCCCTACCGTTCTTCTCTCTTAGATCCCCTACAGTTCTCTACTATAGTAGATCCCCTACCGTTCTTCTCTCTTAGATCCCCTACCGTTCTTCTCTCTTAGATCCCCAACAGTTCTCTACTATAGTAGATCCCCTATCGTTCTTCTCTCTTAGATCCCCTACCATTCTTCTCTTAGATCCCCTACCGTTCTTCTCTCTTAGATCCCCAACAGTTCTCTACTACAGTAGATCCCCTACCGTTCTTCTCTCTTAGATCCCCTACAGTTCTCTACTATAGTAGATCCCCTACAGTTCTTCTCTCTTAGATCCCCTACAGTTCTTCTCTCTTAGATCCCCAACAGTTCTCTACTATAGTAGATCCCCTTCCGTTCTTCTCTCTTAGATCCCCTACAGTTCTCTACTATAGTAGATCCCCTACTGTTCTTCTCTATTAGATCCCCAACAGTTCTCGACTATAGTAGATCCCCAACCGTTCTTCTCTCTTAGATCCCCTACAGTTCTCTACTATAGTAGATCCCCTACCGTTCTTCTCTCTTAGATCCCCTACCGTTCTTCTCTCTTAGATCCCCTACCGTTCTTATCTCTTAGATCCCCTACCGTTCTTCTCTCCTAGATCCCCTACAGTTCTTCTCTCTTAGATCCCCTACAGTTCTCTACTATAGTAGATCCCCAACAGTTCTTCTCTCTTAGATCCCCTACCGTTCTTCTCTCTTAGATCCCCAACAGTTCTCTACTATAGTAGATCCTCTACCGTTCTTCTCTCCTAGATCCCCTACAGTTGTTCTCTCTTAGATCCCCTACAGTTCTCTACTATAGTAGATCCCCAACAGTTCTCTACTATAGTAGATCCCCTACCGTTCTTCTCTCCTAGATCCCCTACAGTTCTTCTCTCTTAGATCCCCTACAGTTCTCTACTATAGTAGATCCCCAACAGTTCTTCTCTCTTAGATCCCCTACCGTTCTTCTCTCTTAGATCCCCAACAGTTCTCTACTATAGTAGATCCTCTACCGTTCTTCTCTCCTAGATCCCCTACAGTTGTTCTCTCTTAGATCCCCTACAGTTCTCTACTATAGTAGATCCCCAACAGTTCTCTACTATAGTAGATCCCCTACCGTTCTTCTCTCCTAGATCCCCTACAGTTCTTCTCTCTTAGATCCCCTACAGTTCTCTACTATAGTAGATCCCCAACAGTTCTTCTCTCTTAGATCCCCTACCGTTCTTCTCTCTTAGATCCCCTACAGTTCTCTACTATAGTAGATCCCCTACCGTTCTTCTCTCCTAGATCCCCTACAGTTCTTCTCTCTTAGATCCCCTACAGTTCTCTACTATAGTAGATCCCCAACAGTTCTCTACTATAGTAGATCCCCTACCGTTCTTCTCTCTTAGATCCCCTACAGTTCTTCTCTCTTAGATCCCCTACAGTTCTCTACTATAGTAGATCCCCTACCGTTCTCTCTTAGATCCCCTACAGTTCTCTACTATAGTAGATCCCCAACAGTTCTTCTCTCTTAGATCCCCTACCGTTCTTCTCTCTTAGATCCCCTACAGTTCTCTACTATAGTAGATCCCCTACCGTTCTTCTCTCTTAGATCCCCTACAGTTCTTCTCTCTTAGATCCCCAACAGTTCTCTACTATAGTAGATCCCCTACCGTTCTTCTCTCTTAGATCCCCAACAGTTCTCTACTATAGTAGATCCCCAACAGTTCTCTACTATAGTAGATCCCCAACAGTTCTCTACTATAGTAGATCCCCAACAGTTCTCTACTATAGTAGATCCCCAACAGTTCTCTACTATAGTAGATCCCCTACCGTTCTCTCTTAGATCCCCTATATAAATACCGAGTTGGATATATTTACAGATGTTTGAGAAAATACTCACAGACCACCGACTGCACGAGAAACTGGCAGAAACCTGTAATATTGTACACAGTAAGTATCTACAAGTCCCTGGATTACCAGCTGAATGGGAATCTTGTGTAATATTGTACACAGTAAGTATCTACAAGTCCCTGGATTACCAGCTGAATGGGAATCTTGTGTAATATTGTACACAGTAAGTATCTACAAGTCCCTGGATTACCAGCTGAATGGGAATCTTGTGTAATATTTTACACAGTAAGTATCTACAAGTCCCTGGATTACCAGCTGAATGGGAATCTTGTGTAATATTGTACACAGTAAGTATCTACAAGTCCCTGGATTACCAGCTGAATGGGAATCTTGTGTAATATTGTACACAGTAAGTATCTACAAGTCACCTTGATTACCAGCTCTTGCAGAAACCTGTAATATTGTACACAATATCTTTACAATTCTCAGAAACTATCGGCTGCACAAGACGTTTAGCATCAGTAACTACAGATAGATTGTGATGACCTGAATGATCTGTATTGATTTTGGGAACAGTGCGATATATATGTTATATATAGGTTACTGTGTTCTCAATTACTTGCCTGTTTTGACCTACCTCCGTCAAACTTTGTAGAGATGTGGACACAAGATGTATCCTATTCATTTAGAATCAATGGGGTATGGTCAAAACGCAATGAACTTTGATTGAACCTTCTTGATTTTTGCATTCAATAATAATATTAAGTGTGAGGGTTGCAATGACTTCCTGTGGTGGGGTACGTGTTTATGTTTGTACACTGTATGTACACTGTACATGTTTTACAAACATTTCGTCTTGTAGATCAGATGAAGTTGAGTAACAGTGGTAAAGACAACAAAGCGGATGTGCGACTAACCGAACACGAGGGTCTGCTACCAACCCAGCATTCCCGAGATCAGGACACCGTCAAATCTTCCAGATCTCTCGAAGAAATACTTGGCATTGTATGTTATCTTATTTCTCCACTGTAGTTGATTTGATGAAAGTATTTGATTTGATTTGATTTGATTTGATTTCCGATGAAAGTATTTGAGTATAGAATTTGAACTTTAAACCTCTCAATACTAGGATCGTATTCTATTCAACCGACCTGCAGACGGTAATTATGTCGGTAATTATGATGTTTCACTTGCCGTGTCTGATACAGTGTCCAGGTGGCACTTGTAGCATCAACCACCATTGATATACAGTCTATATGATATGAACTGTTTCCGGAGTGACACTTGTAGCATCAACCACCATTGATGCACAGTCTATATGATATGAACTGTTTCCGGAGTGGCACTTGTAGCATCAACCACCATTGATGCACAGTCTATATGATATGAACTGTTTCCGGAGTGGCACTTGTAGCATCAACCACCATTGATGCACAGTCTATATGATATCAACTGTTTCCGGAGTGGCACTTGTAGCATCAACCACCATTGATGCACAGTCTATATGATATCAACTGTTTCCGGAGTGGCACTTGTAGCATCAACCACCATTGATGCACAGTCTATATGATATCAAGTTGTTAGTGCAATGCTAAGGTCCAAAAACAGACAAACACATAAACAGCCAATGTTTAGAGAGTTATTTTTGTAACTTGTCGGCATAATATATACATGATGTTGATGAAGCCTTATGCTGTATTTCAGGACCACTTCCATACAGAACTTCTTGGGGATAATATTGACATGAGTGATCCTGCGTACGAATCCCTTTTCAAACTGTTTGGAACAGGTATGTTATCTTGTCATGTTAGACTTATTTCTTGTAAGGACCTCAGTGGCCGAGTGGTTACGGTCGTCGAGTGGTTAGATATTTAGAAATTATAGATTAATTTATAGTGTCTGCTAATCTACAATAATAAAAATAGTAATTTTCTAGTGATATATACTTTTAAAATTAGACTTTGTTAATTGTCACTTTTTATTGCATAGATGACTTAATTATGATGTTTAAAAAGTAACATGCAAAAGTATTCAAAAAGTATTCATGAATACAGTGATATTTCAAATGTATTCGAATACAATACGAATACTTGTATTAAAAAAAAGTCATGAATACTGAATACTTACGAATACTGAAGAATCAGTATTCGAATATAGATGAATACGAATACTGAATACGAATACCCCAGCCCTGGTGGTTACGGTCGTTGTCTTCAAATCACTTACCCCTCACCACTGTAGGTTTCAATCGCACTGGGTGTGTCAAATTATTTCATCTGAGGAAGCTATCCATCTGGCTTGTGATAGGTCGGTGGTTTTACCTGTGTGTCCGTCTGTGTCTGTAATTCTGCTTGGAGGGCATCCAACGTCTTCCTCAACCAATTATAACTGGAGGAGTCGCTGTATGACCTATGCTGTTTGTGTGTCTTAATGTCACTTTAAACCACAAAAAAACGTACATGTATTTCTTGTTCCCAGGTTGCTATGCTTCCTGCAGCTCTTGTTTTTATATCAATTTTTATAACTATTTTAAAATTCAACACTTTGTGAATTCAACATTCTTGCAAATATTATTGATTATTATGTGAGCCCTAATATGGGTTTCTCGATTTTCGTTACCTCGTATGGGGCCGCCGTGGCTGAGTGGTTAACTTAAGGTCATTCACTTCAAATTACTTGCCCCTCACCGCTGTAGATTGGGGGGTGTCGCATTATTTCATGTTAGAAGGCTATCCAGCTGGCTTGCAGTAAGTTGGTGGTTCTACCCAGGTGCCCGTCCGTGCCTGCAACACTGCTTGGAGGGGCACCCGAGGTCCTTCTCTACCAATAATAGTTCACCCTGAATATATAAACAATCGCGTGATATCTTATATCATGTTGGATATAGTATTTCCCGTTCACTCTGAATATATAAACAATTGCGTGATATCTTATATCATGTTGGATATAGTATTTCCCGTTCACCCTGAATATATAAACAATTGCGTGATATCTTATACTGAGTCAAAAAAGAAACGATACCTGGTGTTTATGTGTCTATAATTTCAACATTTATTAAGAAAATTCTTTGAAAATTCATAAGATGATAGTCCAACATGTTTGAAAGAGGAGCACATAAAGCATAATGAGCCTCCGAAACTGTCTGCTGTGTGATGACGTAATTCGTCGGACAGCGGTCTAATGGAGTTTTCACACAGACGTCAATACCGAGTATGGGCACCATTTGCGTCTCTCACTGCAATGCACCGTCGTCGCATCGAACGGAAGAGTGTCTGAATCTCTTGCTGGTCAATATTTGTCCACTCCTGATGCAAAACATCCCTCAGTTGGTTTAACGTTACCGGCTGACGTCGTCTGACGCGGCGGTCTAACGTATCCCACAACTGTTCTATGGGTGACAAGTCTGGTGACAAAGCAGGCCATGGCAGGGTTTCAATATTATTCTGCTCCAATAATATGGTGGAAATCCGAGCAGTATGACACCTGGCGTTGTCCTGTTGGAACAGTGTGACGTTTCTGTTGGCGTTAAAGAACGGCACAACAACTGGCGCAAGGATCTCATCACAGTACCGCTGGGCGTTTAGGTTCCCGTCCACCACTAACAGTTCAATGCGACTGCCGAAGGTGATACCACCCCACGCCATAACACTTCCGCCCCCGAACAGATCGACCTGACATACACATGCGTCGGCGTAACGTTCACCGCGTCTGCGATATACCCGCTCTCTGCCATCCGCTCGACGCAAACAGAACCGCGATTCATCGCTAAACATCACCGAATTCCACTGTAACCGAGTCCAGCGAGCACGTTCCGTCGTCCATTCCCGCCGTACGTCACGGTGACGTCGTGTCAGGATGGGTCCAACGTATAGCCGATAGGCACGAATGCCACGTTCACCGAGCCGGTTCCTGACTGTTTGTGCACTGATGCGATTGTTGGTCATCCCAGGAGTAACGGCAGCTGTGTGCGTAGCCGATAGGAACCGGTCACGTAAATGTGACGGTCCTGTTCACGCGTCGTCACAAGTGGTCGACCAGATCTTGGACGGTCGTCCACCGATCCATGTGTTCGATAACGTCGAAGTAGACGTGTTATCGTGATCCGCGTAACCCCGAGTCGATTTGCGACGTCACGCTGACGTAAACCGCCGTCAATCATGCCAATGGCACGCATTCTCTGATTGCGGTTTAGCCTAGGCATTTTGTTAGAGGTAACAATGGGTATGTAAGGTGTTTTTCCTCGATGATAATGCAATACCAGTACAATAAACCGGTTTTCCGATTTGTACATGTGTAGGAAGTTGTCTTTGTTGAGGAGCACGTGCAAATCGGAAATTCGGCGTTCCAGGATTATCGGGTATTTATTTACCTGTGTTTATGGTTGGCTGACGTTGCAATAAGATACCCGGTACTGATACGTAATAATATATTAAACCTTTCTATGGTTTTATCCGTTTTACGTCATTTTTAGTTTGGTATCGTTTCTTTTTTGACTCAGTATATATCATGTTGGATATAGTATTTCCAGTTCACCCTGAATATATAAACAATCTCGTGATATCTCTCGCGTGATAAACAAATTCAATAAAAGGGAATACGACGGACCAAAAAAATAAAGCAAGTCAGCAATTTAAACTGCCGAATAGCTAATTTTAATTATATGACAGCAGTGAGTGGCTTGACTGGTATATAGGTCATTTTATAATCAACTATCAATGTTAATTGCGTCGCCGTTGATTAGTCGTCTAATCGTTTCAACACTAAAATCAATATGTAATCTAATGCTACTTAGGCAATATTGAGACCGGCTGTCTATTGTATGTGCTCGCTAACCGGCTGTCTATTGTATGTGCTCGCTAACCGGCTGTCTATTGTATGTGCTCGCTAACCGGCTGTCTATTGTATGTGCTCGCTAACACAGGTTTAATTGTATATAGTTAATTTCTTACCAGATCGTTCGACTTTCAACGAGTACCTTAGGAGGGAGAAGGAGAGGGAGCTAATTTTGATGGAGGCAGAGGTGGAGGAATTAGAGAGAAGTAACCACGGTGAGTAGTTTTAGCTAGACGGTAACCACGGTGGGTAGTCTTAGTTAGAGAAGGTAACCACGGTGGGTAGTCTTAGTTAGAGAAGGTAACCACAGTGGGTAGTCTTAGTTAGAGAAGGTAACCACGGTGGGTAGTCTTAGTTAGAGAAGGTAACCACGGTGGGTAGTCTTAGTTAGAGAAGGTAACCACGGTGGGTAGTCTTAGTTAGAGAAGGTAACCACGGTGGGTAGTCTTAGTTAGAGAAGGTAACCATGGTGGGTAGTCTTAGTTAGAGAAGGTAACCACGGTGGGTAGTCTTAGTTAGAGAAGGTAACCACGGTGGGTAGTCTTAGTTAGAGAAGGTAACCATGGTGGGTAGTCTTAGTTAGAGAAGGTAACCACGGTGGGTAGTCTTAGTTAGAGAAGGTAACCATGGTGGGTAGTCTTAGTTAGAGAAGGTAACCATGGTGGGTAGTCTTAGTTAGAGAAGGTAACCACGGTGGGTGGTCTTAGTTAGAGAAGGTAACCATGGTGGGTAGTCTTAGTTAGAGAAGGTAACCACGGTGGGTAGAAAGAAATTGGGTTGGTCTAATAAAATAGCCGAAATAGGATCTTAACCCCCTTAAAAAACTTCTATTTCCTATATATATGAAGATTACAAAAATGCTTTGTCTCAAGCAAATCCCATAGATACGTCAAGAAGAAATCCGGCTGTCCAATTAGCGCAGTGTTTAGCACTCTTGCTTCTCACCAATGCAACCCAGGTTCAATCCTCTGACTAGGAAGTATGCAAGATTGTAAGGTTGTCGCCAAATCGGACAGGTGGGGTTTCTCTGGGTACTCCGGTTTACTCCCACGCAGATGACCACATTCGCGCTAACAAGAGTGATTAATATAAGTTGTTGCAGCTTGTTTTGCAATCATTGTAAAATAAATAACATTTATACTTATAATTTGATTTTCTTTGTGCTTTGTCATTATGCACCTTCCTATTCCTGGAGGACCCAATAACTTTAATTTTCACTCCATGTCTTGGAAATTATTCAAATCTGTAACTGTCTCAAGCCTATTGATTGGCTTCTGCACAATTCCCAGCCAATCAAATCTTTCATCTACACTTCTGTTGATGAAGTCTACCATACTGTTCAAATCTGTCATCTACAATACTGCCGATTAAATCTGTCGTCTACAATACTGACGATCAAATCTGTCATCTACAATACTGACGATCAAATCTGTCGTCTACAATACTGACGATCAAATCTGTCATCTACAATATTGACGATCAAATCTGTCATCTACAATATTGACGATCAAATCTGTCATCTACAATACTGCCGATTAAATCTGTCGTCTACAATACTGACGATCAAATCTGTCGTCTACAATATTGACGATCAAATCTGTCATCTACAATACTGATGTTCAAATCTGTCGTCTACAATACTGACGATCAAATCTGTCATCTACAATACTGACGATCAAATATGTCATCTACAATACTGACGATCAAATCTGTCATCTACAATATTGACGATCAAATCTGTCATCTACAATACTGATGTTCAAATCTGTCGTCTACAATACTGACGATCAAATATGTCATCTACAATACTGACGATCAAATATGTCATCTACAATACTGACGATCAAATATGTCGTCTACAATACTGACGATCAAATCTGTCGTCTACAATACTGACAATCAAATCAGTCGTCTACAATACTGACGATCAAATCAGTCGTCTACAATACTGATGATCAAATATGTCATCTACAATACTGTCAATTAAGACATCTGTTACCCAAATGTGATTACTTCTATTTCTCCAAACTGTGTAATGTTAACTTTGTTTAAACAAATAATTATATACACTATAAAGATAAGTGGATGAAATCGAAACCTAATAGCTTATTGTCAAGTTATTGATATGCTCTCTAATATTTATTTTAATATTTAATTATACAAGTTCTTAACATGACAGAAATAATGTACTTTACAGAAATAATGTGTGCAAACTTTGGAGTATCCGATGCTGGTTATGAGACACAAGAACTGGCCTACAATTCACCACAGCACAAGGCCCTAGGCTCACAGCAAGACCTATTCTCCACACAGCCGGGTTCCCAGTGCAGCAATACCCACAGAGCTGGTCACGCAACCTCAACACCATGTGGGAATGGTGTCGCTGTCAACTTCACTCCATTGATTCGTGGCATTGAACTCGACGGTAGCCCAGTGCATTCCTCCTCTCCAGGTGTCCTTCGTGGTTTACACAATCATGGTGATAACACAAAACTCAGTCCGCATGGCACAGTGACGGAGGCGTTTAGTACGGCATACTCGCACTGTAGTGAGATGACTGATCCTCCAACTCCCCGGAATCAACAGCATCTGATGACTAACGACAATGTCAGTTGCCATGGTAACAGCCCATATGGACCAAATACACTGAAACATCAGCATGAAGATCCATACAGCAATCCCAGGACACCGAGGCAAACGTCCAGTCCACACATAAGCCAAATGATTCACTCAACACCAACGGGTCCTGGTAGTTCGAGGTCACTTGCTGATTCAGATCACTTCCACAATTCTTCCCCGATTCATCCTGAGAACAGTACGATGAGCAATGTCCTAAAACATTGCAGTCCTCTCATTAAATCTGACATTCACCCTGGCAGTCCAATTCCAGCACAAATTGGGAGAAATGTATTCCAACCAAACCGAAGAAACAATGGACTGTATTTCAATTCACAAGTACCAACCATGCTTACCAGTCAAAATGGACAAAACTTAGAACATAATTCACTCGGTAATACAGGAGCACAGAATTTCATGGAGCCAGTGGATGGATATTTGAATTTACTCAATGATAAAGTCGATGTAGCCACATCAAGAGAAGCGTGCTCTACTATAGAGAACACGATCGGCTGTATAAGTCTTCCCGAACCCACAAGTGCAGTAACCAACGTTTCCAATGATGAAAAAGGTTTGATTAAATCTAGAGGGAATAAAAGTCGACGTAAAGAAAGATCGAAACAAGCAGGTACTGTGTGTTTTCTGTTTTTTTGTCTTACAGTTTGCAATAGACGTCTGTGCTTTTTAATCATGGCTTGGTCCGATTTCAATCTAACTATTGAATGTTGACACTCACTCCTTCATCTGTCCTTGTGATGTGGATACATCTATGGATATCTGTTCATTGTATACCAAATTATGATTGTTGTGACCTTTACATCACAACTACCATATACCCAATACCATTACACACATGGGCGTAGCTACCAGGTTTCCTATACCATTACACACATGGGCGTAGCTACCAGGTTTCCTATACCATTACACAAATGGGCGTAGCTACCAGGTTTCCTATACCATTACACACATGGGCGTAGCTACCAGGTTTCCTATACCATTACACACATGGGCATAGCTACCAGGTTTCCTATACCATTACACACATGGGCGTAGCTACCAGGTTTCCTATACCATTACACACATGGGCATAGCTACCAGGTTTCCTATACCATTACACACATGGGCGTAGCTACCAGGTTTCCTATACCATTACACACATGGGTGTAGCTACCAGGTTTCCTATACCATTAATTACACACATGGGCGTAGCTACCAGGTTTCCTATACCATTACACACATGGGCGTAGCTACCATGTTTCCTATACCATTACACACATGGGCGTAACTACCAGGTTTCCTATACCATTACACACATGGGGGTAGCTACCAGGTTTCCTATACCATTACATACATGGGCGTAGCTACCAGGTTTCCTATACCATTACACACATGGGCGTAGCTACCAGGTTTCCTATACCATTACACACATGGGCGTAGCTACCAGGTTTCCTATACCATTACACACATGGGCGTAGCTACCAGGTTTCCTATACCATTACACACATGGGCGTAGCTACCAGGTTTCCTATACCATTACACACATGGGCGTAGCTACCAGGACTATGTTTCCTATACCATTACACACATGGGCATAGCTACCAGGTTTCCTATACCATTACACACATGGGCGTAGCTACCAGGTTTCCTATACCATTACATACATGGGCGTAGCTACCAGGACTATGTTTCCTATACCATTACACACATGGGCATAGCTACCAGGACTGTTTCCTATACCATTACACACATGGGCATAGCTACCAGGACTGTTTCCTATACCATTACACACATGGGCGTAGCTACCAGGTTTCCTATACCATTACACACATGGGCGTAGCTACCAGGTTTCCTATACCATTACACACATGGGCGTAGCTACCAGGACTGTTTCCTATACCATTACACACATGTGCGTAGCTACCAGGTTTCCTATACCATTACACACATGGGCGTAGCTACCAGGACTGTTTCCTATACCATTACACACATGGGCATAGCTACCAGGACTGTTTCCTATACCATTACACACATGGGCGTAGCTACCAGGGCTATGTTTCCCATACCATTACACACATGGGCGTAGCTACCAGGTTTCCTATACCATTACACACATGGGCGTAGCTACCAGGACTATGTTTCCTATACCATTACACACATGGGCGTAGCTACCAGGTTTCCTATACCATTACACACATGGGCGTAGCTACCAGGTTTCCTATACCATTACACACATGGGCGTAGCTACCAGGTTTCCTATACCATTACACACATGGGCGTAGCTACCAGGTTTCCTATACCATTACACACATGGGCGTAGCTACCAGGTTTCCTATACCATTACACACATGGGCGTAGTTACCAGGTTTCCTATACCATTACACACATGGGCGTAGCTACCAGGTTTCCTATACCATTACACACATGGGCGTAGCTACCAGGTTTCCTATACCATTACACACATGGGCGTAGTTACCAGGTTTCCTATACCATTACACACATGGGCGTAGCTACCACGACTATGTTTCCCATACCATTACACACATGGGCGTAGCTACCAGGTTTCCTATACCATTACACACATGGGCGTAGCTACCAGGTTTCCTATACCATTACACACATGGGCATAGCTACCAGGTTTCCTATACCATTACACACATGGGCGTAGCTACCAGGTTTCCTATACCATTACACACATGGGCGTAGCTACCAGGACTATGTTTCCTATACCATTACACACATGGGCATAGCTACCAGGACTATGTTTCCTATACCATTACACACATGGGCATAGCTACCAGGACTATGTTTCCTATACCATTACACACATGGGCATAGCTACCAGGACTATGTTTCCTATAACATTACACACATGGGCATAGCTACCAGGACTATGTTTCCTATACCATTACACACATGGGCGTAGCTACCAGGACTATGTTTCCTATACCATTACACACATGGGCGTAGCTACCAGGACAAGGTTTCCTATAACATTACACACATGGGCGTAGCTACCAGGACTATGTTTCCTATACCATTACACACATGGGCGTAGCTACCAGGACTATGTTTCCTATACCATTACACACATGGGCGTAATTGGTGCGACATAGCTGGCTAGTTCAGATCTTGCCCGTCCACAATGAACTCGGCACATACACCTACTACATGATACACATGTCATTGTCGATATTTCTCCGTTACTAATAGCCATGCTATCGTAATGATAATTATAAAACTAATTGGTGGATGTATAAATAACAACTGGTAGACATAACGAGTCACGGTGGCGAATCCACCATTATTGGTGAGACATTTTGACATAAACTTGAATTGTCTCACAAGTCGCACCATTATCTACTCCCATGAGAGATGCTAAACTAACTACATGTATGTGGATACGTCTAGAGATAGCTGTTTCGTCTAGAGATAGCTGTTGCGTCTAGAGATAGCTGTTTCGTCTAGAGATAGCTGTTTCGTCTAGAGATAGCTGTTGCGTCTAGAGATAGCTGTTGCGTCTAGAGATAGCTGTTTCGTCTAGAGATAGCTGTTTCGTCTAGAGATAGCTGTTGCGTCTAGAGATAGCTGTTTCGTCTAGAGATAGCTGTTTCGTCTAGAGATAGCTGTTTCGTCTAGAGATAGCTGTTGCGTCTAGAGATAGCTGTTTCGTCTAGAGATAGCTGTTTCGTCTAGAGATAGCTGTTGCGTCTAGAGATAGCTGTTGCGTCTAGAGATAGCTGTTGCGTCTAGAGATAGCTGTTGCGTCTAGAGATAGCTGTTTCGTCTAGAGATAGCTGTTTCGTCTAGAGATAGCTGTTTCGTCTAGAGATAGCTGTTGCGTCTAGAGATAGCTGTTGCGTCTAGAGATAGCTGTTTCGTCTAGAGATAGCTGTTTCGTCTAGAGATAGCTGTTTCGTCTAGAGATAGCTGTTGCGTCTAGAGATAGCTGTTGCGTCTAGAGATAGCTGTTTCGTCTAGAGATAGCTGTTTCGTCTAGAGATAGCTGTTTCGTCTAGAGATAGCTGTTGCGTCTAGAGATAGCTGTTGCGTCTAGAGATAGCTGTTTCGTCTAGAGATAGCTGTTTCGTCTAGAGATAGCTGTTTCGTCTAGAGATAGCTGTTGCGTCTAGAGATAGCTGTTGCGTCTAGAGATAGCTGTTTCGTCTAGAGATAGCTGTTTCGTCTAGAGATAGCTGTTGCGTCTAGAGATAGCTGTTTCGTCTAGAGATAGCTGTTGCATCTAGAGATAGCTGTTTCGTCTAGAGATTGCTGTTGCGTCTAGAGATAGCTGTTTCATCTAGAGATAGCTGTTGCGTCTAGAGATAGCTGTTGCGTCTAGAGATAGCTGTTTCGTCTAGAGATAGCTGTTGCGTCTAGAGATAGCTGTTTCGTCTAGAGATAGCTGTTGCGTTTAGAGATAGCTGTTGCATCTAGAGATAGCTGTTGCGTCTAGAGATAGCTGTTGCGTCTAGAGATAGCTGTTGCGATTATAATAAGAATAAACATTGTATGTCTGAATAGAGAGTTACACGTTCGGGGTGAGCATTTACATGTGCTATCATTGAATTCTTCCGTTTTATGCAAGAATCGACACCAAATGAAGTGCTCGCATTCTTGAACATACTACATCAAAGTAACATGAATGAGATTTAGGTGAGGTTGAGTAGCTAATTCTCGGAACTGTCAGTCCAAATTCTCGGAACTGTCAGTCCAAATTCTCGAAACTGCCAGTCCAAACATCAATTGTTTGTTCTTTAGCTTATGATACTTTCCAGTATTTCCAATTCTTCTACGTGCTTCAATGGCTGTGTTGCTCTGCATGTGATTCTCCTATAACCATAATATTGTTGAAGAGGCTAGAAACCAAATTTTTTTATATATTTAGAACAGTGTGACGTGTATCGGATATGTTACTGTGTTGGACAGTTATGAAGAAATTGTCATACAGAAATATTCACAAGCTTGTATGATAATTACATAGTTATCCTGACGTGCTGTATTAAGATCAGTGTAGTTACAATGTATATATATATATATTGATTTGTGTTTTTCATGTTACAGCCATAAAGAGATTCTCCACATTGAAAGGACTGTTATCAAAACCCATTAACCATCCAAACAGCATTCCATTCTCCTTGACAGCAGCAGAACTTCACAAGGCCCTCACTACTCCAGAAAAAAGAACACCATTGACTACAGCTGGTGACCAGACCCTGACATTTCGGTCACCAGGAGGAAAGACATTGATAAATGCCCCAATACTTAACTGTGATGAGATTGACCTCAGTGTACTAGGAATGGAAGACAATATTGATGCTGATTGTACACATACAGTTAATGTTTACAATCAGAGTTTTGACTCCCCAACTCGATGTTCCATTGCCCCAGAGTATCAGTCAACTCGCGAACTAGTCAGTGCAATCGCTGCTGGAAATCCTGCCGAGGTAGTAAAACAAATACAACAGAGAAAAAGTGATGAAAGTAAGCCTAAAGTATCCGCAACTAAGCCACGAGTGCCAAGAAAACCTAAAGTAGGTCAGAAAACTAGAAGGAAAAAGAAAACGGATGAACCAATGAAAGAGGATCAGAAAGAGGAAAAATTAAAATCAACTCTGCTGTCCACCAAGCAACCAAACGATCAGGTACAGTTTGGGCCCATACAAGAAGAACTTTATACCGCAACACCCTTTATCTCTCTGAATAAAGCGGCTACTGTCAGAGCTTTGAACTTCGGTCCAAATGTTGACGATCCAAACATTGCTCATTATCGTAAAATATATCCCAAACTCCAAGCTGTGAATGAACCGAGTACTAGTGTATTGATTCTGAATTCCAATCAGATCATTCATCCAGCACCGAAAGTTGTTAGCACAACTCCAGCTACCTTGGTGCCAAATATTTGTAATTCCAAAGGAAATGGTAAACCTAATAATGACACTATATCGGACACTCCCAATGGACAAGAGCTTGCAACACTAGTTACAAAGAATGCAACGAGAGTCAATGGCTCTACAGACACGTGCCATAAAAAAATTAGTATGAAAAAAGTAACTAGGTCCGCAAAATCACCAAACTGTAAAGTAAATGCAATTAAAAATGGCATACATGTAGAAATGAAGAGTGATACACATGTGCATGTTAATAAAAGTTCTAAAAGGGGGGAAAATGCACTTACGAGACCAAGACGGTCTCATAGAGAACCGAGAAACTTGTTTGAGGATTTGACAGTTAACTCAAGCCCAACTGTGAATAATGGTAAGTTGTGTAATGCAACAAAAACTGATAATAAGAAATTTGATTTGAAATTTCAAACTGAAAACACATTGAAATCTGCACATAAAGGTTTGGAAACAAAAGTTATCGGGAAACAAACATCCAGAAACAGTACTAAAGAAAATAAGAGAGTATCCAAAATTACTAAAAATAAGCAAGACAAAGAAAGGGAGATATTAAAAGTAAAAATACCAATTATTAGGCACCGTTCATCTAAAGGAAAAGAAACTGAAAAATGTAGACAGACTAGTGTTGCCTTTCACTTCAAAAAAAGAACTGAAGAAAACGTAGATCATTCTAGTTCGGATGATGATTTACCTTTGAGCGAAGTCGTGAAACGGCAGAAAAAAATATCAGTGAATTCCAGAAAAACAGAAGAAGCAAAAAATACATTTAAGGCTGCCGAGATTGAAATTGAATCTCAATCAACTGGTGAAGATAATCAAAAAGTTGATAAAAATATTCCATCAACTCCACTGAAGATTAAGACTGGCGAGGATTCCTCTGTTGATAATCGTACTCCTAGTAAAGAGATTCTGCTGGAGAAAATTGGTCTTACTCCCAAAAAATCAATTGTTGAGCATGAATTCAAATCCCCAAATATAGCTAATGCCCTTGATGTACTTGTCGAGTGGCAAAGTTCCCCATTGTCATCCAGAAGGCGCATGCTCTCTCCAAGGACTTGTAGAATGAGCAGAGTGGATGATCGCATAAAACCTAAGAGGCAGACACCTGTGAAACAGCTTTTTGGTTCTCAAGCTTCACAAAACGAAATTAAAGATGTTAAATCTTCTAAGGCAATACAAACATCCAAAAGAGTGGATGGTATTATTGACCTACTGAAACTAAATAATCCTGCAAGAAATTTATCCAGAGCACACACGAAGAAGAAAAAATCAAAATTAGCAAATTCTGACGAGAAATGTAAATCAAAATTACCTGTCTCCAAGGAAAGCAATCAAAATTTAGCTGCTGACAAAAGTGGATATCGTGGTAAAGCGACGGCTGTATGTGATACAAATGAAAAAAGACCGAAACCGGAAAGTGAATCAAGTTTGACTGTTGATGGAAGCAAAACTCAAGAAACGAGTGGATCTAAAGAATCAGGTAGACAGGGAATGAATGAAAATAGAAGGCAATTACAAGCAGATAATTCAGGAACTGATGACAAAATGAAACTTATAAACACAAATCAATCTTGTGCTGCCATTGCAAATAAAATGACCAAAAGTAGATTATTTGAAGCAAAGAATTGCACAAACACTAATCCAGAAACAACAGATGAAATATCAGGAAAGCTTGAAAATTCTACAGAAAACGCAGAATCTGTTGATATAGAAGATGGATATGTAGTTGATTCTATTGACAAGAGAAGAGAGTTTGTGAATGTTGATGAAAGTAGTTGTGGTGCTGGTGAGTTGAATAGGGCTATCGCTAGTATAGAAGTCGATCAGACAGACAACGTGCAGGAGGATCAGTTTCCTGTCCCCGAATATGATACCAGCAATGATTATTATTTGTATCAGCATTATGAATCAGTAGGTACTAATAGATTAGGGGCTGAAGAATCCGATTCTCAGGGTCATTATGTTGCAAAACCATACGCTGAAGAAATCGATGAAGTATCTGTTGAGAATGAGTCATCCAAGCACATAGTGAAACCAATAATTAACTGTACTGTGACAAAATCAGAAGTTGATAGCATTCAGGTCATTTATGTGGATGTTCATGCTGCTCTAAACAGTCAAGACTTACCTAAACACACAGAATTACATGTAGATCACATAGATGAGCCAGGCAGTTGTACATTAGCTTGTAAATCAGTTGAAATAGATGCTTGTGATAGGATAACCCAAAAATCTGATGATCCTAGGGATACCCAGAAAACTAGTGAGTTAGAAACGAAATCTAAACATTTGACTAACAGTAAGAAGAAAGAAAAAAAGAAAAAACATAAGCACAAACGACATCGACACCGAAGTCATCGCATTGATACAAACTGTTCACACATTGAAGCTGGAGATAGTTTAGGGTCACCTGCTGCTAAAGATAATTATGAGCATCATCACCATAGCAAGAAACAAAAGTCAAAGAAGCGACATAGGGAGGAAAGAGAAGATGGTCATGAGGTGAGCTGAAAATTATTTTAAAAATTTATATTATATAAGACCATAGTTTAAACATTGTTTAGTTTCTTACTCGTTTGTGCACACCTATCAACTCTGATTACTTTGGCCTTTATCATCTAACTTATATCAATTACGGTATAAATGAAATAATTGCAGACCTGTAAATTTCCATGCACCGAATAAATTGGTAACAATATTAATGGCTAAGCAGTACAACCTGCATTCATGGTTCTGATTTATGATTCTACTAGGTCTGTAACTGCAGCTGTTTTATATATATATGTATTATAGTTTAAACATATTTTATTTCCCAATATAATACATATTGAACAATGCATACTTCACGCATATCAAAATACAGAAAAGGATTAGAATGAAAGACAGAGTCTTATATAATTCTTATATGTATTATAGAGGAAACGCAGACGGAAGGAGAAGTCAGCAGTGTCACTAGATAGTCTGGCAGCATTAAATGTTGAGGAAGCTCTCTCACAAATCTACAGCAACCAACAGTCAGAGCCTTTAATACACCAATAATTGTGCTAAACACTGGGGAAGATATCTACAGCAAGCAGAGTCGATTAACACATGTCAATAACTGTGCATTCAATGATTAGAGAATTTATCACACACTTGATACACTGATCAATAACTCTTTACTGATGATAAGAAAACATTCGGCTGTAAAGATGTAAGCCTTGTAGATATGCTGTTGATTCAGGTATTTTCTGTAACTGGATTATTTTCAGTTCAATTCAAACGACCAGATGGCATATACATGTAATTGCATAATAAACTTATCTTCTGTGAACAAATAAATAATTACTTTACAGCAGGGATCCTTCTAGAGGGCGATGTGGGCGACTATATCGTCTACATCCCTCTAGAAGGATCCCTGATTTCGCCCTCTGAGGGCCCACTTATTCCTAAAAAAAAAGATTTTAATTTTATTTTACAATTTCATACCAAATTTTATCCAGTAGGAGACACTGGTCCATTATAAAGCACTCCTTCTATTCAAATGTTGTATTTAATGGCCATACTGTGCATTGTAACGATATTTTGTTGAACTTTATTAAATAACACCATTTAAGGACTCGATCGCACTCTTTCTCACTTTAACAAAAATTCTGGCCTAGAATGAACCCTGTTACAGTAGTTAGTTTAAATGGTTTTGCTAAAGCTACTTAGGAATTTTAACCTAAAAAAGGTTTAAAAAATTGCATGTGAAAATTGTGAAGCAAAAACGAATAGGACCAACGTGGACAATCAGTTTGGAACGGGCCACCCATTGTGAGCAGTATGGAATAAAGTGACAATGTACAATCAGTTTGGAACGGGCCACACATTGAGAGCAGTATGGAACAAGGCGACCATGTACAATCAGTTTGGAACGGGCCACACATTGTGAGCAGTATGGAACAAGGCGACCATGTATAATCAGTTTGGAACGGGCCACACATTGTGAGCAGTATGGAACAAGGCGACCATGTATAATCAGTTTGGAACGGGCCACACATTGTGAGCAGTATGGAACAAGGCGACCATGTACAATCAGTTTGGAACGGGCCACACATTGTGAGCAGTATGGAATAAAGTGACAATGTACAATCAGTTTGGAACGGGCCACACATTGTGAGCAGTATGGAACAAGGCGACCATGTATAATCAGTTTGGAACGGGCCACACATTGTGAGCAGTATGGAATAAAGTGACAATGTACAATCAGTTTGGAACGGGCCACACATTGTGAGCAGTATGGAATTATGGCTAACATGGACGAGTAGTTTGGTCATTTATATGGAATCACAAACCTCCCAGCAATGTATCATCGAATCCCTCCAGGAGATACGTGTATGGTATAATTACCATAGAGATACGGCATTCATTTGTAATCACAATCTCTTCTAACCACATATCTGAAACAGCTACATGTACAATGTAGGTGAATTTTAACGAAACCAGACAGAAATGATCACTGACAAGTGACCCAGTTACCCGGTTCTCTTTTATCATCATTTGAATGATATCATACCATGCATGTATAACTGTACCACTGTAGTAAACTTGTTATTTATTATTAACTTTATCCAATTGTAAGATATGTCCGGGATAGTACAAGGCTATCGCATGGGTATGTGGTGGGCAATCATTTTAAAGTGAGTTTATAATATTAATGGAAATAGATCATTTCCAGTGAGTTGAAGTATGTTCCTGTAAACTTGTGCTGTTCAATATTATTCAGTTGAATATTAAAATGTTATTAATTATTTATTTCATAGTTTAATATTTTATTTCATCTTTGCATAGATTCATGTATTTATAATATAAATGTTATATACAACGCCATGCAAATATAATGCTAAATACAATACATGCAAATATAATGCTATATACACTACCATGCAAATATAATGCTATATACAATACATGCAAATATAATGCTATATACACTACCATGCATATATAATGCTATATACAATACATGCAAATATAATGCTGTATATACAATACATGCAAATATAATGCTATATACAATACATGCAAATATAATGCTATATACACTACCATGCAAATATAATGCTATATACAATACATGCAAATATAATGCTATATACACTACCATGCAAATATAATGCTATATACACTACCATGCAAATATAATGCTATATACAATACATGCAAATATAATGCTATATACAATACATGCAAATATAATGCTATATACAATACCATGCAAATATAATGCTATATATACAATACATGCAAATATAATGCTATATACACTACCATGCAAATATAATGCTATATATACAATACATGCAAATATAATGCTATATACACTACCATGCAAATATAATGCTATATACACTACCATGCAAATATAATGCTATATACAATACATGCAAATATAATGCTATATATACAATACATGCAAATATAATGCTATATACACTACCATGCAAATATAATGCTCTATATACAATACATGCAAATATAATGCTATATACACTACCATGCAAATATAATGCTATATACACAATGCAAATATAATGCTATATACAATACATGCAAATATAATGCTATATACATACATGCAAATATAATGTATACAATACATGCAAATATAATGCTGTATATACAATACATGCAAATATAATGCTGTATACAATACATGCAAATATAATGCTATATACACGACCATGCAAATATAATGCTATATACAATACATGCAAATATAATGCTATATATACAATACATGCAAATATAATGCTATATACACTACCATGCAAATATAATGCTATACATACAGACAAAAACATATATACAATACATCAAAACAAACAAACCAAAAAACACAATATATGCTATAACATCAGCAAATATAATGCTATATACAATACATGCAAATATAATGCTATATACAATACATGCAAATATAATGCTATATACAATACATGCAAATATAATGCTATATACACTACCATGCAAATATAATGCTATATACAATACATGCAAATATAATGCTATATATACAATACATGCAAATATAATGCTGTATACACTACCATGCAAATATAATGCTATATACAATACATGCAAATATAATGCTGTATACACTACCATACAAATATAATGCTATATACACTACCATGCAAATATAATGCTATATATACAATACATGCAAATATAATGCTATATACACTACCATGCAAATATAATGCTGTATACACTACCATGCAAATATAATGCTATATATACAATACATGCAAATATAATGCTATATACAATACCATGCACATATAATGCTGTATACACTACCATGCAAATATAATGCTATATACAATACATGCAAATATAATGCTATATACACTACCATGCAAATATAATGCTGTATACAATACCATGCAAATATAATGCTATATACACTACCATGCAAATATAATGCTATATACACTACCATGCAAATATAATGCTATATACAATACCATGCAAATATAATGCTGTATACAATACCATGCAAATATTAATACTATAAATGTATACAAATATAATGCTATACATGTTTACTGTATCAAACAAATGTTATGATGAAATAAATATTATACATATATTATGATCTGTCATACTTATGGGAGAGGGTCCAGACTCTGGTCGGAAAGGGACAGACACGGGTCCTCCGTTGAGGTCGTTGTTAACCTGTTCACTGCTGTAAGTTTGATTCCCACTGGGGGTGTCAAATTGGTTCATATTAGGAAGCAATAACCCTTTCTTGGCAAGAGTACGCATGTATGTGTTTAAATTTAATAATGTATATTTTGTCACATGCTAAATTGATGGTACGTAAATCGATATTGAATACTTGATGGTACGTAAATAGATATTAAATAATTGATGGTACGTAAATAGATATTAAATAATTGATGGTACGTAAATCGATATTGAATAATTGATGGTACGTAAATAGATATTAAATAATTGATGGTACGTAAATAGATATTAAATAATTGATGGTACGTAAATAGATATTAAATAATTGATGGTACGTAAATCGATATTAAATAATTGATGGTACGTAAATCGATATTGAATAATTGGTGGTACGTAAATAGATATTAAATAATTGATGGTACGTTAACCCATAGAACTAATATTTGAATTTCACAAACATTTGTCCGTTTTGTTATCGATGTATATAATTTGTAGATATTCTATTCATACGTAATATTTTCATATTATATTGTTATAACTTTTCCATTCTGTTACATTTCTGCATACATGTTTTAAAACAATCCTGTGATGAAGTAAAAGAGAATATCTCGTGTATATACTCGTATACTGCAGTCACCTCGTGTATATACTCGTATACTGCAGTCACCTCGTGTATATACTTGTATACTGCAGTCACCTCTCGTGTATATACTCGTATACTGCAGTCACCTCTCGTGTATATACTCGTATACTGCAGTCACCTCGTGTATATACTCGTATACTGCAGTCACCTCGTGTATATACTCGTATACTGCAGTCACCTCTCGTGTATATACTCGTATACTGCAGTCACCCTCGTGTATATACTCGTATACTGCAGTCACCTCGTGTATATACTCGTATACTGCAGTCACCTCTCGTGTTATACTCGTATACTGCACACCCGTGTATATACCGTATACTGCAGCACCTCGTGTATATACTCGTATACTGCAGTCACTCGTGTATATACTCGTATACGCAGTCACCTAGTGTATTACTCGTATACACACCCAAACCAAACCAACACCCAAAACCAACCACACATCTCGTGATATACTCGTATACTGCAGTCACCCGGGTATATACTCGATACCTGCAGCACCCGAATACTAGGTACTCACACCTCTTCTTTTATATTATCGTATACTGCAGTCACCCCACACCAACCAACACAAAACCCAACCACCCCCAAAACCAACCAACCAAAAACCACCCCACCCCCACCAAACAGTCACCCTGCTGTATTACTGTATTACTGAAGTCACCCTCGTGTATATATCTTATACGCAGTCACCTCGGTAATAATCAGTATACTGCAGTCACCTCTCGTGTATATACTCGTATACTGCAGTCACCTCGTGTATATACTCGTATACTGCAGTCACCTCGTGTATATACTCGTATACTGCAGTCACCTCTCGTGTATATACTCGTATACTGCAGTCACCTCTCGTGTATATACTCGTATACTGCAGTCACCTCTCGTGTATATACTCGTATACTGCAGTCACCTCTCGTGTATATACTCGTATACTGCAGTCACCCCTCGTGTATATACTCGTAT
>CM026402.1:14908467-14980594 GCA_014843695.1 Archivesica marissinica
CGGTGCGCATTTATGATTGTTTTGTAAGAAGATATATAGTTAAAGTAACGTTGACATCATGAAGAATCTCGCGTCACCTCGCAATACAAGTATCTAGAAACTGGAATGACCCATTGTTCATATTGGGGTCTTACTCTAGCTTAAGATTTTAAACCATTTTACGTTCACACCAAATGTTTCATCAATGCGATGGGCCTCCGTTGCCATAGACACGTGCCCTTCACCGCTGTATGTTCCAATCGAACTGGAATGTCTGATTATCATGTGATGAAGCTATCCAGCTGGCTTAAGGAAAGTCGGTGGTTCTACCAGGATGTCTATCACCTGAAATGCTGTTCGAATCGGCATCCGGTGTCTCCCTCTACCAAATTTGTTGTCTGATCGTTTGTTTTGGGGATTTAAAATCAGCCTGTGCACGTCGTATAGTGACGTTCGAGCTATTATTGGTTTCGGAAGACCCGGGTGCCCCTCCGCAGTACCATGGATGAACAACCAATCTTCCACAGGCCAGCTAGAGTGCTTCCTCTCATGAAGAAGTTCAACACCTCCTTGGGATTCGTATCTACACAGCACGAGTGCAATCATCTAATAAGAGGGCTACTAATATATAGTGTTGATGGCTATTATCTGGAGCTCTCCCCTTGAAGACAGCGACTAATGTTACGTTATCACCTGTTATTTCCGCTCAAAATCCATTACTTATAAAAGTCAGAAGCATACATAATAGACTAGCTACATTGCCGAAGAAGTATGCATTAAATAAATGCAAAGAATTAAAAGTTTTACCAGACAGGTGAATGGTCTACTCAACCTTGTAAATGTTTGTGTTGTACTACATATCCAGTCATCTTCCAACTCATCTGATGTCTCTTTCGCTGTTGAGAACCACTCTGTGTTTGTTAACGCCGTTGAATTGAACAGTACGCTGAATATATCCATACCAAGTTTGTTTCGGTAAGATATTTTTATCTGTTGAATAAGAAATAACTTCATCAAAAACTATATTAGTTTATGTATACACATATATAGTATACAAATAAGGCCGATTGGTCAAGCTTCAGTGAAGATCGGGAATTCGTTGCTAAAACAATTGACAAGTTAGATCACTCTGATCCAAATACTTTTTGGAACAGTTTCAATGAGGAAAGCATTAGGTTATCCAAACTGTACATCCCATCCACGTTTAGCAAGTCACGTGCAGACCTTCCATGGATAAACAAGTCACGTGCAGACCTTCCATGGATAAACAAGTCACGTGCAGACCTCCCAAGGATAAACAAGTCACGTGCAGACCTCCCATGGATAAACAAGTCACATGCAGACCTCCCATGGATAGCATACATCATAGTAAAGCCCATTAGAAAATGGGACAAACTCAAAAGGCCACAAACAAACAAAATTCCAATCATTAAAATCCATCATACAAAAGATCAGAACTTCATATTTGTCATCTTTAGTATGACAGCAATAAAGCAGGTCATCTGAAAGAGTTGTATAGCTGTAGCCGTTATGATTGTGTCCTTATGTAAGGCATTTAAATTCCACATTGCCTCTTCTCTCTCCCTCGTGACCATGGATTCCATCAGGAATACTATTAATCTCGAGAGCGATTAATCTAACGTTTGTAAAATCTTAGCTAGGCAATCGAGCTCAAATAAACTGGTATAAAAACAGAAAAGACTTAATGGAAGTCGTGATGGCAGTGGTAGCACGTTCGCTTCATGTGCGAAACGCCCGGAATTCGAACTCTACTGGAGCAGTCACGAGTGTACCCTTAGACAAGGCATTTAAATTCCACGTTGCATCTTCTCTCTCCCTCGTGGCTATGATTCCACAAGGAATGGGATATCGAGAGTGATTAATGTAAGTTGTAAGAACTTGTTTCGCAATCTAGCTAAAATAAATTTGTATAAACTAAAAGCCTCCAATCCTTCATTAAGAACAACAAACTGAAAAATCTGGAATAGCACCACCAGTAATGGTGAAATCTATTATAACCCAATGTTAAAGGCGAGTATCCTGAATCGACAGTTTTCTCGTCCTAACCCATTCAGTCTCAAACAGTTTAGCCTGGGTGCCAGTCTGTCGATTTTTCGCTTTTTAACTTCTGGCAAAATGACATGATCAGAAACTCAATACGGCCCAATTAATAGTCTCGGTTTTATACTATATGTATTTGACTGAGCAGTTATCAAAGAGCAGATCCTCAATACAAGCTCATCCACCAATTCCACCAATCATTATCACAGTACACGTTGATAAGCTCTTGCCAGGTCTAAGCCCTAACATGCCCTGTAAGAACTTGTTTCGCAATCTAGCTAAAATAAATTTGTATAAACTAAAAGGCTACAATCCTTAGGGCTACTAAAACAGAGGCACAGCGAAATTGCCCCCATTTCTCTAACAAGCATAGCATCCTAACTCATAGAACATATCCTGGTTTTCAATGTTATGTCATACTTAGACTCTCACCACATGCTTAACCCAACTCATCACACCCCCCCCCCCCAAGCTGACATACTCGAGCTCGATCATCAGACATATATTGTCGTAACGTAATGGATTTCTGTAAAGCATTCGACAAAGTAGATCACCACAAGCTCATCCATAAACTGAAACACATTGGTATAAATGATATATCTACATCATGGAACCTCTTTTTTCTCAAAAACAGGTCAAAACGCCCATATGAGCGATGCCTCCTGAAGATATTAGTCATTTTAGATTGTTGGAGGATAGTGCAATGACACAGACAGAGACCCATTCCAGAATCTCCTCTGGTTCTTTTAGGTGCACGGTGTAAAGCACCGACACGAGACCTCGGTTTAACGTCCCATCTGAAAGACTGTTAATTTTATTATGGTCAGACGGAGGATCGAACCTGCGATCCCTGGATTACCAGTCCAGCGTGTTACCACTGGACTACAGATCCGTCTGCGACAGGTTACCAGTGCTCGCAGGTGTCACCCCAAGGATCTGTTCTCTGGGGTCCTGTCTCTTTCTTTCTTACATAAATAATCTATCAAACCGATGTAAACGTCTGACATGTTTCTTTGGCGACGACACCATCGTCTACTTCACCATTAACTCCCATTCATCAGCAGAAGCATTAGGCTACAACATGACCTACACCTCTTAGAATCTTGGGGAAAGGAATGGTCAATGGAATGTTAAACCCTTATAAATCCGAAATATTAAGAATCCATTGGAAAACCCTGTCATTTACCCATACATGTTACATAACATACAATTACGGTAAACAAATCAGTCCAACTATCTAGGAGTGACCATTAGCAGGCACCTAGTCAATCAAAAAGGTCCGGCCATTAGTAAGAATATCAACTGTGCCCAACACACCAATACTATTATCTCAAAAGCTAACAACACCCTCCGATTCATCAAAATGAATGCCAAAACTCAGAACAAACATGTCAAAGAAGCTGCGTATATCACTTATGTCCATCCGCAGGTTGAATACATACTGCTCCACAGTCTGGGACCCCTGGCATAAAAACCTTACCTACAAACTATAAATGGTCCAAAGATCTGCAGCCCGTTATATATTTAACGATTACAACTACGCTAGTAGTCTATCACAAATGGTGTCAACACGTATACAGCCGAGTCCCAATCTGCCGACATGTGTTGGCAGTCTAGACACGTAGGCCTACTCCTATACTTAACTTTTTCAGTGCCGAATAAATTCAAAGCAATGTGTGAACAACATAGATACAGATTAGCCGGGGCGTTGCAGATGAAGTTGAAGTTGATACAAGTGACGCCTAACACGGTTCTGTGTGTGTGTGTGTGTGTGCGTGCGTGCGTGCGTGCGTGCGCGTGCGTGTGTGTGCGTGTGTGTGGTGTGTGTGTGGGGGGGGGGTGTAAACGAAGATGGATCGAGCATATATTAAAAGGTATACAGTCTAACCTGTGTTGGTGGTCACATCCATTCATCAGCTGTCTTGTATTAAGTGGTCAGTTGAATGATTCCCAATATCTTGTTTTATTATACGTTTGACCTCTATTAAGCAGCGACCTGGGCCTAGCAACCAGTTTCTGTAATTCCCTTGGCTGGCTGCTTAAGACAGGTTTGACTGTATATGTGTTATAGCATATGCATGTTCTAGTATCACGTTATCATATTGTAAGCCCATTGAGGTTAAGTTTCAAGAATTGGACAGTTTCAGTTATGTGGATGGTAATTATTGTGTTGGAAAACGTGACGCTCTCTTATTTTAGTTCTTACAACATGTTTATTAAATGTATTAATTATGCTCTCTGTGCATTAAATTCGGTGTCGCGGCCTGTATTATGACCACTTGTATTAAGAGACTAATATTCAGTTCATGTTTGTGAATAAATGAGCTTGTATTAAGGGACCATATCTGCTTAGAGATAGCATCTTGTCCCTTCTCCTTGGTAGTCTTAATACAAGGTTGACTGTATTGTTACGGCTAGGATCAGTTTGACACTAGCTGTATTCATGATCAAAGCTTACTATATTCAGCCATTTTGAAAATATAAGTCACGTGTACTCGTGTTCTATTTTCGTCTGCCGCAAAATAAGTGAACATTAGGGTCGTTTTGTAGAGGACGTATCTTTTTATTGCTGGTTCATCATAAAATATCAATTATTTACTCAGAATAGTCAAAAATCATAAAATGATAGTCGTGCTTGCGCAGTGGTAGCGCGTTCGCTTCATGTGTGAGCGGCCCGGAGTTCACGGCTCAGTTTTACATAGCCGTTACGATTGTGAGATCTTGGGCAAGGCACTTAAAATTCCAAATTGCCTCTTCTCTCTCCCACATGGCGATGGATTCCACCAGGAATGAGGTTCTTGAGAGCGATTAATATATTTGTAAATAATTGTTTCGCAATCGAGCTAACAAATTGTATATAAACTAAAAATTCTAACAAGAAACTTTTGCAAACGGTTTTATTTGGTTACCAGGAAATTAGCACTCACTGCATTGCATACGTTGTTGGTAATCATTGTAGAGCCTATATTGATTGCAATTATTGGGGCTATAATTTTGACATAAAACACGTCGTTGTCATATTTACTTTCTCATACAATAAAACAAAGAACCGATAGATTCAAGTTTGCTTTCACATATTAGTTTCACTCGAACTCGATATTCACAACACACTCACCAAAATTCCTAATCCTAAATCTAAACATGGTGTTTAATAATAGTTGAATCAATTAATAATCATAAAATATAAATAGTTCCATATTGTCATTTAATGCATTTAATGCATTTAATACATTTTATTCCAGATGATAATACAGCACGTCATTACATAACGTTCTGAAATAAAATGTTTCAAGTAAGACTATATGAATATAATTATTGATAGTACAGTCAAACCTGTGTTAGTGGTCACCTCCATTAAGCAGCCAACCTGTATTAAGCAGCCAGGTTCCAGATTCCCAATTGGTTGTTTTATTATACATTTGACCTCTATTAAGCAGCCAGCTGTGCTAAGTAGCCACTTTCTCTGACTCCCTTGGCTGGCTGCTTAAGACAGGGTTGACTGTATATGATTATTAGTTTGCTCCAAGTAGGTAAAACACAAGGTGACCGATTAGGAATATTGTTGAGTCTATACAAATTTATTTTAGCTCGATTGCGAAACAAGTTCTTACAACTTATATTAATCACTCTCGAGACCTCATTCCTGATGGAATCCATCGCCATGAAGGAGAGAGAAGAGGCAATGTGGAATTTAAATGCCTTGCCTAAGGGCACAATCATAACTTCTCCAGTGGGCTCGAACCCCGGACCTTCCGCACATAAAGCGAACGCCCTACCACTGCACTATGACGACTTCCACGTCTACATTATGGTATTATATACGTTATGCTTAGACGGACTGGACACCACAAGGCAGTGTAGAACAACTTATGCATTATATGTTATTATTTAGATTTTGGCCTCTTTTTACCGTTATTTGCCTACCACAATACTGTCCACCACCCATGTTGATACGCTGCATTTTCCAGTCTGATATTACGTTTGCTGGTTTGATACGGTCACGAGCCAGGAATTTAAATGCCTTGCCTAAGGGCACCATCGTAATGGCTCCAGCGGGGCTCGAACTCCGGACCTTTCGCACCTGAAGCGAACGCATATTGTTGAGTGCAGTACAAGGAACATATGAACACACATTATACACACCTATATATATATATAATTATATACCTTGTGAGGCGGGTGGTTTGCCCATGCATCTAGGAGTACGTTTCTGTATGCCAGGGTACCACGCAGATCAAAAGTTGTCATATTGGTGTCGTTGTTGTATGAACTATTAGAGTTAGTCCACACTGTGTACGGCTCGTCCACGCCATAACTGCTTAACAACAGCAACACCGTCAAACCTACAACAATATAGTACTGTATAGCGGGATATAGGCACTTAATATAAGTTTGGTTATGTCCGACCGTCCGTCCGTCATTCCGTCACTGTGCCCATCCGTCCGTTCGTCTGTCTTGAAGCGGCAAACAAGCGTAGTCGTAGTAAAACAATAATTCGGCAGAGTAGGCCTATTGCTTTATATAGCGCAGGTATACATGTACAACATATTCCAGATTTCACAACCGACAAAGTAGGCCTGTTGCTTTAATAGCGCATATGAAAACGGTTGTTTTTGAAAATTGCGAACACCGTCATAAACTTAACATCCATACAACGGCGAAACCAAGGGAGCCGGTCACAAGCTATTTGAGAAGTACTTCTGTACTTCTATACCTATATGATACATATAGAACAGTATGAACTCCCCAAATAGCTTTTGACCGGCTCATGTGGAATAAACAATGTTGCATTTGAATAACGTTTTTTTATTTTGTACTATTGTTGAATTTGAATAACGTTTTTTATTTTGTACTATTGTTGAATTTGAATAACGTTTTTTATTTTGTACTATTGTATAGCATACTGAGGAGATACGTTATTGTTATTCAAGAATGAGAGATAGCACAGAAACAGTTGTACGAACTAACATAGCACAGAAACAGTTGTACGAACTAACATAGCACAGAAACAGTTGTACGAACTAACATAGCACAGAAACAGTTGTATGAACTATTATTTTGTTTTTCATGTTTTATTGTTCCAAACATACACCATCATACACAGTATTATACACGTGATACCAATGTACTAATAACAAAGTACATATAGCTAATTTGTATTCAGAAAATGTATAAATGGATTTTGTAATATAGGTGTTTTTTAGAAAAAATGAAAAAAGCAAGAAAAAGGTCTATGAAATTAGTATAATAATATATAATAACAGCACGAGTTGTTTGGATGGAAAGAACTTTGTTATAAAAGGCTAGTAAAAACAAATTGTTCACAATCCTTCACAAGTGTACCAAAATAGTTAGGATTGAGAAAAATGTTACAATAATGCAAACTAAAAAAGAGTCACAATTATTTTTACAAAAACAGAAATACTCAAAACAAATAAATATGTTGTGAAGCAAACATAACATAATTATCAAATGCAAAAGGTTAATTTTTAAACACAAATCAGATACAAGTTAAACATGCTTAGTAATTTGTATTATTGAAAATAGTTTATAGTTTAAAACACTAAAATCGTTTCGATTCAAAAGAAAAATAGTGGTTTATTTGATAAGGTATAGACACTGTGGATTTCGATAGTTGTAAATTACTGTGGTAACTCTAGTGCACATAGATCCCACTCTCGTGCACATAGATCCCACTCTCGTGCACATATATCCCACTCTCGTGCACATTTATCCCACTCTCGTGCACATATATCCCACTCTCGTGCACATATATCCCACTCTCGTGCACATATATCCCACTTTTGTGCACATTTATCCCACTCTCGTGCACATATATCCCACTCTCGTGCATATTTATCCCACTCTCGTGCACATATATCCCACTCTCGTGCACATATATCCCACTCTCGTGCATATATCCACTCTCGTGCACATATATCCCACTCTCGTGCACATTTATCCCACTCTCGTGCACATATATCCCACTCTCGTGCACATTTATCCCACTCTCGTGCACATTTATCCCACTCTCGTGCACATATATCCCACTCTCGTGCACATATATCCCACTCTCGTGTACATAGATCCCACTCTCGTGCACATATATACCACTCTCGTGCACATTTATCCCACTCTCGTGCACATTTATCCCACTCTCGTGCACATATATCCCACTCTCGTGCACATATAGCCCACTCTCGTGCACACAGATCCCACTCTCAGTTTACTGGTTAATGTTTCATTATGCTATCTCACGTTTTAATTTGTTGAGTGCCTCATGGTAGATTGACTTAATTGTTCAATGACTCACAACTAGACCATTTACCAATCTGAACATGAAAGACTATCTATCTATCTTCCTCTAATGACGAACCCCTCGCAGGAATGTAGAAATGTCCCTAATAGACTTAGCTAACAGAGGTGTGAATCAACATATCAAGTAATTTAATTAAAAAGACAACGTGGGACAAATGGGAACGATGCATTCCGAATGTAAACACGTGCGGACGATGCGTTCCGGTTGTAAACAAGTGCGTGACCGATCGTCTCGGAAAGTCCTACTTTCGGGTTCGAGTTTGTTTTATCGCAAAAAAAACACTGTTTACCAAATGAACATAAGCAAATATCTTTTATTTCATACGATGTAATGCTGCGTTAATATCTTATTTCTTATGGAAGTGTTACTGGTTACTGTTTAAATGTTTCATTATGCTATTTCATATTTTAATTTGTTGAGTGCCTCATGGTAGATTGACTTAATTGTTCAATAACTCACAACTAGACCATTTACCAATCTGCAAAAAACAGACTCATCGAAGTTGGATTTATGTATTTTGCCGTTTATAAAATTTACCTACACATTTCCCATTCAGTGTTAATCGGTTTCGTTGATTTATTTGTTCATACTGTCGGTAAGAGTATACATTCAAATCTGTGTAAGTGGTCACCCCCATTAAGCAGCCAATCTGTATTAAGCAGCCAATTTCCAGATTCCTAACATGGTGTTTTATTATACCTCTATTAAGCAGACACCTGTGCTAAGCAGACACTATGTGATTTTCTTGGCTGGCTGGCTGTTTAAGACGGGCTTGACTGTAATCTGGAAACTGGCTGTTTAATACAGGTTGGCTGCTTAACGGAGGTGACCACTAACAGAGGTTTGTTTGACTGTATATGGTTGTATCAATAGGCGTATATATCTACTATGATTTAAGATTAAACTTATTATTTTACAACGATTGCCAAACAAGTTTTAACAACTTATATTAATCACTCTCGTTGGCGCGGATGAAAGCGTAAATGTGGTCATTCGTGTGGTAGGAAACCGGAGTCTCTGGAGAAAACCCACCTGCCTGAACTGGCGACCACCGTACCATCTCGCATACTTCCCGGTCCGATGATCGAACCCGGGTCGCATTGGTGAGAAGCAAGTGCGCTAACCACTGCGCTAATCGGACACGTACTTCCTGGTCCGATGATCGAACCCGGGTCGCATGGGTAAGAAACGAATGCGCTAACCACTGCGCTAATCGGACGCATAATTCCCGGTCCGATGATCGAACCCGGGTCGCATTGGTGAGAAGCGAATGTGCTAACCACTGCGCTAATCCGACAGCCTATGATTACTATGATTTAACAAATGTTGTCTTATTTTGTTCTATGTCATTTTGTGGACATGCCAGTTTAATACAAATACATAGCATTTATATAGTGCAAAAATTAAATATTATTCTATTGCGCTTCACAATTACAGATGCAATTTTAAACATTTACCCATGACAATAATATATGGAAATATAAATAAAAATGTATACATATATAGATATATCTAGGATTCTAGTAAATTGGATAAGATATATCATGATATCTACACCATTACAGTATATAAGTGAGTGATTGGATTAACGATAAAAGTGGCAATATGAACCATAGACCCAAACACCGCCGTAAGAATGACAACCACAATTACGACATACAATGTGTACCTCTTAATTACACGTAAACATATACTAGAGGACATAGAAAACGCACAGGGATTCGGCACGTTTGGGGGTACTAGTATATATATTTAAGTACTTAAATATATATACTAGTACCCCCAAACGTGCCGAATCCCTGTGAGAAAACGCACACCTACATTATATGGTTATTATTACATGAAAACGAAATACGAAGGATTACACAAACTGAACAACTAAAACTATTCCATGTTTAAAACTGTGTATTTAAATAGTTATTGTTTTTTATGTAAAACACACTTATCCGAAATATAGTATAGTATACAGTCAAACCTGTCGTAAGCAGCCAGCCAAGGGAATCTCGGAAAGTGGCTGCTTAGCACAGGTGGCTACTTAATATATGTCAAATGTATAATAAAACATCATATTGGGAATCTGGAAACTGGCTGCTTAATACAGGTTGGCTGCTTAATAGAGGTGACCGCTAACGCAGGTTTAACTGTATATGAAATAAAATGAAGTACGCTTGTGTATATAGTGCCTATTCATCAAACAGTCTGAACATCATTCACCATACGGCTCGTATTATTCTTGTACGTTATATCACAGCTCGAAAACAATTTGGCAGACTTATGTGACAACTTGAAAGATGCCCGGTCGTACATACAGACAGACGGACACGAGACTACCCTACAGCTGCATGGGTATTAAAATGAATGTAAAAATAGAGCTATCATCACTGATGGTCACGGGTTCGAGCCCGGCTCAGGCCGTGTCTCATTTATATGAAAAAGTTGGCAGTTTCTTACGGAGGTTGGTGCACCAAGTACTGGTTAACCGCTGTAGCCTGCCCTGGAAAGGTGTTGTTAAGTAAACTGCCCGCCGGCGATATAGCCCGAAATGGTGCTGATGCAGGCGTAAAACCCTAAATATAACAACATAACATAAAAATAGAGAACTCACCAGTAAAGATGCAATAGGAATATTCCAATAAAGCAAACAATACGAGCACACTGCGTATATCCATTCTCCGACTTCAATGTCACCCGTTACTCTCGTTTGCTGTTCTATTTCCGTTTATTCCACATATTTCCTTGAACACCCGATATGTCCATAAATTCTAAAGCACATCGTATGCCTAAACATCGTTTTATATAGTGCGCGATTGAGCAACAACGCATGCATGCAGCACTATTGAACGGCTGATTCGTGCCATGTAGAGTTTACGCTATGTCGCACTACACCAGCAAAGCACCAATCAGCCAACGCAACAGTTGGTGATGCAGATGCTTTGTCGACCTTTCATTTTGTCGTCGCTAAAACAAGTTGAAAACGCCAACTTGACAACACGACAAAGAATTACCCTCAATGTGGCATGTTCTGTTAATTAAGTAATTCCTTTGGCTGGACAGGGGGGCTAACTTACTAACTAACTAACTTACTAACAGTAGACCGTACCAGACTGTGGTATAAAGTGATGTGTGGGCCAATACACGTTACACAAAGCAACGATGTATCATTATCAATGTAACGTTGTATCATTATCAATGTAACGCTGTATCATTATCAATGTAACGTTGTATCATTATCAATGTAACGATGTATCATTATCAATGTAACGATGTATCATTATCAATGTAACGCTGTATCATTATCAATGTAACGCTGTATCATTATCAATGTAACGTTGTATCATTATCAATGTACCGCTGTATCATTATCAATGTAACGATGTATCAGTATCAATGTAACGCTGTATCATTATCAATGTAACGCTGTATCATTATCAATGTAACGTTGTATCATTATCAATGTAACGTTGTATCATTATCAATGTAACGTTGCATCATTATCAATGTAACGTTGCATCATTATCAATGTACCGTTGTATCATTATCAATGTAACGTTGTATCATTATCAATGTAACGTTGTATCATTATCAATGTAACGTTGTATCATTATCAATGTAATGTTGTATCATTATCAATGTAACGCTGTATCATTATCAATGTAACGTTATATCATTATCAATGTAACGTTGTATCGTTTCGTTACCAATGTAACGTTGCATCATTATCAATGTAACGTTGTATCATTATCAATGTAACGTTGTATCATTATCAATGTAACGTTGTATCATTACCAATGTAACGTTGTATCATTATCAATGTAATGCTATATCATTCATATTCAATGTAACGTTGTATCATTCATTATCAATGTAGCGTTGTAGCATCCATTACCAATGTAACGTTGTATAATTCGTTATCAATGTAACGTTGTATCATTCGTTATCAATGTAACGTTGTATCATCCATGATCAATGTAACGTTGTATCATTCGTTATCAATGTAACGTTGTATCATTCATTATCAATGTAACGTTGTATCATTCATTATCAATGTAACGTTGTATCATTCATTATCAATGTAACGTTGTATCATTATCAATGTAATGTTGTAGCATTCATTATCAATGTAACGTTGTATCATTGTCAATGTAAAGTTGTATCATCCATTATCAATGTAACGTTGTATCATAATCAATGTAACGTTGTATCATTATCAATGTAACGTTGTATCATTCATTATCAATGTAACGTTGTATCATTATCAATGTAACTTGTATCATTCATTATCAATGTAACGTTGTATCATTCATTATCAATGTAACTTGTATCATTCATTATCAATGTAACGTATCATTATCAATGTAACGTTGTGTCATCCATTAGCAATGCAACGTTGTATCATTATCAATGTAAAGTTGTATCATTATCAATGTAATGTTGTATCATTATCAATGTAAATTGTACCATTATCAATGTAATGTTGTATCATTATCAATGTAATGTTGTATCATTATCAATGCAATGTTGCATCATTAATTCATTATTCATTTTACATCACAAGGGGGCCTCCGAGCCCGACTGGTTACGGTCGTTGACTTCAACTCACTTGCCCTTCACCGTTGTAGGTTCGAATCCCACTGGGGGTGTGAATTATTTCAAATAATGAAGCTATCCAGCTGGTTTGTGGAAGGTCGGTGGTTTACCCTGGTACCCGCCCGTGCATTAAATACATGTATTGTTTGGATGGACACATGGAGCCTTCCTCGACATGTAATAGCTGAAGAGTCGTCATATGACCTAAGCTATTGGTGCGACTTTAAAGTTCAAACCCCAAAAACAAACAAATAATTGTACATTTATGTCGTACTCGTATTTAATTTAAAATGAAATAACAGAATAACATCAACATTGCAATTGCTTTGCATGTTATATTCGAGAACCATAATTGTTATTATAATCAATTATTAGCAACTCTCTTACATCTATCACAATTTCTGTGAAGCTCTAGACGAAGGTAAGGAAGTTAGAGCCGTATTCTGTGACATATAAAAAGCTTTCGACCGGGTATGGTATAAGGGTTTCCTATTCAAGCTGTCTAAGAAGGGCATAACTGGGTATTTTCTCTTGTGGTTTACTGATTATCTAGCAAACCGAAGGCAGTGTGTAGTTCTCTCTGGGTGTGAGTCTGTTATCTTCCTATCCAAGCTGGTGTTCCATAGGGTCCAAACATTGTAATACATGTAGTTTACAATAATAATAATATATATTATTATTATAATAAGACTTTATTTAACTAGATAATTCATTTGAACAATTAAGTCAATCTACCATGAGGCCCTCAACAAATTAAAACATGAAATAGCACAATGACACATTTAAACAGTAACCAGTAAAACCAGTAAAAATAAGATATTAAAGCAGCATTACATCGTATGAAATAAAAGATATTTAAAAAATTCAAATTTTACGTATGGGTAGCAATGCTGCTAAACATTCTAATATAATACTTTGTATGCTTATGTTCAATTGGTAAACAGTGTTTTTTTTGCGATAAAACAAACTCGAAACCGAAAGTAGGACTTTCCGAGTCGATCGGTCACGCACTTGTTTACAACCGGAACGCATCGTCCGCACGTGTTTACATTCGGAATGCATCGTTCCCATTTGTCCCACGTTGTCTTTTTAATTAAATTACTTGATATGTTGATTCATACCTCTGTTAGCTAAGTCTGTTAGGGACATTTCTACATCTCCGCGAGGGGTTCGATATTAGAGGAAGATAGATAGATAGATAGTCTTTCATGTTCAAAATATATGTATACGTTGTTTTCTACATCCTCTATTGTTTCACGCATGTGCGTTGTGCGTGTTTACATTTCGTGTATCGATAAACAAATTCGCGTATACGACGGTTTAAATTTATTGGAATTTTATCGTTTCTAAGCGACTATTTCGATTTTTGTAAACACACACACACATTAGTATTTATATTTTACCCAAACATCCTTTATTACGATGTAATGCTGCTTTAAGCTGCAAGAACTAAATTATAATTTATAATAATAATAAAACAAAAGTTAATCATCCATGAGGCCCTCAACATATATACAAATCAAATGATAGGATCATTGAAGAGGATATCTGAGTCGGTTTCTCCTACTGCGGGATGGCAAATGTGGAGGACGTGGCCTTAACATGGACCCGTTGTTCGAAGGAAGCAACAACCACCCATGACTTGTAACCCTGGACCAGGGGAATGAGAAGTATCATCGGGATGTCTGCATATACGTAACATAGCAACCACATAAACTTCTTAGAGAAACCAACCACATGCCTCGGCGTAGGCGACTATAATGAAAACTACAAGATTATTATCTTGGCGCATTGGTGGGACTATGGAGTGGTGTTGTCAACTGCCAATATAGCATTCTGCCCCCATATAAGCAGATAATATAAATAATCACCGCAGGTAAAAATGACACAGCATATGTGGTTCCTAAACCTGATTGACATTTGTTTGAACAATTTCATCTATCTAATGCCTCTTTGGCACATTCGTTAGTAAATAAATAAATCGACTCTACTTCCATTCATAAATAAAAGATTACACTTCCGGTCGAGTGAAAATCAGAACATTGTTGCAGAAATAACAGCAGCATCAACCATCCGCTAACGAATAAAAGTAATAAATTACATTATTACTAAACGATTGTCGAGCGTGTGATTAAAACAGATCTGCTTCGGAACAATAAAGCGCCGATAAACTAACGGAAATGAAAACCACTACTGTCACACTGAGCAACGAGTGATATGGACGCGCTAACTCTAGAAAACAAGTTCTGTGTACATATATATACGATCTGGTTCCCATTAGGCCCTGCTGCGATTGATCAAAACATATGTGTTCAATTAATCACGGTGTGAAATAAAATGTTATCAAAGTTCGATCCAGTGTGATTCTATTAATCTGTTGTAGCACAGACAAGAGCCGTTTAATTAGTAGTATTGAAAATCATTACCTGTAGTAATTGGATAGACACGAGTAATAATAGATATCGTATAGTGTGCTTATTCGCCTGGGATAATGTTTATGACCTTATGTTTTTCTATATATTGAACATGGGAATATTAGCTGCACTCACATTACATCATGCACAACAAGTAGGGTATATTGAAATGTTTTAAATATCTATAGGATATAGGCCGAACACGACCCAATATGTAAAATATTGGACTGTGTGAGGCGCGGCGCCACAGACAGTAGCAATAGTTTACATATTGGATCCGTTTGAGGTTTATATCTTACTTAAAATACACATTTATATAACAAGATCGTACTAATTAAAATTGTTAATTTCGTACGTGTACGCGTAGGATTTAATATAATACTCTAGCCTTTTGACAGCAGTCCAATATTAATAATAATGCATTACAAGTACAAAGGTATGACGTCACGACAGTGTTTTAATCAGTGTTATCGAAGTCCAATTTTCGTTGGTGGACAGTTTGAACCAAATTAATCGAATGCAATTACATTAAATTTGAACATTATAATTAATTACTTAACGATTACAAGTAATTGAAATAAATGTTCAATTATAAATTACATTCGATTACTTGGAAAAATGTAATTAGCTACAGGCAATTAATATTACAAATTTCAATTACACTACCCTTGTATCGAACACATTAAGCCAGGCCATAGAACAAAAATCGATCAGTGGTCCGGTAGTCAGCACTCTGGACTCCAGCTATACCGTACACAAATTACTATTTATAAGCACCGACAATATGAAATAGTATTTTGGGTGCGAATTTGTCGATGCTTGTACACTGTGCACATAAATGAACCAGGCGAGCCTCTGGAATACGGTTGCGTTTATGTGTTCGAAAAGATATAATGGTCTGCCCGCCGGAAGGGCACTGTAAGTAAGTGGCCGGATGTTGCTCGCCTGATCGTGCTTGGCCACGCCGCACGACATAACGTTTCTGTATGTGTTGTTTGTCTTCAAATGGAAAAAATAATACTATGCAAATGCTATGGCCCAACGATATAACGTGTTATTTACAAGCATTACTATAAATAGGTTTGGAATACTATGGCCCAACGATAACGTGTTATTTACAAGCATTACTATAAATAGTTTTGGAATACTATGGCCCAACGATAACGTGTTATTTACAAGCATTACTATAAATAGTTTTGGAATACTATGGCCCAACGATAACGTGTTATTTACAAGCATTACTATAAATAGTTTTGGAATACTATGGCCCAACGATAACGTGTTATTTACAAGCATTACTATAAATAGGTTTGGAATACTATGGCCCAACGATAACGTGTTATTTACAAGCATTACTATAAATAGGTTTGGAATACTATGGCCCAACGATAACGTGTTATTTACAAGCATTACTATAAATAGGTTTGGAATACTATGGCCCAACGATAACGTGTTATTTACAAGCATTACTATAAATAGGTTTGGAATACTATGGCCCAACGATAACGTGTTATTTACAAGCATTACTATAAATAGGTTTGGAATACTATGGCCCAACGATAACGTGTTATTTACAAGCATTACTATAAATAGGTTTGGAATACTATGGCCCAACGATAACGTGTTGTTTACAAGCATTACTATAAATAGGTTTGGAATACTATGGCCCAACGATAACGTGTTATTTACAAGCATTACTATAAATAGGTTTGGAATACTATGGCCCAACGATAACGTGTTATTTACAAGCATTACTATAAATAGGTTTGGAATACTATGGCCCAACGATAACGTGTTATTTACAAGCATTACTCTAAATAGGTTTGGAATACTATGGCCCAACGATAACGTGTTGTTTACAAGCATTACTATAAATAGGTTTGGAATACTATTGCCCAACGATAACGTGTTGCTTACAAGCATTACTATAAATAGGTTTGGAATACTATGGCCCAACGATAACGTGTTGTTTACAAGCATTACTATAAATAGGTTTGGAATACTATGGCTCAACGATAACGTGTTGTTTACAAGCATTACTATAAATAGGTTTGGAATACTATGGCCCAACGATAACGTGTTGTTTACAAGCATTACTATAAATATGTTTGGAATACTATGGCCCAACGATAACGTGTTATTTACAAGCATTACTCTAAATAGGTTTGGAATACTATGGCCCAACGATAACGTGTTGTTTACAAGCATTACTATAAATAGGTTTGGAATACTATGGCCCAGCGATAACGTGTTGTTTACAAGCATACTATAAATAGGTTTGGAATACTATGGCCCAACGATAACGTGTTGTTTACAAGCATTACTATAAATAGGTTTGGAATACTATAGCCCAACGATAACGTGTTATTTACAAGCATTACTATAAATAGGTTTGGAATACTATGGCCCAACGATAACGTGTTATTTACAAGCATTACTATAAATAGGTTTGGAATACTATGGCCCAACGATAACGTGTTATTTACAAGCATTACTCTAAATAGGTTTGGAATACTATGGCCCAACGATAACGTGTTGTTTACAAGCATTACTATAAATAGGTTTGGAATACTATGGCCCAGCGATAACGTGTTGTTTACAAGCATACTATAAATAGGTTTGGAATACTATGGCCCAACGATAACGTGTTGTTTACAAGCATTACTATAAATAGGTTTGGAATACTATAGCCCAACGATAACGTGTTATTTACAAGCATTACTATAAATAGGTTTGGAATACTATGGCCCAACGATAACGTGTTATTTACAAGCATTACTATAAATAGGTTTGGAATACTATGGCCCAACGATAACGTGTTATATACAAGCATTACTATAAATAGGATTGGAATACTATGGCCCAACGATAACGTATTATTTACAAGCATTACTATACATAGGTTTGGAATACTATGGCCCAACGATAACGTATTATTTACAAGCATTACTATAAATAGGTTTGGAATACTATGGCCCAACGATAACGTGTTATATACAAGCATTACTATAAATAGGATTGGAATACTATGGCCCAACGATAACGTATTATTTACAAGCATTACTATAAATAGGTTTGGAATACTATGGCCCAACGATAACGTGTTATTTACAAGCATTACTATAAATAGGTTTGGAATACTATGGCCCAACGATAACGTGTTGTTTACAAGCATTACAATAAATAGGTTTGGAATACTATGGCCCAACGATAACGTGTTATTTACAAGCATTACTATAAATAGGTTTGGAATACTATGGCCCAACGATAACGTGTTATTTACAAGCATTACAATAAATAGGTTTGGAATACTATGGCCCAACGATAACGTGTTATTTACAAGCATTACTATAAATAGGTTTGGAATACTATGGCCCAACGATAACGTGTTATTTACAAGCATTACTATAAATAGGTTTGGAATACTATGGCCCAACGATAACGTGTTATTTACAAGCATTACTATAAATAGGTTTGGAATACTATGGCCCAACGATAACGTGTTATTTACAAGCATTACTCTAAATAGGTTTGGAATACTATGGCCCAACGATAACGTGTTGTTTACAAGCATTACTATAAATAGGTTTGGAATACTATGGCCCAGCGATAACGTGTTGTTTACAAGCATACTATAAATAGGTTTGGAATACTATGGCCCAACGATAACGTGTTGTTTACAAGCATTACTATAAATAGGTTTGGAATACTATAGCCCAACGATAACGTGTTATTTACAAGCATTACTATGAATAGGTTTGGAATACTATGGCCCAACGATAACGTGTTATTTACAAGCATTACTATAAATAGGTTTGGAATACTATGGCCCAACGATAACGTGTTATATACAAGCATTACTATAAATAGGATTGGAATACTATGGCCCAACGATAACGTATTATTTACAAGCATTACTATAAATAGGTTTGGAATACTATGGCCCAACGATAACGTATTATTTACAAGCATTACTATAAATAGGTTTGGAATACTATGGCCCAACGATAACGTGTTATATACAAGCATTACTATAAATAGGATTGGAATACTATGGCCCAACGATAACGTATTATTTACAAGCATTACTATAAATAGGTTTGGAATACTATGGCCCAACGATAACGTGTTATTTACAAGCATTACTATAAATAGGTTTGGAATACTATGGCCCAACGATAACGTGTTATTTACAAGCATTACTATAAATAGGTTTGGAATACTATGGCCCAACGATAACGTGTTATTTACAAGCATTACTCTAAATAGGTTTGGAATACTATGGCCCAACGATAACGTGTTGTTTACAAGCATTACTATAAATAGGTTTGGAATACTATGGCCCAGCGATAACGTGTTGTTTACAAGCATACTATAAATAGGTTTGGAATACTATGGCCCAACGATAACGTGTTGTTTACAAGCATTACTATAAATAGGTTTGGAATACTATAGCCCAACGATAACGTGTTATTTACAAGCATTACTATAAATAGGTTTGGAATACTATGGCCCAACGATAACGTGTTATTTACAAGCATTACTATAAATAGGTTTGGAATACTATGGCCCAACGATAACGTGTTATTTACAAGCATTACTCTAAATAGGTTTGGAATACTATGGCCCAACGATAACGTGTTGTTTACAAGCATTACTATAAATAGGTTTGGAATACTATGGCCCAGCGATAACGTGTTGTTTACAAGCATACTATAAATAGGTTTGGAATACTATGGCCCAACGATAACGTGTTGTTTACAAGCATTACTATAAATAGGTTTGGAATACTATAGCCCAACGATAACGTGTTATTTACAAGCATTACTATAAATAGGTTTGGAATACTATGGCCCAACGATAACGTGTTATTTACAAGCATTACTATAAATAGGTTTGGAATACTATGGCCCAACGATAACGTGTTATTTACAAGCATTACTATAAATAGGTTTGGAATACTATGGCCCAACGATAACGTGCTATATACAAGCATTACTATAAATAGGATTGGAATACTATGGCCCAACGATAACGTATTATTTACAAGCATTACTATAAATAGGTTTGGAATACTATGGCCCAACGATAACGTATTATTTACAAGCATTACTATAAATAGGTTTGGAATACTATGGCCCAACGATAACGTGTTATATACAAGCATTACTATAAATAGGATTGGAATACTATGGCCCAACGATAACGTATTATTTACAAGCATTACTATAAATAGGTTTGGAATACTATGGCCCAACGATAACGTATTATTTACAAGCATTACTATAAATAGGTTTGGAATACTATGGCCCAACGATAACGTGTTATATACAAGCATTACTATAAATAGGATTGGAATACTATGGCCCAACGATAACGTATTATTTACAAGCATTACTATAAATAGGTTTGGAATACTATGGCCCAACGATAACGTGTTATTTACAAGCATTACTATAAATAGGTTTGGAATACTATGGCCCAACGATAACGTGTTATTTACAAGCATTACTATAAATAGGTTTGGAATACTATGGCCCAACGATAACGTGTTATTTACAAGCATTACTATAAATAGGTTTGGAATACTATGGCCCAACGATAACGTGTTATTTACAAGCATTAATATAAATAGGTTTGGAATACTATGGCCCAACGATAACGTGTTATTTACAAGCATTACTATAAATAGGTTTGGAATACTATGGCCCAACGATAACGTGTTATATACAAGCATTACTATAAATAGGATTGGAATACTATGGCCCAACGATAACGTGTTATTTACAAGCATTACTATAAATAGGATTGGAATACTATGGCCCAACGATAACGTGTTGTTTACAAGCATTACTATAAATAGGTTTGGAATACTATGGCCCAACGATAACGTGTTATGTACAAGCATTACTATAAATAGGTTTGGAATACTATGGCCCAACGATAACGTGTTATATACAAGCAATACTATAAATATGTTTGGAATACTATGGCCCAACGATAACGTGTTGTTTACAAGCATTACTCTAAATAGGTTTGGAATACTATGGCCCAACGATAACGTGTTATATACAAGCATTACTATAAATAGGATTGGAATACTATGGCCCAACGATAACGTATTATTTACAAGCATTACTATAAATAGGTTTGGAATACTATGGCCCAACGATAACGTATTATTTACAAGCATTACTATAAATAGGTTTGGAATACTATGGCCCAACGATAACGTGTTGTTTACAAGCATTACAATAAATAGGTTTGGAATACTATGGCCCAACGATAACGTGTTATTTACAAGCATTACTATAAATAGGTTTGGAATACTATGGCCCAACGATAACGTGTTATTTACAAGCATTACAATAAATAGGTTTGGAATACTATGGCCCAACGATAACGTGTTATTTACAAGCATTACTATAAATAGGTTTGGAATACTATGGCCCAACGATAACGTGTTATTTACAAGCATTACAATAAATAGGTTTGGAATACTATGGCCCAACGATAACGTGTTATTTACAAGCATTACTATAAATAGGTTTAGAATAAGCCAAATCAATACCAAGGGTGTAATAAATAATCCTGTGTGCCAAGTAATGCATACATAAATGATAATAAACTTCTTTTTACCCGTTATAATAATATTAGCCCGTGCTATCTTTTCGCGGGAATCACGTTAGCGTTTGGGGTATAGTATATCCTAGTGTTAACTTTAGTAAACAACCATTTACAGAGTTATTTGCGATATTGTTAAAAGCATGCAAAGGGAGATCATTTACAAATAATAATTTCACAAAAGCAGGTTCGTTTGTTGCATATTTTCCAAATTTTGCTTTTTTAACCGTAATAAGTTTTTATTGAAATATGAAAATATAAGACAATAATCACAATATTTAATTATCCGCTCCCAACAATATCGGGGTGTGCAGCACATTCTAAGTAAACGCATAATGGGGCATTGAAGTCTTCTCTTTTTGGAAACATTTATAAACTCATCTCTCAGAATAGAGTTTACACCCCAAACAAAATAATCTTGAAGTCAAATACGTACTGCTGTACTGCTGCCCAATGAGCCAATGAACAACAACCCCATCATGCATAGACATTTCTAAGAATAGCTCTAAATGGGCCGCTTTTCTTGTATGTTTTACATTTAATTATCGCCACTACCGGTTGCCCATATGAGCGACGCCTCCTGAAGAGATTCGTCATTTTAGATTTTTGGAGGATAGTACAATGATACAGACAGAAACCCATTCCAGAGTCTCATCTGGTTCTTTTACGTGCACGGTGTACAGCACCGACACGAGACCTCGGTTTAAAGTCCCATCTGAAAGACTGTCTATCAATTCGACCTCGTCCTGGAATCTAGTGATACATACATGTAATGTGAACAAACATTGTCTGGTCAGTCTAAGCCAGTCGAAGACTTCCAAGGACCAGTAGCAGTCTTCACACAAACAACGTCAGACTTTCAGAAACCTGATACAGACTTCCAATAATCAGATTTTGACTTCCAGAAAACAGATGTATACTTCCAGGAATCAGATGTTGAGTTTCCCGAATCAGATGTAGACTTCCGGGAATCAGATGCATACTTCCATGAATCATATGTATACTTCCATGAATCAGATGTAGACTTCCCGGACTCATATGTATACTTCCAAGAATCATATGTATACTTCCAGGAATCAGATGCAGACTTCCCGGAATCATATGTATACTTCCAAGAATCATATGTATACTTTCAGGAATCAGATGCATACTTCCAAGAATCAGATGTATACTTCCAAGAATCAGATGTATACTTCCATGAATCATATGTATACTTCCAAGAATCAGATGTATACTTCCAGGAATCAGATGCAGACTTCCCGGAATCATATGTATACTTCCAAGAATCAGATGTATACTTTCAGGAATCAGATGTATACTTCCAGGAGTCAGATGTATACTTCCCGGAATCAGATGCAGACTTCGCGGTATCAGATGCAGACTTCCCGGAATCAGATGCAGACTTCGCGGAATCAGATGCAGACTTCCCGGAATCAGATGCAGACTTCCCGGAATCAGATGCAGACTTCCAGGAGTCAGATGTATACTTCCAGGAATCAGATGTAGACTTCCCGGAATCATATGTATACTTCCAAGAATCAGATGTATACTTCCAGGAATCAGATGCAGACTTCCCGGAATCAGATGTATACTTCCAAGAATCAGATGTATACTTCCAGGAATCAGATGCAGACTTCCCGGAATCATATGTATACTTCCAAGAATCAGATGTATACTTTCAGGAGTCAGATGCAGACTTCCCGGAATCAGATGCAGACATCGCGGAATCAGATGCAGACTTCCCGGAATCAGATGCAGACTTCCAGGAGTCAGATGCAGACTTCCCGGAATCAGATGCAGACTTCCAGGAATCAGATGGAGACTTCCCGGAATCAGATTATACTTCCAAGAATCAGATGTATACTTTCAGGAGTCAGATGCAGACTTTCAGTAATCCAGTAGACTCATTAGAAACTACCGATACTAATGTACATGAATACCCACATGTTCATTCAGGATCTTCAACATTTACTTAAAATCGGAATTAAACTAGAAATTGTTTTTGACAAAAACGTATAATAAATAATAATAATAATAATAATAAAGACATTATTTAACGAGAGTACTCATTTAACAAAAGTTAATCTACCATGAGGCCCTCAACATATATACAATCAAATGCAATCAAAAGATAGCACTATAAGTGAGAACTGCACATTGGAATAATATAGTAATGTAAAAGCTGAAAAATAGAGAAACAGTATATTTAATATGTAATGGAATATGATGATATATGGAATTGGCTAGCAGAGTAGAAAATGGGAATGTGACAATTAATGATACTAGATATATCTTCATTAATGATACTAGATCTATCTAACAATGTGCATATTTGACTTGTAGTGGTATCTTCAAAATATGTATGAAATCAACTTAAAGACAGCAATTTTCCGATTCTAATAAATATAGCAATCTCCCCAATCACTGTTGCTTCGGAGGAGTAATAAAAGCATGGACGTTAAATATATGAAGTCATGGCAATAAAACGTCATATGTAATTGGAGTGTTGGAGTTTTGGAGATGAAGTATTGATAAAAATGTTCAAATGGCTTTAAAGCCACCAGAAAACATACAACCGGGACAGGATTACCTAGAGGTTATTACGTGGCTAATTTCGTATCAGCATAGGCATCGACTCGAGGTAACCTGATATCAGTCTGAGACCGAGGGTCTTTATTATTTTGATTATTATGAATTTGAACATTTAATAATCGAAATAGCGCTCACCGTTATCCAGTTATCAGGAATAAATCAAACTAGCAACGAGTGCGCATGCGTTTTTCTCTCAGGAACTAGTTATGATACGGCTCTTGCTGGTTTGATACGAGCTCGTGACCGTATCAAACCAGCAAACGTAATATCAGACTGGAAAATGCAGCTTATCAACATGGGTGGTAGACAGTATTGTGGTAGGCAAATAAAGGTAAAAATAGGCCAAAATCTAAATAATAACATATAATGCATAAGTTGTTCTACACTGCCTTGTGGTGTCCAGTCCGTCTAAGCATAACGTATATAATACCATAATGTAGACGTGGAAGTCGTCATAGTGCAGTGGTAGGGCGTTCGCTTCATGTGCGGAAGGCCCGGGGTTCGAGCCCGCTCGAGAAGTTATGAGTGTGGCCTTAGGCAAGGCATTTAAATTCCACATGCCTCTTCTCTCTCCCTCGTGGCGATGGATTCCATCAGGAATGAGGCCCTTAGAGTGATTAATATAAGTTATAAGAACTTGTTTCGCAATCGAGCTAAAGTAAACTTGTATTGACTAATACTATGACGTACAACTTAATATTCCACTCAGATAATTACCAAATACGTGTTACTGTATGCTCATCATTGAGTGTATTCCCGACGTGTGTTTTACGTTTATTTATCGTCGCTACCGGTTACCCATATGAGCGACGCCTCCTGAAGATATTAGTCATTTTAGATTTTGGAGGATAGTACAATGATACAGACAGATACCCATTCCAGAGTCTCCTCTGGTTCTTTTACGTGTACGGTGTAAAGCACCGACACGAGACCTCGGTTTAACGTCCCATCTGAAAGACTGTTAATTTTATTAGGGTCAGACGGGGGATCGAACCTGCGATCCCTGGATTACCAGTCTAGCGTGTTACTACTAAACTTCAAATCCGTCTGTAATTTTCCCGACTCCCAATTCAATTCATTTTATATCACTCTCTCCATCATTGCATGATATAATAAGGTAATAATACAACACTTTACACAAGTAAGTGAGTCACGGACCGCTGAGTGCACCTTCAGATTAGTACATAGTAATCTCCCCCTTTTGATAGATACAATGTTGTATCATCTGCAGGCAGATTTATTTTTTAATGGAGCTCGGATCTAAAAGAGACAACCAGAAATGAATATATATCTATTATGTCTTTATTTTCCCATTTTATGGGATACAACAATACAAATACATACTTATGAGAAAGTAATGAATATAAATACACATGAATGCATATAAAATTTTAAATGAAAATACAAAATGTCATTGCCGACAGTTTTGATTTAAATAATACCTCAACTTTACAACATATAAACACAGTTATCTACTCGTTATACATTATCTGGCAGTCAGGTTGACTACAAATTCAGATGAGACATAACTTATAATTTCGCTTAGTTTAACAATACATAGCTTGTAAAGCAACTACATAATAACACTTTACACCTCAATGCAATGTATAAGTCAGGCTGCACCACATTAGTGATGCACACGAAATGGGAGGTAGTTATTGCGCTATTATATACAAGTAGTTCTACTACACACATTACAACGAACCAACAGTCACATTTATGTTGTTAGAACGTGTGGCCCAACCCAGTTGCTAAATTTATATTTGTACAACGATTGTGATTGTTATATACATGTATATAGACTATAGAGCAATACAATATTATCAAATCAACAGTCACATTCACATATAGCCTCACTCAGTTCAAAATGCTCCAACCATCCAACAGTTCAATTCTCTACTTAGGTGGACCATTAACAATATACAGTTATTTCATGGGTGTTTGGGGAACAGTCAAAACTATTGTCCCGAGGTATCAGGGAAGACTTTCGAACTGTTGCTCGAGGCCTACTCGGCCTGACGGCCTCGGGCAACAGTTCGAAAGTCTTCCCTGATACCTCGGGACAATAGTTTTGACTGTTCCCCAAACACCCATGAAATAACTGTATACTAGCCGCAAATGCCTACTAGTATTATACTTCAGATGAAAATGCACACAGTATTTAGAACCATTGATATAGTTACTAGAGTATGTGAATGGCTGTCTTTAAGCTGATTTCATATTTGTTTTCGAGATACCACTATAAGTCATATATGTACATTGTTATATAGATTTATTGTCATTAATTGTCATATTCCCCTTTTCTACTCTACTAGACAATTCCATATATTATCATATGCCATAACATATATATAGTGTCTCTACTTTTTAGCTTTAACATTAATGGCTGTCCGATTAGCGCGGTGGTTAGGACGCTTGCTTCTCACTAAAGCAACCCGTGTTCGATCCTCGGACCGGGAAGTATGTGAGATGGTACGGTGGTCGCCAGATCGGACAGGTTGGTTTTCTCTGAGTACTCCGATTTCCTCCCACACCAATGACCACACATACGCTTTCATCCGCACCAACGAAAGTGATTAATATAAGTTGTTAATACTTGCTTCGCAATCGTTTTAAAATAAATAAACTTTAAACGTTAACATTACTATATATTTCCACTGTGCAGTTTTCATTTAATGTCCTATCTTTTGATTACATTTGATTTGTATATATGTTGAGGTCCTCATGGTAGATTAACTTTTGTTAGAAGACTTTATTATATACACAGTGACATACACAGTCATATACACACTACACATTCATATCATATACACAGTCATATACACAGTCATATCATATAACCAGTCATATACACAGTCATATCATATACACAGTCATATACACAGTCATATCATATACACAGTCATATCATATACACAGTCATATCATATACACAGTCATATACACACTACACATTCATATCATATAAACAGTCATATCATATACACAGTCATATACACAGTTATATCATATAACCAGTCATATACACAGTCATATCATATACACAGTCATATACACAGTCATATCATATACACAGTCATATACACATTCATATCATATACACAGTCATATACACAGTCATATACACAGTCATATCATATACACAGTCATATACACAGTCATATCATATACACAGTCATATACACAGTCATATCATATACACAGTCATATACACAGTCATATCATATACACAGTCATATCATATACACAGTCATATACACAGTCATATCATATGCACAGTCATATACACAGTCATATACACAGTCATATACACAGTCATATCATATACACAGTCATATCATATACACAGTCATATGCACACTACACATTCATATCATATACACAGTCATATCATATACACAGTCATATCATATACACAGTCAAATGCACACTACACATTCATATCATATACACAGTCATATCATATACACAGTCATATCATATACACAGTCATATCATATACACAGTCATATCATATACACAGTCATATCATATACACAGTCATATACACATTCATATCATATACACAGTCATATCATATACACAGTCATATCATATACACAGTCATATACACATTCATATCATATACACAGTCATATCATATACACAGTCATATCATATACACAGTCATATGCACAGTCATATCATATACACAGTCATACACACATTCATATCATATACACAGTCATATCATATACACAGTCATATACACAGTCATATCATATACACAGTCATATCATATACACAGTCATATACACAGTCATATCATATACACAGTCAGATCATATACACAGTCATATCATATACACAGTCATATCATATACACAGTCATATACACAGTCATATACACAGTCATATACACAGTCATATACACAGTCATATACACAGTCATATCATATACACAGTCATATCATATACACAGTCATATACACATTCATATCATATACACAGTCATATCATATACACAGTCATATACACAGTCATATACACAGTCATATCATATACACAGTCATATCATATACACAGTCATATACACAGTCATATCATATACACAGTCATATACACAGTCATATCATATACACAGTCATATACACAGTCATAGTAGCATTAGCATCGATCACATACAGGCGCACTATTCTTCATATCATATATGACTAGTTTCAATGCTAAAAACAGGTTTCCCAATCAGTGAAGTATTGGGTATGTCTATCAGCGCTAAGACTACACAACCCTTGTTTGATATAAGGTTCTTTTTGTTGTTCTTTTTGTTTTGCGTTTATTTATCGTCGCTTCCGGTTGCCAATATGAGCGCTGCCTTCCGAAGATATTATTAAGTGTATATGTTGGAGGATAATGCAATGATACAGCCCCATTCCAGAGTCTCGTGTGATTATTGTACGTGAACGAGGAAAACACAGACATGAGACCTATGTTCAAGTAGCATCTCAAAGGCTGTCGCCGCCTATTTGTTTTGATTCTTGAAGACAGTAACTTCCGTTTGTCATACTGCTGATAAAAAACGTGATTAAACCTTGATAAAGGTGGAGTTATCCCACCAAATGTCGGTACAACTGTGTATTTTAATTATTATAAGGGTCAGACGGGTGATCGAACCTGCATTCACTGGCTTCGCAGTCCAACGTTTTAACAACTGAACTACTGACAAGTATATTATAGCACAATGCGCTCTGTAGTTTTCGAGTTTATGAAGGTCTGCCCGCCCGGAGGCACTGTAAGTGAGCGTACAAAGTATGCTCACCTGTTGAGGCTTGACCCCGACGTGTATCCCTCACGTCTTAAAGATATATTTTGTAATACCAAAGGGATAAATTTTCATAAAAACGGCTGATTTTGGCGCTGTGTATTTAATGCCTAAAGTTTGTATAATTTAATCTCAAAGTATGACGGTTGCACTGATGGTTAATGAAACCAGTGTAATGTGCTTCCGTTGGTCCTACTCTTGTTTCTTTATGTTTATAGACGTGTATCCTGGGTTTCGACCGCATTATTGTGTTCTGTAGTCCGGGATCGATTCACTTGTGTTAATTTTCGAATTTCGAATCTTTGAAGTTCTAAAATTCTAAAATTTACTTTTTTGTTACGTCTGAAAGTTTTATGTGCATTCGTACTGCCTGTTTTACTAAGAAATGGCCTTTAATGTATGAGCTAGATTATATGCCACAGAAAGAACTACAAGCCCATGCATTTCGGGTTCTTGGCGCGTGTTTTGTGTCATCCGATTAATATATGTTGAATATGCTTTCTTATCACATGTATATTTGCATATGTGCAAACATGTCCTTCTTTATGTCAGGTGCACAATGCGCTCTTCCACATCCAGGTCCGTCGCTGGGCATACGCAAGTACGCACGTGCGTATCATTGGTCTCAGAAAATGAAAAAAATGAAAATGAAAAAAATGCAATAAAACCACAGGGGGTGGGATTGGGTAGTAGGGATACATAGGCGCCGTGATGTGTGGAGTGCTGGCATAATTGAGCCCATTGCAAATATGGTGCATCTCTAAATTTAGTTTGTGCTATTTTACATGCTTGTTTAATTGATAAGGGCGATAGATCATGTATATTATACATCTAGCCTTAATTTATACCTTTAGAATACGTATTGTCGTAAGAACTTTAGTCCTGCAATTGTATGTTACAAAATGCATTGAAATGCAGGAAATTGCTTCATTTAAAAAAATATCCGGGGGGGGGGGGCATGACCCCGGACCCCCTAGCATACTGGCTCGTTATGCTCACTCGACAAACAATCATATTTGGCCGTGCGTATCATCAAAATAGCTCCAGCGACGGCCCTGACATCTATCTATTTATCTATCATCTATCTATTTATCTATCTGTCTTCCTGACCATATTGATTTGAATTTGTCCAACATAAGCTTACATCAATTTTAGATGAACCCTGTAAAGCCCGTAACACCTCATATAACCCAGTGGGACTCCGGAAATGACAGCTATTGATCTGAAGCACATCCATCCACAACTACTCTATAACAGATCGGATGTATATAATGACTTGATCTACGGAGTGGAGCTCATTAAGTGTGTATGTAATTCGATTGTCATCAACCTCGTCGAACGCTTTACTCGGCAACATCCGATTACATCGATCTGTTGATCATTTTCAAGTTTGTCATAGACATCTTGTGCAAAGCTGATAAGCTGATAGCCTCCTGGGTATTAACTTTGGAAATGAGTCACATGCAGTTACACCTATATTAAAGGTAACTCTATTAACCAGACAATCTGTATTAATCAGCCAGCTTCCTGAGTTAGTAACTCGCATTTTATTACATAGTTGACCTCTACTAAGCAGCCGAATGTGTAAATCAGCCACCTGCTGTCCTTTCTGTGACTGTCTGCGTTAGACGGGTTTGACTTATTTCTTCAGTTTTTAGATGAAACTGTTGCACGTTTTTATAATGGTGATGGAACACCAGCACCCTATATTAAATTTCGTCTAGGAATTTTACATGTCTGGATGGGAACATTCCTGATGAGCCATTACATTCTCCGTACCATTTCCCGCTGCCATTGTCGTCAATCTTCGTAACTGTCACTATATCACCTTTCTAAAAGAAATGCAAACACATTATGAAGCGTTGTTGGACATCGAATCCAGGAGGAATCGCACGTTCGAGCCTCCATCTAACCGTAATCATGTTAACAGTCTTTTCAGACTATAAACCGTGGTATCATGTATCGGGTCTATACCCGGAGCATGTAAAAAAACCTGTGAAACCGTGGTATCATGTATCGGGTCTATACCCGGGGCATGTAAAAAAACCTGTGAATCAGTGGTATCATGTATCGGGTCTATACCCGGGGCATGTACAAAACCTGTGAAACCGTGGTATCATGTATCGGGTCTATACCCGGGGCATGTAAAAAACCTGTGAAACCGTGGTATCATGTATCGGGTCTATACCCGGGGCATGTAAAAAACCTGTGAATCCGTGGTATCATGTATCGGGTCTATACCCGGGGCATGTAAAAAACCTGTGAATCCGTGGTATCATGTATCGGGTCTATACCCGGGGCATGCAAAAAACCTGGGATACTTCTGAAATTGTAACGTCTTCTGCATCTTGCAATATCCTCCAAAAAAGAGACGGCTAATATACTTCCGGGTCATACGGATTTTAAGGGGTCATAACGTAATGTATACTTTAATTATACATATATGACACTATGACAACCGTGTGGCCGGCTCATGTGCCTCTGGAGGCGTCGCTCGATGACGGTAATTAAACGGACCCAAGAAACTGAGTGCTGTTTTGGGTACAAACTATATTTAGTCCAACATTTGTTTTCCGGCATGCAAACAAGAACTATGGCTTATTGATTACAATACCATTCGTCGCTAACAATTGACAGTAATAAAGAGGACACATGTACTTATATAGCTATACCGGGTTGTATGTATCTTTTTTTCCCCAGATTAAATAGCATACAGCAATAATAATAAAACCTAATATAATTTCATATTGTTTTTCTATGTATTGCATTGTGTGTATAATTGTAATGTAATGTATGGGGGAAAATGCAATAAAATATTATTTTTAAAAAAAGAAAAAAGGAACAACAGGGCCATATCGCTCACCTGACTCCATATATCACTCCGGAGTCACCATTTTATCATCTTTTATTCGCAACAACCTCAGGTAGCAAATCTGAAAAGGCCATGGACCGTAACTACGTGAAAAAGAAATTGTGTCGATACCTTTGATTTGACATATGATCCCTATTTGATCCCATGGGTATTGTACACCGATCATTCTTACCAAGCGTCGGCGAACACCACCTGGCGGTTCGTGAGAAAAAGAATTTTGAAGAATTTGTGCTATTTTTAGAAAACGGCCATCGTGGATTTCAGGGCAACGGTATTTTTATACAACTTTAGAAAGGTTTCACCTATGGACCATACAGGTAGCGTTTTCTTGACCATTGGCTGATCGGTTCGTGAGAAGAAGACGCTTGAAATCTCTCATAAAAGGATAACGTTTCGACCTTTTGGCAGCCATCTTGGATGACGTGATAATCCGGTTTCGACGCACTGATTGATCAGATCGTTGATATCTTCAATTTGATATATGCCATAATCATATTCGGGGTCACTATTTAACAACTTTGAAATGCAGGTATAGTTTCTTGACCCTTGGCTGATCGTTTGTGAGAAGACGTTTGAAATCTCTCATGACCATATTCTAAAATAAAATTAGACCCCTATTTTACCCCCCCCCCCGGTCAAGCCCATTTTTTTTATCCCGGTATCAAACTTTGAACGAGCATTGTACATACTATTCGTCAAAGTGCGACTAGCGATTCGTGAGAAGAAGCATATTTTAAGAATGTGTGTTATTTTTTAGATGGCGGCCATCTTGGATTAAGCAATGACGTCATTCTAACAATTTTGTAATCCCCCACCTACCAAAGTACCATGACCATAAATGGTGGATATAGACCCAATGGTTACTTTGGAAAAGTTCAAGGATGACGACGGACTGACACATAGTGGTAACAATACCTCACACGAGCTTTGCTCAGGTGAGCTAAAACATTCCTATGTATTTCCTATTTTTGGCAGGGGTATAAACTATGCTTACATATAACGATATGAAAATACTACTACATGTGTGTATAAAATGTTCTTACATATAACGCCAGTTGCGTCGTGTCGTATATATTTATTCTTGTTTGGACAACCAAAGCTTTCGCTGGTAAACGTTTTATCGGTAGCTGAAATGTAAATAGTATGTATGTATGTTCCATTAATGTCAAACCCCTTGCGGGGACGTAGACATGTTTTCCTGGGCAAGCTTAGCCGACCTAAGTGGTTAACCAGTACTAAGCAATGTGTGTGAGGTGCCTTGCTCAATGACACTACATACGCGGCCTGACCGAGTATCGAACCCGGGACGATATATTCCAGATCCGACGCTCTACCACTGGACCACGGGTGTCACACTGGAATAGTTAAACGGTTGCAATACTTAGCTATGAATGGAAATCTCGGAGAAACAAGAGGTATGCATATATTTCAGGCACTCATTTTGGACAAGGTTTGTATAATTAAGAGTTTGTCTAAAACATGCAATTTAAACATTTAAAGCAGCATTACATCGTAATAAAGGATGTTTTGGGTACAATATAAATACTAATGTGTGTGTGTGTTTACAAAAATCGAAATAGTCGCTCAGAAATGATAAAATTCCAATAAATTTAAACGTCGTATACGCGAATTTGTTTATCAACACACGGAATGTAAACACGCACAGCGCGCATGCGTGAAACAACACAGAGGATGTAGAAAACAACGTATATATCAAAGTTTGAACATATCTATCTTCCTCTAATGTCGAACCACTCGCGGGGATGTAGAAATGCCCCTAAAAGACTTAGCTAACAGAGGTATGAATCAACATGTCAAGTCATTTTAATCTTAACGTGAAGCATATATAGTATTATCGTTATAATTCACATACCGGGTGTGTAAGGGGCGTGGTATCTAAATAATGTGTCTTGTAGAAGGTGAGTAACGTTGGTATATCTGGAAATATGTTTTGACCAAAACGATACACGTAGCTCCCGTCCTCAAACAGGCGCTTGATGACATATTGACTTATTATGCTGGTCGTCCTTTTCTCTCTGAAATGTAAAACGAACTTTCTAGCCATTGTACATATACTATAGACAATACTATACTTATATTCCATAATAAAGTGAATAACCCAATATACAATGGTTTCCAAGGATACAAGATTGAAGCCAGATTATATTTTTTAATGACAATAGTTTTTGAGAAGTAAGGACATCAAAATAAATGATGTTAAAACATTAGAAATTGATACAATGTTGAATTCCAGAAATCGACTTATTTTCATGCTATTCATTAATGATATGTGTGGGGTATCTGTGATCGATCGGTTAAGGTCGTTGACTTCAAATTATGTGTCCCTCATCGCTGTAGGTTCGAATACAACTAAGGCTGTGGATTTCTCTAGTGTGAAGAAGCTATATCCAGTTGGTTTGGGGAGGAATGTCGGTGGTCTACCCGAGTGTTCGTCCGTGCTTGAAATACTGCACGCTGGGGCAGCCTGGGTACAATCTACCGATAGTTCAACATTTTGCAGAAATACCCGATGCGTGTGTGTTTTACGTTTATTTATCGTCGCTACCGGTTGCCCATATGAGCGACGCCTCCTGAAGAGATTAGTCATTTTAGATATTTGGAGGATAGTGCAATGATACAGAGAGAGAGACCCATTCCAGAGTCTCCTCTGGTTCTTTTACGTGCACGGTGTAAAACACCGACACGAGACCTCGGTTTAACGTCCCATCTGAAAGACTATTAATTTTATTAGGGTCAGACGGGGGCTCGAACCTGCGATCCCTGGATTACCAGTCCAGCGCGTTACCACTGGACTACAGATCCGTCTGTAATATACCCGATGCTCTGCAGAGTGACTTATCAGATTATGCAAACAAATTATGTTCCGAAACACCATGCTTATTAGACATGCTTAACTCTTTCAGCGCCGATTAAATTCAGAGCATGTGCAAACAACATAGATCCAGATCAGCAGCAGCGTAACGCCGCGTCTGATCAGGATATATGTTGTTTGCTATTCGGACAGGTGCTTCAGCTCCACTGTCTGAAGAGCAATCAGCATATAGCCTGATCAGACGGCATGTTCTGTTCTGTCCGATCGGGTTCTCTACTTTTTTACAAAGTCGCTTTTATGCGACATTGGCGGTGAAAGAGTTAATATAAAGACTAAATAAATGTCGATCTGTGTCAATATTCCTCTGACTACATCATTGTATATACCCGTCTAGATAACCCTCCATACAGAGATATAGATACCAATCTTGGTTCACATACGAAGTTTCATAACAAGCGACCTCTCCTTAAGCAGTTTTTATTATTATTATTATACCATATTTGTATAGTACTCTTTTCATACAGAAATCATACGTTCAAACGTATTTTAATCTTTATTAAAGTCTCATCCACGTACATCACATAAACTATACAGTCAAACCTGTGTTAGTGGTCACCTCCATTAAACAGCCAACCTGTATTAAGCAGCCAGTTTACAGATTCCCAATATGTTGTTTTATTATACGTTTGACCGCTATTAAGCAGCCGCCTGTGATATGCAGCCATTTTCTGTGATTCTCTTGGCTGGCTGCTTAAGACAGGTTTAACTATATACACATATACTTAAACACTAAAAACAGTACATGGTCGTTCATTATATACACATATATTTATAAGAGACTATATAATGATTACAGTAAAATTCATCAAGGTATTTACAACATAAAACGAAGAAAACGTTGCAAAGCATGTATATGTATTATCTATTATCGTGTGGTCCGCCATTTATCTCCCTTGCTAAGTGTTGTCCACCAGATATAGTTGTATCATGCTCTTGAAGTTACAATAGACGAGAGAAGTCAAGTAGTTGTTACTCACAGAGAAAGAAATGTGATAGCCCATACCTTACACACAGTACGAAGCTTCCCGTATCTGATTGTCATTCACGTATTAGAAATACTATAGACGAGAGAAGTCAAGTAGTTACTCACAGAGAAAGAAATGTGATAGTCCATACCTTACACATAGAACGAAGCTTCCCGTATCTGATTTGCATTCGCGTATTAGAAATACACCATTTGTTTGAACATGTTCCAACTTAGCATGCGCCTCTTCGCGTCCTAGTGAACCAAAGTACCAACTGCAAATGTAAGATACAATTCATATACAGTCAAACCTGTGTTAATGCTCACCTCTATTAAGCAGCCAGTATGTAAGAAGTAAAGTAAAAGTAGAGTGTTTGTTTATTATAGCGTCACCCCAGCCATTTCTGACTTATGAGACACCTCTTTTTATGAACATCAGTACTTCCCGAATCATATGCTTGTATGCCAGGCGTCAGGCTGATAGGCAATCGGTAACCACTATTTAACTAGCTGGCGGCTCACCAACCGGCCATATCAGAACGAACCCCTGATGAGTATTATAGTGACGACCTGTATTAAGCAGCCATTTTCCAGATTCCAAATAGGTTGTTTTTATTGTACATTTGACCTCTATTAGGCAGCCACCTGTACTAAGCAGCCACTTTCTGTCATTACATTGACTGGTTGCTTAAGGCAGGTATATATATCGTGTGTGCTAGAGACCACGCTGGGACTAGCTAAAGTTGGTAAAACTTGTTTCCCAACCCATTACATGTTCTCCTAGATTATTACTCTCTGTATTCAAATTATAGCACTATTATGGAAAGCCGGTGGGCCATGCTAATTGCTTTATGCTAGTTGCTTTATGCTAATTGCGTTATGATAAAATGCTAATTGTTAAATGTTTTATTACATTTATTTCAAACTATCAGATTTTATGACAATTTACTATAGTTATATCATTTTGTTAGTACATTATTTATCAGGTGTATGTTTGTAGTTGTATTATAATTTATAAAATAAATAAAATATGACTAAGATATCACGCATGACATGACTTCATTAAAATAAATCATTACGCATGACAATACTTCATTATAATAAATCATCTCGCATGACATGACTTCATTATAATAAATCATCACGCATGACATGACTTCATTAAAATAAATCAGAAACACGACCAGTTATGATACATAATATCTTTAAAATATGTAGACGAATGTGCATCCGAGGTTGACACGGGTCTGTAGTCCAGTGGTAACACGCTGGACAGGTAATCCAGGGATCGCAGGTTCAACCCCCCGTCTGACACTAATAATAAAATTAACAGTATTTCAGATGGGACTTTAACCCGAGGTAACATGTCGGTGCACGTAAAAGAACCAGAGGAGACTCTGGAATGGGTCTCTGTCTGTATCATTGCACTATCCTCCAAAAATCTAAAATGACTAATCTCTACAGGAGGCGTGGCTCATATGGGCAACCGGTAGCGACGATAAATAAAAGTAAAAACACTTTTTTGCTGATTTTCCAGTGTGGTTTGAATACCTATACACGGTGGATGTTGCATCAGAAGCAGTGAACATTTGGAAATATAAATGAATATAGAGTATGTTTTGTAAATGATGTGTAAGATAGAGGTAACCATATAAGCAAGTTGCTTTCTCCTCAAGCATACATGTATGCACATGTATATATTATGAATACTAGACTATGTATATTCAAAGAAATAAATATACTGCTTAAGCTAAAAGACTAAATGTTTTATATTTAATTGAAAATATGTGTTGTATTGTAACATTAGTTGCAATGCTTTGTTAGATCTCAAAATGCCAGCAAAACAATGAAAGACACCGGTCATTTACTGCCCCTGAATACTCCCTAAAAGTAGATAAGTCCTATTAAGTGCCTTCCTCTGTTTTTATCGTTGTTTCCTTTGCACAACATGCTAGCAATTTTATTCCACTATAGCTTCTTACAATTATTAAATTGCTATAATTACCTCGACAGCTCTCCTACAGTATATGCAATGGGTACTTATATGCAAAACAATGTTATCAGTTAAGTAACACGATTTTCATAAAATCGCATTTATCATACCGCAACATCTGGTTAGGGGACAACAATAAAAATAAAGGATTCCAACTAAATGGGCCTATTTATATTTTGGAATAAATTGATCAGACTTTATCTGCCAAGGGAGGTAATAGAAAATTAGAGATGTCCCTCATTGGCCGAATATTGGTAGTGACAAAATGAGTTTAAACTTTATTTATTTTACAACGATTGCGAAGCAAGTTTTAACAACTTATATTAATCACTCTCGTTGGCTCGGATGAAAGCATATATGTGGTCATTCATGTGGGAGAAAACCGGAGTACCCAGAGAAAACCCACTTGTCCGATCTGGTGACCATCGTACCATCTCACATACTTCCTGGTCCGAGGATCGAACCCGGGTTCCATTGGTGAGAAGTAACATGAGTTGCAAGTGTGCATTAAATGTGTTACGGATCGTGAAGCGTATCAGCAACGCATCAATGTTATTTGAACATGTGACTCGAACATGGTCTAAACTGATAACTGATTTGAAAGAGTAAATAAATTAATGTTTACCTAGCAACCTAACGATTGCATTCGATTTAATATAGCATTCAGTGTTCTAGATTTAGCTGAATATGTAATATATACACCAATATGCTTATGCGACATATAGGTCCAAGTACCTACCCGTAGTCTAAACTGATTTGGAAGAGTAAATAAATGTTTACCTAGCAACCTAATTATTGAATTCAATTTAATATAGCATTCAGTGTTTTAGATTTAGCTGAATATGTAATGTATACACCACGATGCTTATGCGACATATAGGTACAAGTACCTACCCACATACTTACATACATATACAACTGTCGCTTATAGTGGACAAGTGGTTACTATTTCGGAATACCACTACGAATGCCGTGGATATCGTTTGGTGGACTACCATGCCTCGGCCGCGTCTAAATAGGCATTTCTAACCTAATCTGATGACGAGATGAACATCGGATGACGATAAAATATTGGGGTTTTTCTCAAGTTTATTGTACAATATAAAATTTAAATGCATGGCTGTAGCAAGGGGTTATTAATTTTGTGAGGCGTACACTATACTGTGAACTGTACATTACTGTCCATTGTAGTTGGCATGACTGTGTAGGATTTCTATATGGACTGTTGCCTTCTATTTATCTGGGTTAGCCATGCCAGTAAAATGAAAACCCCATACATCCAAGCCAACTTGTAACGACAATAATTCAAAGAAAAGAAATCGGATATAGCCATACTATTTTATTTTATTTCTTAAAGAATCAGTTTCATTTGCTTGCCCCTACACACAACGAAACACATATGGACACCGTTTGGGACAACATATTTCTGGGGTTTCTCCACACAGTACCAACACATCTATAACATTTGATATCTGCCATAGCATGCTCTACGTGCACTCTGTATTTTGTGATATATCTATTTAGTTTACGACATTTTCGTCTTTCTCCTGGCTGCTTTCGAGGTATATGCGTTCATAACATAATCGCGATTAGGGTAGATTTTTGTCGCCTAAAATAAGCAAATTGTCTGGAAAATGTAAGTCTGGTCCAACCTGTTTCATCAAGCCGTATTGTTGGGCATCGTCAATATGACCTAGATATCCACTCTCGATGTGTCGATGCACATCAACCACCACATGTGAGTGCATGCAATGATAGTTACGGTGCCCCGACTAATACCGTTATTGTGGTTCCAATTCGTGTCGATACATTTGATGGGACGTTCCATCTATAACAACCACAGCCATGTGCAGTTTGGCCCATGTACTCTCCATAGCCATTCAACCATTGTCGGCCAAACAACAAAATGCCTTAACTTGTCATAAATCAGTGGGATAATATGTCTGACTTCAAGACTCACAGTGCCAACACTTACACCAAACATAATGGCCAACACATGGTATGTTGGATACGTTCTTGCCCAAATCATAAACAATAATGGCCTGTTCCTTGCTGACAGCAAGACGGTAGTCTAAAGGATATATATATAATTTACACATCCCCAATCATGATAACCAGCCCGTGCCAGTAAAGGATGATAACCAGCCCGTGCCAGTACAGGATGATAACCAGTCCATGCCAGTACATGATGATAACCAGCCCGTGCCAGTACAGGGTGATAACCAGCCCGCGCCAGTACAGGATGATAACCAGCTCGTGCCAGTACAGGGTGATAGCCAGCCCGCGCCAGTACAGGGTGATAACCAGCTCGCGCCAGTACAGGGTGATAACCAGCCCGCGCCAGTACATGGTGATAACCAGCCAAGAGCAGACGGCCGTGCCCCACGGAAGGCGGGTAACCAGGTCGCCCGTGCTCCTTAAGGAGCGGCTGGTCGTCGTGCTACTGCAGCCGAAGATCGTCGCGATAACATCGCTGTGAATCTAAGTTCTGACGATGAGCAAGTCGAGCCCACGCGTCGTCGGCGACGACTGGCGGATCTAATCCGCGAGAACAACGAATTGTACAATGACTTTATGAGAAACACATTACATTACTACTAGATTATGGATTGGATTAGAATTGAATAAAACAAATGCGACACCTGCTTATTGATTTATATTGTATTTGAAAGAAACCAGTGCTTTGCCTAAACGCTAATTAAATTTATATTTTGAGATAACCCCTACACAGGTGAGTGCGTCCTTAATCCGGTGTACATCTCATCATCAGAATAGGTTAGAAATGCCTTATAAGACTTCTAGATAAGGAGAAGAATTACAGACAGATCTGTAGTCCAGTGGTAACACGCTGGACTGGTGGACCCCCGTCTGAACCTAATACCACCTGGTGGTAGTGGTGGTTGTAGTGGTGGTTATAGTGGTAGTAGTCCAATATATATGCATAACATTAATCATATGTTGAGAGTATATGTAGTGTTGTTTTGTGTGTGTTTTGCATTTATTTATCGTCGCTACCGGTTGCCCATATGAGCGACACCTCCTGAAGAGATTAGTCATAGTTTAGAGTTGAGGAAGGTAGTGCAATAATACAGACAGAGACCCATTACAGAGTCTCCTCTGGTTCTTTTACGTGCACGATGTACAGCACCGACACGAGACCTCGGTTTAAAGTCCCATCTGAAAGACCGTTATTTTTATTAGGGTCAGACGGGGAATCGAACCTGCGATCACTGGATTACCAGTCCAGCAGTGTGGTACCACTGGACTACAGATCTAATAAACTAGTGTTGTTTTGTGTTTTATTTTGTTTTATAAGCGGGGAGCCTGACTTGATCGATTAACGGACAGGAAGAGAATATCATACTGTGACATTTTAACGACATGCATACGCTCACTAATATAACAAGTCATCCATTGGATTTATACACGTATAGTAAGCTATCAAATTATTGGTAACATGCAACACGGATATTACAGTTATCGTGTTATTTATAGATAGATAGAGATAGATTTCTTTATTTATAGAGGGTGACCTAATTAGTTTTGAACTAATCCTCCTTAGGGCCCTCTTCAATTTGTTAACACTATAGAATAAATGTACATACACAATAATTATAACATAGTTATGCCGTACAATATACATGCATAATGTTGTACAATGTAACTTAAACAACAGCCTAAGTAAATCAGGTACTTTGATAGAAATACAAAACGACATAAGCATATTGATTTACAATCATTATATATATATAACTGTCTAGTGTCTACCAATTAAAACGTTTACACTTTATATATACTTTATATATACTTTACATTTTGTCTTGAATATATTTAAAGATCTGGATGTCTTAATTTCAAATGGTAGACAATTCCATATCTTTGGACCAGAGTATTCTAATGATTTCTTATACATTTCACATCTAGGTCTTGGAATATAGAGATCCATATTTGAAACATTTCTCAATGTCATATCTGAAGTAACTGAATCGCAATGTCTTAATTGAAAATGTTCATTCAAATAATTCGGTACAAGATTGTTCATCATTTTGTACATTGTTACTGCTTTTTGAAAAAGAATCCGTTGGTCAAAAGTAAATTCCTTACGTATATGACACATGTTGGTATTCACTAACCTACACATAAAAACAGAAGTCGCGAGCAAATATATACCTTTTTTCTATATCATAATAGTTGGGTTGGTATGTACATATTTATTTTAGCTCGATAGCGAAATAAGATTTTACGTTTTTACAACATTGGATTAATCGCCCTCGAGACATCATTCCTGGTGGAATCCATCGCCATGTGAGATAAGAGAGAGAATAGACAATGTGGATTTAAGTGTCTTGCCTAGGACCACCACAGTCGTGGTTCTGACAGGGTTCGAACTCACAACCTATAAGTGTGAAGAGTTCTGCACCATCCTGTTCGTATGACCACATACATATTGCTGACCATTTCTATTTTTTTAAATTTATTTATTTTACACGTTCTAACAACTTACATTAATCACTCTCGTTGCCGCAGATGAAAGCGTATATATGGTCATTCGTGTGTGAGGAAACCGGAGTACCCGGAGAAAACCCACCTGTCCGATCTGGCGAACACCGTACCATCTCACATTCTTCCTGGTCCGAGGATCGAACCTGGGTTGCATTGGTGAGAAGCGAGCGCGCTAACCACTGCACTAGTCGGACCATTTCTATTGAATATATCCATTTAAATACATAGCATGACTAACAAAGACCTGGGGTTTATAAAACTTTTCTCAAATCTCAAAATCAAGCTCAGGTGATTTGATTGATTGATTTTGAGTTTTATTCTCAGTTGAACCAATAGGAAACTTGAGACTCAGTTTGGGATCTGAGAAAAGTTGTATAACCTATGGGCCAGTTCAGTTAAGTTGAGCTTAAACTAGTGTTATTTATTGTGTGATACCAGGTATGTACCAGGTCTGGTAGGACGGAAAAATTGTATCAAAATTTACAAAGTAGGATAGTCAAGATTCATGACTTTAAATAAGTTCACTCTATATCCACTTAGGCCTCATCTAGTGAAATGTATTGAAGATTATAATCCACATTTCAACCTGTTCTAAGCATCACCTACACATACATCACCTCCGTACATACATCACCTCCGTACATACATCACCTCCGTACATACATCACCTCCGTACCTCCGTACATACATCACCTCCGTACACACACCACCACCTCCGTACATACATCACCTCCGTACATACATCACCTCCGTACATACCACCTCCGTACATACATCACCTCCGTACACACACACCACCTCCGTACATACATCACCTCCGTACATACATTACCTCCGTACACACATCACCTCCGTACATACATCACCTCCGTACATACATCACCTCCGTACATACATCACCTCCGTACATACATCACCTCCGTATATACATCACCTCCGTACATACATCACCTCCGTACATACCACCTCCGTACATACCACCTCCGTACATACATCACCTCCGTACATACATCACCTCCGTGCTCCGTACATACATCACGACCGTACATGCACCACCTCCGTACATACATCACCTCCGTACATACATTACCTCCGTACACACATCACCTCCGTACATACATCACCTCCGTACATGCATCACCTCCGTACACACACATCACCTCCGTACATACATCAACTCCGTACATACACTCACCTCGGTACATACATCACCTCCGTGCTCCATACATACATCACGACCGTACATACACGTACATACATCCCCTCCGTACATACATTACCTCCGTACATACATCACCTCCGTACATACGTACACATCACACATACATCACCTCCGTACACACATCACCTCCGTACATACATCACCTCCGTACATACATCATACACGTACATACATCCGTACATACATCACGTACATACATCATACATCACCTCCGTACATACATCACCTCCGTACACACACCACCTCCGTACATGCATCACCTCCGTACATACATCACCTCCGTACATACCACCTCCGTACACACACCACCTCCGTACATCACCACCTCCGTACATACATCACCTCCGTACATAATCACATCGTACATACATCACTCCGTCTCCGTACATACATCACCTCCGTACATACATCACCTCCGTACATACATCACCTCCGTACATACATCACCTCCGTACATACATCACCTCCGTACATACATCACCTCCGTACATACATCACCTCCGTACATACACCTCCGTACATCACCTCCGTACATACATCACCTCCGTACATACATCACCTCCGTACATACATTACCTCCGTACATCACCTCCGTACATACATCACCTCCGTACATACACCCCTCCGTACATACATCACCTCCGTACATATCACCTCCGTACATACATCACCTCCGTACATACATCACCTCCGTACACACATCACCTCCGTACACACATCACCTCCGTACACACATCCCCTCCGTACATACATTACCTCCGTACATACATCACCTCCGTACACACATCACCTCCGTACACACATCACCTCCGTACACACATCACCTCCGTACATACATCACCTCCGTACACACATCACCTCCGTACATACATCACCTCCGTACATACATCACGACCGTACATACATCACCACCGTACATACACGACCTCCGTACATACATCACCTCCGTGCTCCATACATACATCACGACCATACATACATCACCTCCGTACATACATCACCTCCGTACATACATCACAACCGTACATATTTCACCTCCGTACACACATCACCTCCGTACATACATCACCTCCGTACACACATCACCTCCGTACACACATCACCTCCGTACACACATCACCTCCGTACATATATCACCTCCGTACATACATCACCTCCGTACACACATCACCTCCGTACATACATCACCTCCGTACATACATACATGCACCACCTCCGTACACACACCACCTCCGTACATGCACCACCTCCGTACATACATCACCTCCGTACATACATCACCTCCGTACATGCATCACCTCCGTACACACACCACCTCCGTACATGCACCACCTCCGTACATACATCACCTCCGTACATACATCACCTCCGTACATACATCATACATCACCTCCGTACATACATCACCTCCGTACACACACCACCTCCGTACATGCATCACCTCCGTACATACATCACCTCCGTACATGCACCACCTCCGTACACACACCACCTCCGTACATGCACCACCTCCGTACATACATCACCTCCGTACATATATCACATTCGTACATACATCACATCCGTGCTCTGTACATACATCACCTCCGTACATACATCACCACCATACATACATCACCTCCGTACATACATCACCTCCGTACATACATCACCTCCGTACATACATCACCTCCGTGCACACATCACATCCTTACATACATCACCTCCGTACATTACCTCCGTACATACATCACCTCCGTACATACATCACCTCCGTACATACATTACCTCCGTACATCACCTCCGTACATACATCACCTCCGTACATTACCTCCGTACATACACCACCTCCGTACATACACCACCTCCGTACATACATCACGACCGTACATGCACCACCTCCGTACATACATCATCTCCGTACATACATCACCTCCGTACATACATCACCTCCATACATACATCACCTCCGTGCACACATCACATCCGTACATACATCACCTCCGTACATTACCTCCGTATATACATCACCTCCGTACATACATCACCTCCGTACATACATTACCTCCGTACATCACCTCCGTACATACGCCACCTCCGTACATACACCACCTCCGTACATACATCATATCCGTACATACATCACCTCCGTACATACATCACTAATCTAATCTCAGCCGTTACCAATGCATTTGAACCCCAAATAAAGACCACATGCTAGCAAAGGCAACGTTTTTCAATTCCCGAATTTTACACACTGGTTTAACTGCCTACATTGCACATTCGATGGGCTACATACACGTTTCAAAGAGTAACAATATCTAAAAAGAAACAAAACAACATGTTCGTTTTACGTTTATTTATCGTCGCTACCTGTTGCCCATATGAGCGACGCCTCCTGAAGAGATTGGTCATTTTTAGATTTTGGAGGATAGTGCAATATGATACAGACAGAGACCCATTCCAGAGTCTCCTCTGGTTCTTTTACGTGCACGGTGTAAATCACCGACACAAGACCTCGGTTTAATGTCCCATCTGAAAGACTGTTAATTTGTGTTATGGTCAGACGGGGGATCGAACCTGCGATCCCTGGATTACCAGTCCACTGGACTACAGATCCGTCTGTAGTATAATCACATAAACGTCCTATGCTAGATGAAGCTCAACAAATGGAAATTCTAAAACACGGATTGAAAAATATAGTTATAACTATACTGCATAACAAGTGTAGACAACAATACCTATACTGCATAACAAGTGTAGACAACAATACCTATACTGCATAACAAGTGTAGACAACAATACCTATACTGCATAACAAGTGTAGACAACAATACCTATACTGCATAACAAGTTATAACCTAGTTCATACCTAGTTCTGTCGTTCACGTCAAAATCCTTTGCCATTGTTTGTGTTTTCTTCACTTCTTGTTATTGAATTGCGTGTACGATGTACGATCTATATATCACGAAGTTATAAAGTTTATAAAGACTGAGGTAATAGGTTTTTTGTAATTTCCATATAGCTTCAAAACTTCCTTATGCACCCAGCCAATAGATGGGCTAGAGGTACGTCAAATATCGTATAAATAGATATTGGGTTTAAACAACTTTACATGTGATTTAAGGACGTGTAGCGATTTTATTTGGCGGATCGACAATACAATCAATTCTATTTAAAGGGTGTTCTGATATATAGCTCACGGTAATTTCATAGGGAAACTGATGTTGGAAGATAAATCATTATTGAATAAATGTCCGTGCGTTTTCTAACGTTCGTAAGATTGTTTACTAACAACTTAGTCACTATGAGAGCTGCACAATACGGTAATATTGATCATATTTGTTTCTCATATTCACAGACGGATATATAGTCCAGTGGTAACACGCTGGACTGGTAATCCAGGGATCGCAAGTTCGATCCCCCGTCTGACCCTAATAAAATTAACAGTCTTTCAGATGGGACATTAAACCGATGTCTCGTGTCGGTGCTTTACATTGTGCACGTAAAAGAACCAGAGGATACTCTGGAATGGGTCTCTCTCTGTATCATTGCACTATCCTCCAACAATCTAAAATGACTAATCTCTTCGGGAGGCGTCGCTCATATGGACAACCGGTAGCGACGATAAATAAACGTAAAACACACACCATTTCTCATATTCAACAGGGCGATAGCAAGCAGAAAACACATTTGATGATGAAGATATTTCTTAGAACAAGAATAATGTATTCTGTGCCTGCGTGCATAGAGTATAAGTACGATGTGTTTGTTCACCAATTGACAAATGTGATGTACCAGAGTTATAATCGTCATAAATCATGTACTTATTATATACGTATATGATACCACGACCTTTTAAAACAGTGTGACCGACTCAAGACGGTTTAGTGTGTGTTTTACTTTTATTTATCGTCGTAACCGGTTGTCCATATGAACCTGAAGAGATTAGTCATTTAGATTGTTGGAGGATAGTGCAATGATACAGACAGAGACCCATTCCAGAGTCTCCTCTGGTCCTATTACGTGTACGATGTACAGCACCGACACGAGACCTCGGATTAAAGTCCCATCTAAAAGACTGTTACTTTTATTAGAAGGGGGATGGAACCTGCGATTCTTGGATTACCAATCCAGCATGTTACCACTGGACTACATATCCGTCTGTTGAGACGGTTTAGAAATGTAACCCATCTACATATGATACCAACAAGGTTTGCACAAGTATTGTGAATAGTCTTGAATAATCTTGACAATATTTTGACAATGGCATCTTATTCACTTGGCCTGAGTACTATTTCTATTGTTAGACACGTAGCTGTCACAAATTGTCTTTGAAAGTTTTGTTTGCTAACCCTGAGATATAACACATACATATCAAAATGACATACATGAGTATGCTTGTATAATCTATACATCCTTTTTTTTCTTTTTCTTTTCTTTATCTTCTTGTTACTTTTCTCTTTAGTACTTTCGAGGGATGCCTTTTTTTAAAAATAACATTTTATTGCAATTTTTTCCATAATGATGAATACAATTTACAAATCATAATAACATTACTGTCACAGTAATAACATACATAAATCCTGATACTATCCATATACAGGACATTTTCAAAGTACAAAGGGATTGGGCTAGAAGTTTTGAAAACATTAGCAATAGCCATTTCCAAAAGGTCAAATTTGCTATCAATTTGTTCCGATGTATGTAGTACTAATATAAGTAAGTATTTCAAGAAAAGTCTTGATTGAATAAGAAAGTGACGGATGGGGTGCCTTTTAAAAGTACTACACAGATTGGTGTTGAACTGCATGATGCTGCAGTTCTGTATATTGTTCCAAGTGCTGCACGTCAGGATGAAGTGCGAACTGCTGCTACTATGTATACGTCCTTTCCTGGAGAACAAGTCACTCACCGAAACAACAACAGCGGATCTATAATATATATCTGCCAATGGCGTTGTATTCAAAGTATATTGACGATAAGGATTACATTGATGTCCGCCATCATCTGACAATGTCTCTATTCTCTATGCATATAGTATGCGTGCGTGCGTGCGTGGCGTGCGTGCGTGCGTGCGTGCGTGTGCGTGCGTGAGTGCATGCGTGCGTGCGTATGTGCGTGAACATTCGACCTCCCGCTCCGTATGTGGACGCCTTAACCACTAGGCCACGGAGATGACATATATAATCGTTAATGCTTCCTATCGCGACTCAATAATGGTATACCTTTGAGCAACACAAGAGGGGGAGGGGCTCTCCAATCAGACCTTCTAATGGGGATTCTCACACCCAGCTACCGTACTCCGCCTGACTAGACCTGGGCTATGCCGAAGGGATGAAGGGATTTTGTCCTGGTAGCGATACACAAGTCGGATTGGTCGGTCTCTGATGTTGATTAGTTGCTGGGCTAGCTTTCTTTTTTGTATGTATGCTACTGCTGCCCCATGACCGAGTCGTTCTACCTTTGCTATTATTCGACTATGTTACATTTCTTTTCTTGGGAGCATCATTAAATCATTGTTGAGTTTGAACGATTAACTTAACCTATAGATGCAGACCACGCTGGTCTCGTGATTCGCATGTTCGATCACCCACATCCAGAGTTGTATGATTTAAATCACCTGAACAAAATCATGATTTAAATCCAAAAAAATATTGGTGTTAAAAACAATGGATTAAACTTTTTATCACTGATTAGATAATTATAAGCCGGTCACAGTTAGTATAGAGGTAAGTGTCCACACATGTCTTTGGTTTTTGGTAATTGGGGGCATGCTTTGAAGGTAATTATTTGCATTGTAATGATTGTATTAAAGAAAGTAAGTAGTACAGAGTCATTTATGCTTTGAAGCTATTCAAAAGGTTTGTTCCCACTTTCCCAACCTTTTATTTTCACACATACTAATTATCCCCAATTATCTCTTCGCCCCTCAAACTTACCTGTATTTTCTATACTGTTCAAAAAATAAATGAAAGGCACACATAAACTTGTACTTGCAGTGTACTATTTCAATATTATTTATCTTGTTCCATCTGTTGAAAATACTTACTTATTCTAGAATAAACTATTTTTTTGTTATTTTTGTTTCCAGTGCATATGCATATCTTTAAGGAGAAAAGTGTTCCTTTAATTGTGTATAAATTAAAATTGTCAGTATGTACGTTTAACATTAATAATTCAGATAAAGGTTCATAATAATAAATAGCAGACATATTTTAATTTTGAAATGTGAACTATAAAGATACAAACAATTAACAATATGTATGACAGCAGCATTGTTGCTGCGGACATCATGAGTGGTGTCCGAAAGCAGGTCCGAGGGTCAACACAGCCGGTGCCCTCCATCTATAACGATATGCTGGCAGACACAAGATCGATCGAATGGGACAATTCCACCCAAGAGGTTGTGGCTAATCTACCCACTTTCTACGAAGCCAAATCCAGTTTATATAGACAGCGGTCTAAGACTAGACCAGTTCTGCCAAAGACAAGGGCGGATGTCAACTTGGAAGGGAAGTGGATAGAGTCGCTTGCAGGGGAGCCATTCCTAATCGCCAATGACGGTGATGTGGCGCGAATGCTCATATTCGCCACCGTTGACAACCTGGCCCAGCTGTCTACAGCCGAGACCTGGTATATGGACGGTACCTTCTACGCTTCGCCGTCATATTTCTACCAGCTATACACCATCCACGCCATGATCGACGGGTATATGTGTCCCCTAGTGTATGGACTACTCCCAAATAAACAACAGACAATGTACACCAGATTCTTCACACTCATCCAGAATTTCGCCCGTGAACATAACATTCCTCTGTCCCCAGAAACGATAATGATGGACTTCGAAACAGCAGCGTGGCGTGCTGTCAGTATCGTGTTTGTTGGTGTTCAAGTCCGTGGTTGTTTCTTTCACTTCACACAGTGTATGTGGAGAAAAGTACAATATTGTGGTCTTGTAGCTGACTTCAAGGACAATGAAGAAGTGAAGAAACTTGTGCTACGTGCTTCGGTACTGCCACTTGTCCCCCTAGCCTCTGTCGAAGATGTGTGGTTCCAAACTCTGGAAGAATGTGACAATGACTCAGTGCCGGTGTCTAAGTTTAAGGACTATGTGACTGAGCAGTGGGTAGAGGGAGACCGCCGCTCCTGGAATCATTACGAGAATGATGGTCCACGCACTACCAATCATGTTGAGGGTTGGCACCATAAAATAAACAACCAACTACGACACTGCCATCCTAATATTTATACATTGATAGACCTGGTCCAGAAAGAGCAGGCTGCTAACGAGGCGAAGCTGTTTCAGCACGCCAACGGTGGAAAGCAGCGACCAAGGAAGCGGGTATACCGTGAGCGTGAGCAAATGCTCATCAGACTGAAGCACCAACTGCGAACTGGCGACATGGACATCATGACGTATGTTGATGCTGCTTCTCACTTAGTCAAATTAAAGTGAATATGTACAATAAAAATATTTCAAGATTTATATCTATTATGTGCTATGCATGTTCATGTGTTTGTCTTATCCATGTAAATATCTATGTTTTCGATTTAATGCTTATAACTCAAAATAAAGAATATCTATCTATATGAAACTTATATTTATGAACAACTTTCCCAAATTTAGAAACACAAATTTTCAGTACAGTATAGCAATTTTCGCCAATTATCACCTTTCAACTCTATTGTTACACCGAACAATACATTCCCCCAACACCTACCTCAATTTCTATAGGACTAATAAAAGGTTGGGAAAGTGGGAACACACCATTCAAAACTATTCAATTAGTTCCCATGACTCATTTCAGTAATGACCATTGGCCTAAAATAGATCTATGTATCTATAATTATTTAAAATGGCTAATAGACTATATATATACACTGTAGATGTATCTATTTCAAATTTGACCTAATATTGATATGATCAAAAACTTCAGTTAATAAGAAGCAACTTTGTTGATCAGTATTATAATAAAGGGAAGTTGCACATCAATATTCACAATGTCTGGTAGAAAAAAAGATTGTGTATGGTTGTATTTTGACAAGTTTACTGTTCATGGAAAGTCTGGATGTAAAGCTAAATGTAAAAAGTGTGCGAAACAAATGCAGGGACTGGTCTCTCGTATGAAGCAACATGTTCAAGATTGTAACAGTAACACTACTAGTATGTGCGACCTGATCACTGCCGACAGTCGCGACACTGAGCAGCAAGCGCATGATGCTATTCCAGACTCTCCAGCTACTCCACATACTACATATACTCCGACTACTCATACACATGATGAGGAGAACCTCTCCATATATATTTAAATCATCTTATTCTAAACTATGTGTAATGTATATATTTAAATCATAAATGCATTGAAATTACCTTTGTGTTTTATTTTAGTATCACTATATATTTTAAAATAACTACTATTAAAATCAAAAAAATCAATTAAAATCAAAAAAATCGATTTAAATCAATAAAATCCGATTTAAATAAAAAAAATCCGATTTTTTTGATTTTTTAAAAAAAATCATGATTTATATCAACCCTGCGGCCACATCGTATATGTAGATAAGCATTTACCCAGAAATCCTTACTAAGCTTTATGTGTAGTAATTTTAAACGGAAATGACGTATATAAACAAACACAAGTATGTGCAAGAATTGTAAAAGAATGAGTTATGAATAGTGATGAATTTAGCCATATACATGACACTATCAAAGCTGTGCCATGCTTCACCCAAGACAGTGTCATGGTCAGGTATACGTCTTATTCTGTTGACAGGCGTATCGATATAGACAGTGTCATGGTCAGGTATACATCTTATTCTGTTGACAGGCGTATCGATATAGACAGCGTCATGGTCAGGTATACATCTTATTATGTTGACAGGCGTATCGATATAGACAGTGTCATGGTCAGGTATATGTCTTATTCTGTTGACAGGCGTATCGATATATATCGATAAACGAAGTCTTAGGATGTGTCTGAATCATTTGCTTTAATATTTAAAAGTGTTCTATGTAAACTTTGAATGCCCGTACGTGTATGTATTCTGAATGTGTATTTGTCGTTATTGTATAACATAGGCCTACACATGCAAATAGATAGACATATGAAATCACTACTCTTTGCAAGCAAAAATGGCGTCCGTGGTCCAGTGGTAGAGCGTCGGATTTGGAATCGAACGGTCCTGGGTTCGATACTCTATCAGGCCACGTATGTAGTGTCATTGAGCAAGGCACCTCACACACATTGCTTAGTACTGGTTAATCGCTTAGGTCGGCTAAGCCTGTCCAGGAAAATATGTCTAAGTCCCCGCGAGGGGTTTGACATTAAAGGAACATACATACATACAAAAATGTAGTACTGTATGCCATGTTAATTACTAATATGTATATGTGAAAAAGAAAAGCATTATGAATCTATTCTGGTTATGATATCGGCTCCATGAAATAGTTATTGGAATTTAAACAGCCCGCCCACTACACTTTTATTACCACATGGAAAATTTCCTTTCTTGTTGCATTTATTCGTTTCTGTGTTATTTACACCGTTGGGGCAATTTATAATTTGTTCACGGGAAGTAACTCTGATATCCCTACCGCCATATTTGGGAAAAGTACGGAAATTATACAAATTATTCTAGATGTCGCCGTAAATAAACAGAATATGGATCAAGATTTTGACCCCAATGATAAAACTAGGTAATTTAATGGCAATGGATGCCATTGTTTGTTTATATTCATTTTAGAATTGTAGATTCGAAAGAACAATTTTATTGAGATTCGTCCCAGGAAGTTTCGACCATTACTAATCATCGGCATGACAAGTTGAAGTTCACTTAACTCCGACCATTCAACCAGGAATAATTTTCTTTTTTATCACAAAATGCCATCCTTGATACTGCCAAGTTGTGTCCATTGTTGGATCATATTCTGTGTGCACATGCAATGATGCATGCACCTAGTAGTTGTGGGTGTGGCTTCTACAAGTTCTGCTTCACAATATCCGTTAACGATAGAGGCAGTAACAAAATATACAATATCAGTATCATCTTGAGTATGTATGTTCCAGTTATGTCAAACCATTTCCAGGAGGCAATGTCGACCTAGGCGGTTAACCAATTTACTGAGCAATGCGTACACGGTGCCTTCAATGCTTGCTCAGATACATTAGAGTGGTGGAACCTATGCTCGGCGTAAATCTCACATATATTTTATAATGAATGACCAGTATAAAATGTTAATTGAACTTGCCGTATATTATTATTTCCTTAAATTGTGAAAACAACTTTCAAAAAACTCTTTGACAGTTTTAGCTTCATCGCGTGACATTGCTGCTCAATTCAGTTATCTCAACGGTGTCTGATCTGCACCCATTTATATGGTGAACACAAGACTGCAGGGCACCTATGCACGGCATACTTGTTATTTTTTTATTATCCACCATAACTTGTGATTTGTGAATATCTTAATTTTGATATAGCGCATCATTGAATTAAAACACTTATTGGTCTTAATCAGAAATGGTATAGAAACTATTTTTTGGGTTAGTGGTAGATTTCTTAAATTCGGATAGCTGCCTGAATTGCTCATGCACTGTATCAGTTTTGGTGGAAATATTCTCCCAATGATTTGTTTACAAGTTTATATTCGTCTGCTGGACAAGTCACTTGACAGTTGCATCAGGCTATGGATACTCACAACAGAATGCTATTGAACCATGCTTCAGCTCTGTCAGCGAAATTAGCCTAGAACTATATAAATAATTTAAATACGGATGTAAATGCACAAATACGCCAAGCAAAGGAATTGGCCGTGCATAGGTTCCACCCAGGGTTGGCAATTTCGGCGGGAAATACTGGGAAATAAGAATTTGGATACCGGGAAATAAGAATTTGGATGATTTTGGTGGTAAATACAGGTATATATACCATTACCCGGTGTACTGATTGTAGTATCATGTGTGCAGGATGAAAATGAACTGCTTTTGAAGAATATGACGAAAAATACAGGCATTCATAGTGGCATTTACGCATTGCTTATAATCTTTATATAAATGTTAGAGATCTAACATTATTGAGACTGTTCATTATTACTCTAATATACATTGTATACAAACACAGTTTAAGGAGTTTATACATACATTTATTGGAGGTATTTTAAATGTTTAATGTAGTAGGCAAAATGCAAATGTTTTTAGGATTATCCCTGAAATGTGTTCATAATATAGCTGTATTATTAAAATAATCAATTAGTTATTAAAGAAGTCAGAATCATAATTTGAGATGACCCACACTGTTTGTTTGTACACAATTTCAACACGTCACCAGTGCCCAGGAGCTTCTTCATGAGACCAAGCCGGAACTTGTACCCGAACTCCTCAACTACATGTCCGAGACACTGCCAATTCCTAAGGTGCTACAACAGGAATCCTCCATCAACAACTCGAAGCCAGCTGTATGGTGGTCATGTGTGGAGAGGTCGGGCGTGATCACCAAAGACTTCAGTCAGCTCGCCAGGAAATTGATGGTACTGCCAGCAAGTTCAGCCGCCATTGAACGTGTGTTCTCCAACTTCGGCATCATACAGACGAAACTACGCAACAGACTGGGCGTTGAGAAAGCAGCGAAGCTGGTGCTATGCTACTGCTTCCTGAGAGGTAGCGAGGAAATCGACTGGTGAAGACAGACTACTGGCTGAAGAAACATTCCAACAAGAAAAACGAAAAAATAAATGGAAAAAAAAACAATAAAATAAAAAAACAATAAAACCCAAAAAAAACTGTTGTGGTTGCCAATGATGCCACCTGATGAGTACCCCTGGCAGGGACGAAATAGTTTAAGCACTTATAGAGTGGTAGCAATGCATAAAAATGAGCAAAAAACGTGTTTGGAAGACACATAATCTTATTTCCCGGTATTTCCCACTTCTGGGCTTATTTCCCGGGGCGGGAAATACCGGTATTTCCCGCCCCCGGTATTTCCCGGCCAACCCAACTTCAACTTCCACCACATAGTATATATGACATATTAATCAAACTCCTTTGCGCTTTCGCGAAGTAAAATGAAAACGGACAGAGACATATCTTGTGACGGAATGGCAAAACACTCTGACGCACAGAATTAACTGCCATGGCGCTCTGACACACATAATTAACTGCCATGGCGCTCTGACACACATAATTAACTGCCATGGCGCTCTGACACACATAATTAACTGCCATGGCGCTCTGACACACATAATTAACTGCCATGGCAGTGATCAGGAACAAATCAGCACAATAGATATTTAACCTTTCATGGCGGATTAATGTGGAAGCTTACATGTACAGGGTAATGCGAAACTCAATTCCTTTTGTCGCAAATCGACACAGCAATTTGTTTTTGAAATTTCCCCAGGCAAATAATCATTCCGTCTTTGGTCCCTTCAATTTATAGTGGAATTTTGCACAGCACACATGGGTTGCTGGTTCCTTCTGGCGTGTACTGTATGTGCCCTGAACGAGTATGTATGTACATGTATATAGTTTCTCTTGCTTTCAGCTGGTATTTTGGTCCCCTGTCACGAGAGGAAACAAATGAAATATTGGATCATGTGCGAGCAAACGGCGTATTTCTTGTGCGGGAAAGCCAGTCGATCAAGGGAGACTTTGTTCTCTGTGTTAGGTATGAAATTTTAATAATAAATTTAGTTTAAAAAATACCTGGTAAGGGAACAACTAAAGCCAATGGATTCCAACTATAAAGAGTACTAATTATACCTTTAGGGATATATCACAATATACATGTAATCACATGTATTGGCCAAGCAATGTTCATCTCACCATACATGTGTTTTAACAATGCAATTAACCCTTTCTCTCATAGAGGCACCTCTTGACGCCATTACCAATACGACATACATTAACCCTTTCCCTCATAGAAGCACCTCTTGCCGCCATTACCAATACGACATCCTTTAACCCTTTCCCTCATAGAAGCACCCTCTTGACACCATTACCAATACGACATACATTAACCCATTCCCTCATAGAAGCACCTCTTGGCGCCATTACCAATACGACATACATTAATCCTTTCCCTCATAGAAGCACCTATTGCCGCCATTACCAATACGACTTACATTGATAATGTAGTAGCCAAACCAATGTTCATAATAAAGGCCAGAATCGTATGTAGTCCAAGTAATATCTATGGAGGTGTGATAGATATGGTATTTTCTGATTATGCCTGAGGTCAGTCTGTTGTGACGGGGAGACCACCCACCTTTCAGCCGACACGAAATCCCAATCATCCCATGTACTCAGTACTCGTATACGGATAAAAATAGATGCATTGTACATTTTAAAATATATTTCCTTCATATGGATCTATTCTAGGTCAGCATTTGAGTGCATCACTAATTCCAGTTAAAAAATAAAGAGCCAGAGCAGGCCCTGGGATTGCAGTCATTTTCACACCGATTTACACCATTCTTTTTTTTTTTTGCAGTGCTCTTCAAACTGAGGTCTTCCTAACATACCTCTGCTATAAAAATAATTGTCTCCATATCTTTCAACTGGCAAACGGAAGCAATGGCATATAGAGTCCCTAAACAAATAAAGATCATTTGAGATTTATATAAATGCATATATATACATGTATCTGTAAAAGTAGCAGAATGTTTGCAGCTCTAGTTTAACCAATATTTTCGCTTCAGGTGCGAAAGGTCCGGAGTTCGAGCCCCACTGGAGCCATTACGAATGTGCCCTTGGGCAAGGCATTTAAATTCCACATTGCCTCTTCTCTCTCCCATGGATTCCATCAGGAATGAGGTCTCGAGAGTGATTAATATAAGTTATAACTTATAAGAACTTGTTTCGCAATCGAGCTAAAATAAATTTGTATAAACTAACCAATATTTTTTTCAAGAATTGTACATACAGTCTACATTCGTTATGTCGAATTCCGTCGGACCGAACAAAATACTTCGACATAACTGAAGTTTGACATAACGAAATTCTCTATAAACGGAGCCAGTTATATGTAAAATAATAAGTGTCTGAAACGGGACTTTTTGATTTGGCTTCGAGGTAACCGGAGAATTCGACATAACCGACTTTGACATAACGGATGTCGACAACACTTGTAACACAAGAATAGTTGCAACAACTCAGTTAGGATTGTGGGGAAAGTTACATAGTAACTTATTCGATTCCCTTTCCTCATTGCATCTCTAGTGTACATTTGTAGAGAATTCCAGAATTTTATTGAATTATATTGATCTACTTTCAGGGAGGACAGTAAAATAAGTCATTATATAATCAATCGTATACAGGTTGGCGGGAATGTGATGTTCCGTATCGGAGACCAGCAGTTTCCAGATATCCCTGCGTTACTCAACTTCTACAAGACACATTACCTAGATACCACAGCTCTTACACAACCGGTTAGCAACAACTTTTGTTTTATGACTAACAATTGATGAAGTGTGATGTATATCCTTCATAGTTATGAATTTGAAATATTACTTTCATTGTTGAATATTTGAGCTGTACCATAACAAAACCAACAATGTGCACAAAATAACACATACATAAAGTAGGGTTCCAGCTGTCGGTCACCAATTGCGACAAAAAACTAATACCGACGCTTAATATTGTGATTTAAATTTAAATAATTTTGGCGTACCACGTTTTGTCAAATACATGGCTTCAGATATTTATCTGTGAACTATATGGCTCTTAGTTGGCTCCAAGTTCTTCAAACTGGCTGCAATATTTTCAAGTGGCGTAGACACAGGGAATCCTGATAAAGAACCACTAATGATAGAAAGATAAACTTGCTACCAAACTGTTGCTAATATTTTGACACACTGTGACACCACTACGTTTGCGTAAATTGTACATGCAAAAATTAGAAATTCTCTGCTTTACATTAGACTTAGAGAATGTTAATATTATGTGCAAATGAAGGTGAATTCTCTCCGCTTCATGAAAATGTCCTACTTTGCAAAATCGGCTGTCCAGTTACACAATTATAACATATTAATATTACCTAATTAACATAATAAACGGTCTAGAGGCTATTTAGTTGGAGGTTCTTGTTAATCAGCGTACACTTCTAGTTGGTGGCCTCTACCGTCCCCAACCCGATGCAAACACCAACCAACCAATGGTTCCTACTAGAGCAAGCTTATTATCAATGCTGCGATAATATTGTCATAACAGGTGATTTCAATATTGTAAATCACCTTCAAATAAAATGTTCCGTCTGTTTTTCTTCGTACAATGCTCAGCAGCTTGGTTAGTTCCAGACTCATTAAGGAAGGTGCCAACAAGCTCACTGTACCACTTCACCAAGCTACTTGCGACGTCCACATTTCCTTCCCATTGGAAACTAACCAACGTATGTCCAATATTTAAAAAATTGGATCCATCAATACCCTCAAACTATCGCCCTATCTCTTTGCTTAGTTGCCTAGATAAACTTATGGAACGCTGCGTACACACAATGTAAGTACCTCTACAACTCGCTGCGTACACACAATGTAAGTACCTCTACAACTCGCTGCGTACACACAATGTAAGAGTACCTCTACAACTCGCTGCGTACACACAATGTAAGAGTACCTCTACAACTCGCTGCGTACACACAATGTAAGTACCTCTACAACTCGCTGCATACACACAATGTAAGTACCTCTACAACTCGCTGCGTACACACAATGTAAGTACCTCTACAACTCGCTGCGTACACACAATGTAAGAGTACCTCTACAACTCGCTGCGTACACACAATGTAAGTACCTCTACAACTCGCTGCGTACACACAATGTAAGTACCTCTACAACTCGCTGCGTACACACAATGTAAGAGTACCTCTACAACTCGCTGCGTACACACAATGTAAGAGTACCTCTACAACTCGCTGCGTACACACAATGTAAGTACCTCTACAACTCGCTGCGTACACACAATGTAAGTACCTCTACAACTCGCTGCGTACACACAATGTAAGTACCTCTACAACTCGCTGCGTACACACAATGTAAGAGTACCTCTACAACTCGCTGCGTACACACAATGTAAGAGTACCTCTACAACTCGCTGCGTACACACAATGTAAGAGTACCTCTACAACTCGCTGCGTACACACAATGTAAGTACCTCTACAACTCGCTGCGTACACACAATGTAAGAGTACCTCTACAACTCGCTGCGTACACACAATGTAAGTACCTCTACAACTCGCTGCGTACACACAATGTAAGAGTACCTCTACAACTTGCTGCGTACACACAATGTAAGAGTACCTCTACAACTCGCTGCGTACACACAATGTAAGTACCTCTACAACTCGCTGCGTACACACAATGTAAGTACCTCTACAACTCGCTGCGTACACACAATGTAAGTACCTCTACAACTCTGTCACGGGTAATTGTCTTTTGACACCTAACCAATCTGGCTTCATCAAGGTCGACTCCATTGTCTACCAAATGACCTATCTTTACAATGATATATCTCAAGTAATGGGTGAAACGGGAAAACACCATCCCCATTGTAAAATGTTGAATCAAGAAGGAACCAGGTACTCCACGTCGACTACGACTAGGATGTAGTACTTTGTGCTACACCATTCATATGCTACACCCTTCATATGCTACACCCTTCATATGCTACACCCTTCATATGCTACACCATTCATATGCTACACCCTTCATATGCTACACCCTTCATATGCTACACCCTTCATATGCTACACCCTTCATATGCTACACCCATCATATGCTACACCCTTCATATGCTACACCCTTCATATGCTCTACACCCTTCATATGCTACACCCTTCATATGCTACACCCATCATATGCTACACCCTTCATATGCTACACCCTTCATATGCTACACCCATCATATGCTACACCCATCATATGCTACTCCCTTCATAGGAAAAATATCATCGACTCTACTATATGCGCATACGGGTCTATCGAATCGGTCGGTCACTTCCTTATGCAGTGTCCAAGGTACAATCTTAAACGTCGGCAACACCTACATGTATCTTACTAAAATTACAAGAACGCAACGTCGTAAATATATGCGAACGTTTAGTTACATCAACTCCAAGCATTTATAAATGTCACTGCTGTTTAAGTATTTGAACAGTTTCTCTACAAACTATATTTACTGCACATATAAACATGCCATTACTATTCGCCTAGCAATCTGTACCCTTTAAACGTACTCCATCATGGAAAGGGATTCACATAAGCATTAAGCTTATTTCTCAATCCATATCGACTTGTATGTAATGTAAAATTAAAATATATTGTGTTTATATAGAAGAAGAAGAAGAAGAAGAAGAAGAATGCTTTATTAAGACTTAAACTTTACAGTTTCTTGTCTGTAACATTTAAACATATTTACAATATATATAGTATACTATTATGATATATGCAATCATGATGAGGATGGACAAATGATGTAATGATTATGGACATACATGGAAAAATAATGACAATGTCATAATGGATTTTAGACTATGCAAAACATGATCATGACTGTATTAAGAGTGTAGGGAGTATTCAACTGGTAACTCATATATCCTAAACAAGTGAATTACGAAGGGATAAAGCTTCATGAATATATTTACTAAAGTTAACCAGCTCTGGGGAATTGTCACATTGAAATATTTGCAATAATTTGAACATACTTGGTCGATTAGAATATAAACGTTTAATATATTTTTTTACATGTATTTGATCCGAATAAATCTGTTTAAACTAAATGTAATTTATGCAAATGAACGTGATTCTGTCATTTGAAACTTGTAGTACAATATTTCAGAATATTAGCAACAGTTTGGTACACGGTTATCTTTCTATCTTTAGCAGTTCTTAACCCATTCAACACCAAGTAACTCACATGGACTGGTCCATGATATTCATAAACCAATAAATGAATCAGAAAATCACATTTGGACAAGTTCATTTATCAAAATGGGTAATTATGTCTAAAAATAGACATATCACTGGCAAAAAGTGCAGATCTACACTTTTTGTACGCCTATTTAGAGGTCTGTGGTGTTGAAAGGGTTAAACCATGTGTTTTTATCAGCACTATGTTGGTTTTGTCGTGTGGCGTCTCATTTCATGAAAATCGGATCATTAGTAACAAAGGTGTGAGCCGGACACAACTTGGATTTTGAAGATTTCATGAATATATAGTGTTTGCGTTGTATTAATTAATGTAATTATTTTATACAAATTTCTTTTAGGCTTGATTGTAAAACAAGTTCTTACAACATTAATTAAGTCACTCTCGAGTCCTCACTCCTTGTGGAATCAAATGTGTCTTTCCTGACAACACCAGGCATCATCATGGTTCTGGTGGGACTCGAGCTCACAATCCCTCGGTTACGAGGTGGACACTGTATCCATTGCAACACGATTGTGGCGGACACACATCATCCAATATGTTATATGACTGTGTGTTCATTTGTTACGGTTCTTGTGGCATCAATTCGTGCAATGGTTATCGATTCATCTCCAATATGTTATATTATGACTGTGTGTTCGTTCATCACAGTTTCTTGTGGCATCAATTCGTGCAATGGTTATCGATTCATCTCTAATATGTTATATGACTGTGTGTTCATTTGTTACGGTTCTTGTGGCATCAATTCGTGCAATGGTTATCGATTCATCTCCAATATGTTATATGACTGTGTGGTCATTTGTTACGGTTCTTGTGGCATCAATTCGTGCAATGGTTATCGATTCATCTCCAATATGTTATATGACTGCGTGTTCGTTCGTCACAGTTTCTTGTCATCAATTCGTGCAACGGTTATCATCTCATATTCAATTGTCGTGTGATGTGCCTCATTAACATTTTGTCAGGACTTTCAGATTTGATAACTTCTGTGTCAAGCCCGTGATATACTTCACGAATCACTACGTTACAACAAATCACATCACACGCTACTGCTCTAGGAAGTACAGTCAAACCTGTGTTGGTTGTACATTTGTCCTCTATTAAGCAGCCACCTGTGCTAAGCTGCCACTTTCTGTGACTCCCTCGGCTAGCTGCTTAACCCATTCAACCCCAAGTAACTGACATGGACTGGTGCATGATATTTTTAGACCAATAAATTAATAAGAAAATTACCTTTGGACCAGTTCATTTATCAAAATAGGTAATTTTATCTAAAAATAGTAATAATTATTATTTGCAAAAAGTGCAGATCCTGATGAGACGGCTCGTCACGAGTCGGCTCATCAGGATCTACACTTTTTGAAAGTCTATTTAGAGGCCTGTAGTGTTGAAAGGGTTAAGATAGGTTTGACTGAAACTCTAAACTACGTTTATTTTGGAAAAACCATTGAAATAGTCACAGGGCTCACTTGCACATCAACGCCTGGCGTAGGTTCGATTGTTTATTTTCTGTACGTATAGGGATAGGGCCTAAAACATACAATATATACACTCATAAATCTACAGTAAAAACATGATAAAACAATACAATATTGCACATAATTAATTCCACGCGTATATACACAATACAAAATATATATATTATATCTAATTATCTATAGTAATTCAATATAAATATCCAGCATTAAATAAGCATCTTTCCAATATAAATTGGAAAGTCTTTAAATTAGTGACAACTATCTCGTAAGAGTTCATCTATAGATCTGCACTGATAAACAGTCCAGAATAACCAGAAAAGGGATTAGATTAGCAAGGAGCCAATGCATTCAAACCTTTCATACATCTCTCATTCATATACATACAACAGACAAAACGATTGGACAGGACATACAGTGACAACTGCTCACCTGGGGTTGATTCGGCAAACGTCGACAATTTCCGCCACAGACGGACATTGTCGATCGTCACCGATTCACACTCGAGTGAACAGACAACGACAAGACATGAAGTCATCCGTATATACGACGCATGCGCTATTGAAACTGCGTTAACTATGGAACGCCGCATCCGTCATATAAACACATATATATAAAAACACAACCTGTGACATTCTCCCCTGCTAGGAGAAAATGGCTCCCGACATTTACTAATATACAACTACACAATCTACAATTCCAATAACTCCATAATTACCAGTCAGTACTCAACCAAACAATACAAACTATTGATCACAGCGATCTACCCTACTACAAGAACACATTTATTCTAAACATATTATCTTGTGCAAACTGAGCAATCTGAAATGAAATTGAAAGTAATAGATAATGTACCATTAAACTACAGCAAACCATTATCATACGATGCGTAATCATATGATATAATTATCTGAAATGTTATCTCGCAATTAATTCACACACATGTGTTGTTGTTGTTGAACGACACTTTCATCAGCCGTGAACTACTGCTAACATTAATAATTGCTGCAAAATCACAATAATACAATTATATGTATTGTACTACATTCCGTAATAATTCTAACTGTATAGAACCAGTTTATGTATCTGCACTTTAATACATAACCACTTTAAAGGTACTGTCCCTGAAATTTACATAATTACTAAAATTAAAGGTATTAATCCTCATTGACACATTAAAGGTACTAACCCTGAAATATATAGAATTATAGTTACTGTTTCACAATAACAATAAAAACACATGCATTTAAAGGTACTCTCTCCAATATGAAGAGAATGTAAACAATAGCAATTTATAGCTCAATTTCTCCACATCTATAAAACACTAAAATATTAGCAAATCATGGTCACAAGAAACTAGATACATGTAGTATGCTCAAATGACATACCGGAAATAAACATGTTAACACCGATTGTGTTAAACACTTCTCTTAGATGTCTGAAATTTCAAATATCTGAGTAAATGCAATTTTTACTCTGAAACTGAAAAATGTAAGTAATCTGAAACTGAAATAACCTACATGTAATAGGATCATCAGACACTACATTATATATATACAAAATACAGACAAACAAAGAATTTCAACAGTATACATGTACATTGAAATTTATCCTCCGACATTCTCCCCTGTCTACCAATAACCGTAGAATCCACACATTTCCTGTTCAGGAAAATAATTCTCAGTTGTTGTAGCGATAACTGGTGCTACCCATTCACCGTATCTGTCAGGCGGTTTTCGCTGTCGCTGCGGTCTCTGTCCTCTCGGAGCTGCAACTGGAGTTCCTGAAACCTCTGAAACTTTATTAATAGTTTTACTATGATTTGTATTACTAGTGTTGTTTCTAGAAATCTCCCCGTTAGCAATAGCTGGCTGACTTCTATCTGAAATGTGAAAATCAGTAGAATTAAAAGAACTAGGCCTACTAGAATTAAAATTCAAATTACTAGGCTGAATCCATGTATTCTCCAACGAAGTTTGAAGATTCGGTTGACCCTCACAAACAACATGTGAACTGTTGGATGGTTGCTCCGGTCTCATACGTACACGGGGCGCAGGTACTGGTCTTCTGTGTGGAGCTACATATCTTGGACTTCTAGGTTGTTCACTGTCAGTGCTACTGTCCGAGATACTGTCCTCTCTGGTACTCGTCTCTACATATGTAGGTCTCTGAATATTCTTCTGGGGTTGTTGGTTCTCTCTGTGTGTGTATGGTCTTGCACTCGGAATTTCCTCATATGGGATGGACATCAGAGGAAGAAGTAAGTTTCTGTGCAGTATCCTCTCTCGTCCTTTGCTCGATTCCTTCTTGACCTTGTAGACTGGTATATCTGGGTTGGGTCGTCCTATAATGATATAAGGATCCTTTTCCCACTTGTCATCCAGTTTCCCTTTAGGAGTTACATTCTTAAGTAGAACTCTATCCCCTACTTCTAATGTGGAATGTCTGATTTTGGCATCGTAGTAAGTCTTGTGCCTCTGTGCTTCCTTCATTGAAGTTTCGGTCGCCGTCTTGTATGCAAACTCCATACGCTTCCTTAACTTGTCAACGTAGTTGGCCCTAGATTGTCTCTTCGTCTTTGGATCCTCAATCCCCAAAAATGCATCTATGGCAAGGCGTGGGTGCCATCCAAATAGCAAGAAGTGAGGTGAAAATCCGGTTGACTCATGTCTGGTGGCGTTGTATGCATGGACAAGCGGCTTAACATACTCTTTCCAGTTGGCCTTACCGGATGAGTCTAAGGTTCCAAGCATCCCTAGCAGCGTCGAGTTAAAACGCTCTGTTCGTCCATTACCCATGGCATGGTAGGGTGTTGTTCGGGACTTTTCCACTCCAGCAATACTGCACAGCTCCTTGATGATCTTACTCTCAAAGTTGCGTCCTTGATCACTGTGGAGTCTAGCTGGAAAGGAATAGTGACAGAAAAAATTCTCGAACACAACTCTTGCTGTGGTATGGGCAGTCTGGTTCCGCGTAGGAATCGCTTGTGCGTACCGAGTAAAATAGTCCGTAATCACAAGGATGTTCTCATAGCCACCACTTGAACGCTCTACAGACAAGTAGTCAATGCATACAATCTCCATTGGGTATGTACTCTGTATTGGTACCATGTGTGCAGCGGCGGATGCAGTTTGGGCAGGTCCGGACCTTCTCAACGACATCTTGCTCCATATGCGGCCAATAAAATCGCTGCTTTACCAACCACAGGGTCCTGTCACGTCCCTGGTGACCAACATCATCATGCATTCCACTCAGTGCCAGATCCCTGTAGTGCACTGGTAATACAAGTTGATTGACTTCCTGTCCATCAATTTCTACCATCCTGTAAAGGGTTTTCTCCTGTATGGATAGACATGTTCGCTGTCTCAGACAAATCTGTACAGCCTTGGTCTCCTGTCTGATTTCATCTTTGTCTAGTTGAATCTTTCTGTCAATTATATCATAGATTCTGGCAATGTCAGGGTCTTTTTGCTGTTCTTGCTTCCAATCTACCGCAGATAAATCAACAGTATCAATTAATGGTTCAGGATCAAGTTCTAGTTGACTATCTCCTGAAATTACTAAACTTTCAGCCATAGAATGTTCTTCTGGCTTAACTAAAATAGCAGTAAAAAGAGCTTTGACGACATCTGAAAACATAACTGAAACTTTGTCATTGTCTCTTGGACGTCTACTTAAACCATCAGCATCAGAATTGGATTTTCCGCACCTGTAAATAATCTGAAAATTATAATTGCCTAAGGCAGCTAACCAACGGTGTCCTGTAGCATTAAGCTTAGCTGAAGTAGAAACATATGTCAATGGGTTATTGTCTGTTCTAACAGTAAAAGTGTTTCCATATAAATAATCATGGAATTTATCTGTAATTGCCCATTTAAGACATAAATACTCTAATTTGTGTGCAGGATAATTCCTCTCGCTGGCTCGCAGACCTCTGCTGGCGTACGAAATCACTCGTTCTAAACCATCGTGTTCCTGGTACAAAACTGCCCCAAGTCCTTCTGTTGACGCATCTGTATTTACAATAAAAGGTTTCGAAAAATCTGCATAAGCAAGAACAGGAGGTTTAGTTAATTTGTTAATGATAGTTTGAAATGCTGTTTCCTCTGCATCGCCCCATATCCATGGTGTTTTGAACTTCTTGGATTTCCTTGATGCCTTATTGGTAGGATGACCTACAAGAAGATTGTTTAACGGTTTTACTATCTTAGCATAATTTTCCACAAACCGACGGTAATACCCTGAAAAACCAAGAAATACACGTAAAGATTTAATGTTATGGGGAGCTGGCCAAGACTTCAAAGGTTCAATCTTTGCTGGATCTGTATGTATACCCTCAGCTGAAATCTCATAACCAAGATAAGCAACATGAGTACTAAAAAATTCACATTTTGACGGATTTAGTTTTAAACCGTGTTGCTCAAGACGTTGAAATACTGCCTCTAACCTTGTAATTTGTTCATCGAAAGTCTTCGAAAATATCAAAACATCGTCTAAAAATATAAGACATTCTCTGAGGTTTAGTTCACCCATACAGGTTTCCATAAGTCTCTGGAAAGTACTCGGTGCATTGGTTAAACCAAATGGCATCCGGTTACACTCCCATAATCCCAGGGGTCCCACAGTAAATGCGGTTTTCTCCTTGTCCTCTTCAGCTACCTCCACCTGCCAAAATCACTTCGTAAATCTAATTTCGTGTAATATTTACTACCAACTAAAGAGTCTAACATATCATCTACTCTGGGCAAGGTGTACGCATCTTTACGAGTTCGTTTGTTGAGCTGACGAAGATCTATACAAAATCGTAAACTATTATTTTTCTTCCTTACAAGAACAATGTTACTACAGTAAGGAGATTTACTTTCTCTGATAGCTCCGCAGTCAACCATCTCTCTTAAGTGTTGTCGCACTTCTTCATACATCGAAGGCGGTATTCTCCGATAAGCCTGTTTAAAAGGTTGATCATCATTAAGATTAATGTGATGCTTAATAAGATCAGTTCTACCAATATCTACAGATGATTTGGAGAAAATGTGTTCCCATTTACCAAGAACTTGTTGCACTCTAAACAATTGTTCTTCGGTCAAATTGTCTCTGTTGACCTGTATACCTAAATCCTGTAAAATTGTATAAGACTTAATAATATGAGGTTCAGGATTTGGAGTAGAAACTTCCGGTTTCCATGAATCTACTACTTTGACTTCTGAAAGTGAACAAAATACAGAATTAGGTTCAATTTTTATAACTTTGGCTGTCATATTGCAAACTCTGACAGGAATTCTGGCTGTAGAACCTGCATTTTCAAGAGAAACAACTCTTGGACATATATTTAATCCTGAAAGTTGGGTTTTTTCAGTTGCCTCAGTAATGGCTGTAGAAACACCACCCTTCTTTCGAACAAAACCTGAAACAGTTGTAACTTGATTAGGTTGAATAACAATAGGAGTTTTACTCGTTGATTTTACTGAAATCAAGTTAACACATTTTAAAGCGTCTACCGCAAGTCTAAATGGATCAGATTTAGAAGAATCATCACTAGAATTACACATGCGTAATACATTTGTACCAATAATACCTGGTACTGACTGTCGATACTCTGTATCGGGTACACTAAAATAGGAATAAAAACAGAATCTTCTAAAATATCCGAAATAAAAACATCACCCTCTATGTAACCAACATATGGTATCTTTGATCCACTGGCACCTACAATATCCAATTTGAAATCATTAATACTTAATAACTCAGGTCTAGGATCTAAACTATGATAGAATGACTCCGATATCAAAGTTACCATTGAACCTGTATCTACTAATGGTATTAATGCCACAAATTCTAGCAGTGCCCTCATTGGCTGAACCAACTAATCTATCAGCTAAGTTAGATTTGGAGCTCTTTCCACAACTGACTTCCTCTGTCCGCCCCACAACAGAGGAGTCTATGCTTTTGGGTGGGCTCTATCTGATCTGGAATAAGAAGTTTTATTATAATTTTCCTGATTATTAGAATTAATACCACTGTTGCTTGGATTCCAGTTTTGTCTACCTCTAGCCCTTCCTCGGCTGTGAAAACTTCCTCGGTTATTATAATGATTACCTGAAAATGAATAATTATTACTATTGGCATTAGTATTTGTAGAAGGTCTTTCTCTCATCTGCTTCTCTAGAGACTGCATCTTTGACATCAAAGTGTCCATCTTATTGGCAATATCCTCCACCGCCTTGTCTCTATCAGCTGAAACTGGCTGATGTTGAGCTGTGGTCAACTTCTCTGAAGTTGTCATCTCTTGTTCCGCAGCTCTAACCTCACGCAATAACGTGTCATAACTAGTAATACTATCATATTTATGACGAGTCATCAATTTTAATTTATCATTCCTAAGTCCAGTCCAGAACTTGGATCTTAGCATGTCATTCCTGGCTGCCTTACTAACATGACCACTTTCCACTGCAACCTGCAATAATGTTTCTAATCTGCAGCCATATGTTGTCACATTTTCTGTCGGTTTCTGCGACTCGCTATAAAAAGTTTGCATAATTGACTCATTAGTAGCTACATTTCCAAATAATGTGTCACGTTTCTGCAGAATTTCCATCATGGTTGCCTTCTCACCTAATGGTATAAGTACCTGTCTAGCAGAACCACGAAGGGATCTGCGAATAATCTGTAACATAACAGGTTGTGACAAAGATGAATCCGAAACAAGACACTTTGTTGCATAATGCCACACATCATAAGTAACATCACCTTTTATTGGTGGTTGATCACCTGAAAAGAATGGCAATTTAATATCAATCTTTGGTACCTGTAAAGATGAAGAAGTTTCCAAATTGGAGTTAAACACAGAATAATTAATTTTATCTGCTACACTCATCTTTGGTCTAACAACAGGTTCTGTGACACAATGAGTACTTGAAAGAACAAAAGGTTCCTTCACAATAGGGGTACTAGTAGGTACAGGATGCTTCAAAGCATTAAGCTCCTCCTTGGTCAGTACAACATAGTCACTTGACCTCTTCAATGCCTCTAAAATTTGAGAAAGTTGAGTGTTGGTTAAAATATCTCCAATATCTGCTTTCTCACCTCCTGTCGCCATGATTGCTAATATACTACACCTGTATAATAAATATAATATAAATATAAACACAATTATTGAAAGTCAAACTTACTGGAACACTGCTGAAAATTAAAAAAATATTTTATATTAATTACGACCTGGCCACCATCATAACCTATAAACTATAAGGAATTTCTCAAAATAGCCTATAAACCATGAAATTTGTATGATAAAGTATCATATATTATTTCAACACAAATCCAAACACATTAGAATACCTGTAAGAGTACACTGATTTGACTATCACACTGAGTCAACTACCTGTGGTAATGAACTATAAGATATAAGATATAACATTAAACACTGTGCAATACGTATAACACAGAAAATAAATCCTCACAAGACAGTTTAAACACCGACTGAAACTGTGCCGACTGACTATATCTATCACACTAGCTACACTGATTGAAAAAAATATCAACAAAAATACATTAATTCACTATAGCACAATTACTTGAATCACTTTCAAGTCTGATAACAGCTTGATCAAAATAATATCAATACTGCGAAGTACTATAAATGTCACAAATAACACACAAATTTTAACATAAACAGTAAATAAACACTAGGACATTACAACATGAAACATATATCACTCACCTCACTATAGCTCCTCCTTGCAGTCCTCCTGCGGGTTAGTAAAGTGTAAAGAACTGTGCAGGACAAGAAATAGAAATAGTGCAGAATAGTTGGGCAAGAATAATTCAGACCAAGATTAACACAGGGAATGTCAAAAATTGAACTCCCTAAATTTTCACTAGGATTTCAAACAAACGAAAAAATTGAAAAATACCTCAATCACTATATGATTTCAAAATTACACAGCAAATATGTTTATACGTTCAACATGAACAATAACCTAAATTCAAATGTCACACATATTGACTGAAACCACTAGAAAAAATAAACAGAAAAATAATCCTATCACGAAAACATATGACAATACACTGATTTTCACAAATACACAATATCACTTGACAAAACCTATCTAAATCAATGAAAACACTGTTCCCAATATATTAATGAATGAAAACACTGGTGTACACCATATAGTTACCTGATCAAAAACACACACAAAAATATAACACTTTGAAAATTCACACTTCACCGTAACAACAGCTGATCGTAACTTCTGCTAATATGGAACGAAAGTTCCTCCACAATTCAACGTGAATTCCTTATATATATGCGGCACTACCGAATGTACTGATGCATCAGATTTCATATATAAAAAACACTATGTAATGATTCACATCCACAACACTATCTCCCGGGGTTCCTCCGTCTAAATCACTGGCCATACCTGACCGTATATGTATACATGTGTAGACTTTCAGTAAGCACTCAATTTCCGACGCTTCTCTATCGTCATCCGACCATCTGGTCCGGTTCATTCCACACTGTGACCCCAAAATCCACATTGGCCACCAATGTCACAGGGCTCACTTGCACATCAACGCCTGGCGTAGGTTCGATTGTTTATTTTCTGTACGTATAGGGATAGGGCCTAAAACATACAATATATACACTCATAATCTACAGTAAAAACATGATAAAACAATACAATATTGCACATAATTAATTCCACGCGTATATACACAATACAACATATATATATTATATCTATAGTAATTCAATATAAATATCTTACCACAGCGTTAAATAAGCATCTTTCCAATATAAATTGGAAAGTCTTTAAATTAGTGACAACTATCTCGTAAGAGTTCATCTATAGATCTGCACTGATAAACAGTCCAGAATAACCAGAAAAGGGATTAGATTAGCAAGGAGCCAATGCATTCAAACCTTTCAT
>CM026402.1:14981594-15052777 GCA_014843695.1 Archivesica marissinica
AGGTTTGTGTCATACAATGTTGACTTCTTTCTTGTGTCATAAAGTGTTGACTTTCTTGTGAAAAGAGCATTCATGTCACTCATGTGTTACATTTGTAATTCCTGCATTACAGGCTCCAAGAGAGAAAGTTATCACAAAGTATGATTTTCCAGGAAAGGTGAGTACGCTATGATTGCCTACTACGCTATAGAGCGACTTGAGCGAAGTGCTCGCTTTTATCCCCCGCCACTTCGCCTAAAATAGACAGAAGGGCGACATCCATTTCGCCTTATTTCTGAAGGGCATACTAGCTAATTAATGGTAATCCGTATGTCACTAAATTTTGAGTCTCGAAATACACACGATGAAATACAGCCCGCGAGTTATAAGATAATCTGACAAAATATTATGTACAAAAATATAAACGGTTGTATATATATATATATACATTACGGGTGCATCATGGCAATGAATAGTGATCACTATTCGAATATTCGGTCGGGAAGGTATTCGAATATTCGATATATTTCTATCAAAAACTCAAAATCACTCAAACTTTTATAAAAATTGCCAAATAAACCTAATTTCTTTTCTTACGCGTAGACGTCATCTTCTTCCTATAAGGACATGCAAATATGACGACGACTCATTCAGTTATTGTTATCGGACACCGTACATTCATGGACGTTTTCACAAATGAAGCCATTGTCACTTGAACTGCTTTCTGTTGAATGGTTTTTGTTTTTCAAATGATTATTCAGATTGATGTTGTACCTGAATTATGTTAAATCCAATTTGCATAGGTTATACCTAGCAGTTTTGTTATTCTCAGAGTGATTGAAGTCTTTCCATGTGACTGAGCAGACAGCATTTTGAGGACAATATCATAAAAGTCTTACTTTAAATAGTACTTTTTGGTAATATTGAGCGGTTAATTAAAAATTTAAGTTACATACATGTAATAACTAATTAATAAAGATTAAAACTGTATGGATGTTACTGTAAAGTACCTGTAATATTTCTAAACAGTTTTGACATCATAATTAAGCACTACCTACCTTAGCACCTACTGTAATTATCTGATTACATGAGTGTCAATTAACACATGCCATGGATGCGACAACAACATGGTTTATTCACACATCCTGGGGCGATTTCTTTTGTATTGGAAGGTTTTATGATGGTTTCAAAAGAAAACAACGTATCTGATTTTATGACAGTTTATTTCATTTTTGCAAATATAATATTTTTTCCAAATAGTATTCGGGGACGTCCGAGCGAATATTCATTGCCATCCCTAATATACATGTATATAGTAAATGTATTGATTAAGGAATGTTTGATACTTAAACGGTTAGACAACAATAAATTCCCTTATGGAAACCTGGCAAAAAGTCCATACCGGTTTTTAAGTGTGTAAAGGAGTAGCTATAATTTTCACATAATGTCCCCCCCCCCAAATTACAATATTTCTCTAAGCATATTTTATTATCAGCAAAGTGAAATAGTTTAAAACAAATTACTTTATCTGAAGCTAACATTTGCGAAGTTAAACAGTTACTTAAAATAGTTATCAAAATATGTTTGTTTCTGTTTAGGATCCTGAGGACTTGCCATTCAAGAAAGGAGAAATTCTTGTAATAATCTCAAAAGACGAAGAGAAATGGTGGCACGCCAAAAATAAAGATGGGAAAACAGGACAGATTCCTGTACCATATGTAACAATAATAAAGGTAAGCTAATACTGAGCGAGAGGAAAGGTGGTTGTAGCCATGTGCATGTTGCTAGAGTCGTATATAGTTTCATGATATCAGTACAAATTACATACCCCCCCCTCCTCCATCTATGGACTGGGTTAGGGTTTGGTATTATGCTTATATTTAGGGTTTCTGGGTTAGGGTTTGGTATTATGCTTATATTTAGGGTTTCTGGGTTAGGGTTTGGTATTATGCTTATATTTAGGGTTTCTGGGTTAGGGTTTGGTATTATGCTTAGATTCTGGGTTAGGGTTTGGTATTATGCTTAGATTCAGGGTTTCTGGGTTTTTAATGGTGGGATTTTGTCAGCCTTTATCAATTATGGACAAAGCGTTTTGCAGCAAAAAAAGAAATGGGTGTCCCGCAAGGCAGTATTTTATCTGTTACACTTTTTAATATTAAAATAAATAACATTTGTGAAATGCCTTGGCAAATATGCTGAGTGTTCTTTATATATAGATGATTTTGTTATATGTTATCGATCAAAGTCTATGGCTACTTAGTACCATTGAACGCCATCTTCAACTTTGTTTAAATAAAGTGCAGATATGGGCTTTAAATAACGGTTTTCGATTTTCGAAGACCAAAACCAATTGTATTCACTTTTGTTTCCTTTGCACAACATGCTATCAAAATTTTCATCCAATTTCTGTTCTTATTATTAAATTACTAGATCTCGACAGATATTCTACAGTATACCGAATGGGTTTGTTCATCAATTACATAACACGATTTTGATAAAATCACAATTATCTATCATACCGAACATTGGTTAGGGAACAACAGTAAAAGCAAAGGATTCCAGCTATAAAAAAACGCTATAAATTTTGGGATAAATCAGACTATCTACCAAGGGAGGTAACAGAAAAACCAGTAATGTCTCTCATATCCTATTGAGAGGGGGATGTTGTTCTCCTGAGATAAGGTATATGTATGTGGATGGTGGATAAGATCTTCTGCATTATGTTTGTATTAGGGGTGGCAACGAATATTCGCTCGGACGTCCAAACATCCGAATACTATTCCAGTATTCGGAAAAATATTATATAATTTGATAATATGAAATAAACTGTCAGACACGTTGTTTTCTTTTGAAACCATCATAAAACCTTCCAATACAAAAGAAATCGCCCCAGGATGTGTGAATAAACCATGTTAATTGACACTCTGCCATGTAATCGGTTAATTACAGTATGTGCTAAGGTAGGTAGTGCTTAATTATGATGTCAAAGCTGTTTACAGACAGTTTGCAACAACATCCACACCCATGTATCTTACATTTTTAATTAACTGCTCAATATAGTCCGCCTCCGTGGTCGAGTGGTTAAGGTCGCTGACTTGTCACTGATGGTCACGGGTTCGAGCCCCGCTCAGACCGTGTTTTATTTATATGAAAAAGTTGGCAGTTTCTTACGGAGGTTGGTGCACCCAAGTACTGGTTAACCGCAGGAGCCTGCCCAGGAAAGGTGTTGTTAGGTAAACTGCCCGCCGGCGATATAGCCCAAAAATGGTGCTAATGCAGGCGTAAAACCCAATATATAACATACCGGTAACATAACTGCTCAATATTACCAAAAAGTACTATTTAAAGTACGATTTTTTATTATATTGTCCGCAAAAATGCCAATTTGAGTGATTTTGAAGTTTTTGATAGAATTGATCGAATATTCGTATAGTAAAATCGCTATTCGTTGCCATCCCTAGTTTGTACTACTAATCATGTATTGGTATGGCAGATTTGACTTGTTATTACAAACTATGCCACCTTTTCATTCCTTCAGGATGATGACCCTTTGATATCAATAGAAGCACAGGTACCAGAACCTCCACAGCCCGCTCCACCACCTGCAGACCCATCACCCGTGAGTTCTCATTCTCTCGTGTGTGCTGTTAGTTTCGATCCCCATCGATCGTAGTGTCACTATATTTAACGAAAGAGCCAGCCATTGGTTTAAACATATTTATTCGACATTATATAACATAATTTGCTACAAATAATTATGTACAGTCAAACCTGTGTTAATGGTCACCTCTATAAGCAGCCAATCTGCATTAAGCAGCTAGTTTACAGATTCCCAATATGTTGTTTTGCTATACATTTGACCTCTATTAAGCAGCCACCTGTGCTAAGCAGCCACTTTCTGTGATTCCCTTGACTGGCTGCTTAAGGCAGGTTTGATTGTGCACAATAAAAACAAGTGGATTGAAATGAAAGCTAAAAGGCCAGCCATTTCCGACTGATATGTGGAAACATCAGTAATCTCAACATCTGTACGTCCCGATTTCCTATCCTTACTGTCAGGCTGATAGGCAACCAGTGACCAGTATTCCACTGCCAGTTCACCAGTCAAGCATGGTATAGCAAAATTGAACTCTTGGTGAAGCTTGAACCTTTGACCTCACTGTGAATGCGAACGCCGTAACCATGGAGATAGTATGTGGTGAACTGTATGCCAATATACTGTACCCGGATGAGTGGGAACAATCGTAACTAAAATGAAAAGCATGAACCCTTTTTGTGGGATATAAACATATACTGAACAAAATATGTAACTTCTGCAAACTTTGCTTCAAAACAAACCAGTGTAATAATTGTTCTATATGCGTTCAAAGAGTGTTCCATGATGCATCATTTGGTGCAAACATTATGGCCATAGGTTAGCAGAAGCTGGGAGCAATTTTGACCAAATGTACAATGTAGTGTTTAAAAACAAAAATACCATTTAATATCTTGTATGACTACCACTTGAATTTACCACTGCATCGCATCGCAGGTGCATATAATTGACCTGCAGTGCATCGCAGGTGCATATAATTGACCTGCAGTGCATCACAGGTGCATAGAATTGACCTGCAGTGCATCACAGGTGCATAGAATTGACCTGCAGTGCATCACAGGTGCATACAATTGACCTGCAGTGCATCACAGGTGCATAGAATTGACCTGCAGTGCATCACAAGTGCAAAGAATTGACCTGCAGTGCATCGCAGGTGCATAGAATTGACCTGCAGTGCATCACAGGTGCATAGAATTGACCTGCAGTGCATCACAGGTGCATACAATTGACCTGCAGTGCATCACAGGTGCATAGAATTGACCTGCAGTGCATCACAAGTGCATAGAATTGACCTGCAGTGCATCGCAGGTGCATAGAATTGACCTGCAGTGCATCGCAGGTGCATAGAATTGACCTGCAGTGCATCACAGGTGCATAGAATTGACCTGCAGTGCATCACAGGTGCATAGAATTGACGTGCAGTGCATCACAGGTGCATAGAATTGACCTGCAGTGTATCGCAGGTGCATAGAATTGACCTGCAGTGCATCACAGGTGCATAGAATTGACCTGCAGTGCATCACAGGTGCATATAATTGACCTGCAGTGCATCGCAGGTGCATAGAATTGACCTGCAGTGCATCACAGGTGCATAGAATTGATCTGCAGTGCATCACAGGTGCATAGAATTGACCATAGAGTGTTGATTTTTGCCTGTGGAATATTCCAGAATGAGCGTTTGACCATGATAGAACCATCACTAGATTCTAGACTGTATACTTCAGCAGCAACCTGTACTGACACAGTCTAGGCTGTATACCTTGGCAGCAACCTGTACTGACACAGTCTAGACTGTATACTTCAGCAGCAACCTGTACTGACACAGTCTAGACTGTATACTTCAGCAGCAACCTGTACTGACACAGTCTAGGCTGTATTCTTCAGCAGCAACCTGTACTGACACAGTCTAGGCTGTATACCTCAGCAGCAACCTGTACTGACACAGTCTAGGCTGTATACTTCAGCAGCAACCTGTACTGACACAGTCTAGACTGTATACTTCAGCAGCAACCTGTACTGACACAGTATAGGCTGTATACTTCAGCAGCAACCTGTACTGACACAGTCTAGACTGTATTCTTCAGCAGCAACCTGTACTGACACAGTCTAGGCTGTATTCTTCAGCAGCAACCTGTACTGACACAGTCTAGGCTGTATACTTCAGCAGCAACCTGTACTGACACAGTCTAGGCTGTATTCTTCAGCAGCAACCTGTACTGACACAGTCTAGACTGTATACTTCAGCAGCAATGTGTACTGACACAGTCTAGGCTGTATACTTCAGTAGTTAACTTTCTGCTCTTTATGTATTTCAGCCATCATTAAAAATTCCCAAGTTACCAGCCATAGCTTTAGTGGTTCAAACAAGAATACCAAGTCTTTATGACAAGACACAACTACGCTTGAATGTAAGTATGCTTTTAAGCTTATTACCAGTATTAATTCCCGATTAATACTGCGCTCCACCACTGCTGAGTATGTAAACATTACAAACGATGTACCAATTAAACATTACAAATGATGTACCAATTAAACATTACAAACAATGTACCAATTAAACATTACAAACATTACAAACGATGTACCAATTAAACATTACAAACGATGTACCAATTAAACATTACAAATGATGTACCAATTAAACATTATAAACAATGTACCAATTAAACATTACAAATGATGTACCAATTAAACATTACAAACGATGTATCAATTAAACATTACAAACGATGTATCAATTAAACATTACAAACGATGTATCAATTAAACATTACAAACGATGTATCAATTAAACATTACAAACGATTACCAATTAAACATTACAAACGATGTATCAATTAAACATTACAAACGATTACCAATTAAACATTACAAACGATGTATCAATTAAACATTACAAACGATTACCAATTAAACATTACAAGCGATTACCAATTAAACATTACAAGCGATGTACCAATTTCAGAAAATATATATAATTTACTACTAATGGAGACCAGTGACTGGATTTGGTATTATTTACCTCCAAAATAGCTCTAAAATGATCAACTTGTGTCATCAAACAGTGGCCTTTACTTAGACAATGCATGTTTTTATTGGATATGCAATTTACCACAAATTACAACTAAATTCAAAAAGCTGAATGCTATGGAATGCAGTGTTCATGGCATTTTTTTAACGTTTATTTATCGTCGCTACCGGTTGCCCATATGAGCGATGCCTCCTGAAGAGATTAGTCAATTAATGCATTGATACAGACAGAGACCCATTCCAGAGTCTCCTCTGGTTCTTTATGTGCACGGTGTAAAGCGCACCGACACAAGACCTCGGTTTAAAGTCCCATCTGAAAGACTGTTAATTTTATTAGCGTCAGACGGGGGATTGAACCTGCGCTCCCTGGATTACCAGTCCAACGTGTTGACCACTGAACTACAGATCCGTCTGTGAGTGTTCATGGCATAAGTTAAACCTTCCATATATAGTGCCAAGATTCTCATGCACAGGCAAACCTGTGTTGGTGGTCACCTCCATTAAGCAGCCAACCTGCATTAAGTAGCCAGTTTCCAGATTCCCAATATGTTGTTTTATTATACATTTGACTTCTATTAAGCAGCCACCTGTGCTTAAGACAGGTTTGACTGTATTGGGGAGAAATTTGATGATTGAACTGAATCATTGGCTCAGCATAAAACTGTACATATACCATACAGAATGCAGAAGGAACTGTTACTACGGAGAATGCAGTAAGCCAAATACCGAGATGGATCAGTCCATTACAAAACTGTACTAAGTACATATACCGTACAGAAGGCAGATTGAACTGTTACTATGGAGAATGCAATAAGCCAAATACCGAGATGGATCAGTCCATTACAAAACTGTACTAAGTACATATACCGTACTGCAGGCTGATTGAACTGTTACTACGGAGAATGCAGTAAGCCAAATACCGAGATGGATCAGTCCATTACAAAACTGTACTAAGTACATATACCGTACAGAAGGCAGATTGAACTGTTACTATGGAGAATGCAATAAGCCAAATACCGAGATGGATCAGTCCATTACAAAACTGTACTAAGTACATATACCGTACTGCAGGCAGATTGAACTGTTACTACGGAGAATGCAGTAAGCCAAATACCGAGATGGATCAGTCCATTACAAAACTGTACTAAGTACATATACCGTACAGAAGGCAGATTGAACTGTTACTATGGAGAATGCAATAAGCCAAATACCGAGATGGATCAGTCCATTAAAAACTGTATAAGTACATATACCGTACTGCAGGCAGATGGAACTGTTACTATGGAGAATGCAATAAGCCAAATACCGAGATGGATCAGTCCATTATCAGTGGATGAAGGGTTAATATGAAATCTCCCGTTCAGTTTTTTTTTACTCACTTTCTACCGGAATGTGGCTTGCTTTCTCTCAGCAATGGAAAATTGCGTCATATATGACCAAAAAGGCGGGAAATGAGAGATGATATTCCTATTTATCAGTTGATGGTACGGTTTTCGCCAGATCGGTCATGTGGGTTTTCTCCGGGTACTCCGGTTTCCTCCCACACTAATGACCACATTTACGCTTTCATCTGCGCCAGCGTGAGTGATTAATATAAGTTGTTAAAGCTTGCTTCGCAATCGTTGTAAGATAAATAAAGTTTAAACTTTATTTATCAATTTAATACACTACAAGCAATAACATAACAATAGCTGTCTCTGACTTTGAACATTTTAAAATTTTGCCTTGTGCGACCTGATCAATGTGACGAGACACTTTACAACACTACAGTTGCCAGTACACTAAGCGCATAGTAAGCGTCTAAAACAACTTCAGACAAGCAGGAATGCGTTGTCTTGTTTTTAGACCAGCGGCTCAAGTGGAATTTTCAGCTGGATTTTTGGCCGAGGGAATGGGTCCGATTAACGGACCCAAATTTGTCCAATGAAAAAAGTTGCTATGTTAATTTCTTTGTATATTTCAGGAAGGCGAGACAGTGACAGTAACCAAAATTAACGCAAACGGACAATGGGAGGGAGAAAGTAATGGAAAAGCAGGGTTCTTTCCCTTTACTCATGTAAAATTTCTTGACGACTCGTAGTAATAGTGTACTAGTGAAATTCAATTATGCAGATTTGTGTAAAATAATACCGTACTGGAATTGTAGCTGCCTCGTGAATTGGACTCGTGAAATTCATTGAATCACAGAATATGCAAGTATTACATTATCGAATGAGTGAAGATCAATGGCATGGCATACTCAAGAACTCTGTGCTTAACCCCGTAACCTGCCGTATCAATTGGACGGAAAGGGCAAACAACATATATCCAGATCAGCCGTGGCGTAACGCCACGTCTGATCAGGATCTATGTTGTTTGCTATTCAGTGTTTTAGCTCCACTATCCGAATAGCAAATGACATAGAGCCTGATCTGGGTCTTTGCGGTTTGCAAAAGCGACTTTAGTCGTGATTGGCAAGTTAAGGGTTAATATTGTCTACCAAGATTGTTCGAAAACAGTTTGATTTACATGGTTTAAAGCGGCATAAGATCGGAAAAAATTAATGTTTTGATATGCCACACAAAAGCGAAATAAGTAATGTTTTGATATGCTGCACAAAAGCGAAATAATTAATCTAATAAGCAAATGTTGTATACGACATTCGTTGAAATGAGAAATTGATATAAGCTGAAACAGATTTATGGGTCTAGTGGTTATGGTCGTATACTTCACATCATTTGCCCCTCACCACTGTAGGTTCGATTTCCACTGGGGGTGTCGAGTTATTTCATGTGAGGAAGCTATCCAGCTGGATTGCAGTAGGTCGGTGGTTCTACCCGGGTGCCCGTCCGTGCCTGCACTGCTGCACGGAGGGGCATGCAGGGTCTTCCTCCACCATCCGTGCCTGCACTGCTGCACGGATGGGCATGCAGGGTCTTCCTCCACCATCCGTGCCTGCACGGAGGGGCATGCAGGGTCTTCCTCCACCATCCGTGCCTGCACTGCTGCACGGAGGGGCATGCAGGGTCTTCCTCCACCATCCGTGCCTGCACTGCTGCACGGAGGGGCATGCAGGGTCTTCCTCCACCATCCGTGCCTGCACTGCTGCACGGAGGGGCATGCAGGGTCTTCCCACCATCCATGCCTGCATTGCTGCACGGAGGGGCATGCAGGGTCTTCCTCCACCATCCGTGCCTGCACTGCTGCACGGAGGGGCATGCAGGGTCTTCCTCCACCATCCGTGCCTGCACTGCTGCACGGAGGGGCATGCAGGGTCTTCCTCCACCATCCGTGCCTGCACTGCTGCACGGAGGGGCATGCAGGGTCTTCCTCCACCATCCGTGCCTGCACTGCTGCACGGAGGGGCATGCAGGGTCTTCCTCCACCATCCGTGCCTGCACTGCTGCACGGAGGGGCATGCAGGGTCTTCCTCCACCATCCGTGCCTGCACTGCTGCACGGAGGGGCATGCAGGGTCTTCCTCCACCATCCGTGCCTGCACTGCTGCACGGAGGGGCATGCAGGGTCTTCCTCCACCATCCGTGCCTGCACTGCTGCACGGAGGGGCATGCAGGGTCTTCCTCCACCAATAATAGCTGGAGAGTCGCCGTATCATCTAAACTGTTGATGCGACTTTAAACCCAAAAAATAAACAAATTGAATTCACTTGGGTATCCTCAATATGAGCAGATTAAATGTTCGTGCACATTTACTGTTATATCTCACCCTTTGCACCTGTGCATGAATAATTTAAACCAGCGTTCAGGGTTCCCTCTGTCTGAATGTTTGTCTGAGCCACTTCTGTAGCCAATTGAAAAACACTGGAGCCAATTTAAAAAACTTGAAGCCAACTAAGAGCCATATAGGTCACAAATAAATATTTGAAGCCATGCATTTGACAAAACATGTGCCCCAAAAGAAAAAAAGTTGCGCCAATATTTGTTTTTTGTCGCAATTGGCGACCGACAGCGGGAACCCTGAGTATCCAACCCCACCGAACAGTAGAATGCAATAATAAACACAAGTCGGAAGTCATGATAGCGCAGTGGATGCGAAAGGACCGGAGTTCAAGCCCCGCTGGAGCCGTTACGATTGTGCCCTTAGGTAAGGCATTTAAATTCCACACTGCCTCTTCTCTCTCCCTCGTGGCGATGGATTCCATCAGGAATGAGGTCTCGAGAGTGATTAATAAGTTGAAAGAATTTGCTTAGGCAATCGAGCTAAAATAAATTTGTATGAACTAAACACATGTCGCTGAATATCCTACTTAATTAAATTAACATATTTTTAAGAATATTTGATTTTATGCCGCTTTAAAGATCCAGGACCTTCTCTTCCACCAGCGGCAAATGAGACAGATTCATGAAAGTGGCAAATGTAATGAGCGACAAAAAGTCACGTACATTTAGGCGACCCAAATGTAATAATTTTGTCAAGACCAACAGTTTTGGGTTGAAAATAACAAAAGGTTTTCAAAACTCATGCGAGACCCTAGTTGACTCTTTAGATATTAGTGAAAGTGTAAAGGAATGGATTGAGAACTATTGGTGAATTGTCATCATGGAATATTCGTATTGATGAATGAAAAGCCTGGTACATGCACATTTTGCATGTACCACAAACGATTAAGGTAGTTTTTATAAACCTGATGTTATATTATTATGCAGTATATATTAAGCTAAAACCTCTGCTTTATATTTTAGAGATGTAATTACGAGGATTGTTTGGAGATTTTTTGTATTTTTTCAGCTTTGTTGGTACGTAATGACTCTGTATGGTACTTAATGCCTCATGCTGGTACTTAGTGCCTCATGCTGGTACTTAGTGCTTCATGCTGGTACTTAGTGCCTCATGCTGGTACTTAGTGCTTCATGCTGGTACTTAGTGCCTCATGCTGGTACTTAGTGCCTCATGATGGTACTTAGTGCCTCATGCTGGTACTTAGTGCCTCATGCTGGTACTTAGTGCCTCATGATGGTACTTAGTGCCTCATGCTGGTACTTAGTGCCTCATGCTGGTACTTAGTGCCTCATGCTGGTACTTAATTCCTCATGCTTGTACTTAGTGCCTCATGCTGGTACTTAGTGCCTCATGCTGGTACTTAATGCCTCATGATGGTACTTAGTGCCTCATGCTGGTGATTAATGCCACATGCTGGTGATTAATGCCACATGCTGGTACTTAATTCCTCATGGTGGTACTTAATGCCTCAGGCTGGTACTTAGTGCCTCATACTGGTACTTAGTGCCTCATACTGGTGATTAATGACACATGCTGGTATCATGGTGGTACTTGGTGACATGCTGGTTTTGTAATGACACATACTGGTAGTTAATGATGTGCTAGATGGATACAGAAGGCACAGTTCGCTTTCAAATTTAATGCTATTGTTATTGATAGCGGATTTCTTACATTTTGAGGAGCATCACTTGTGGAAACCTTATTTCTTTAGTGTGCAATTGATTCTGCTTAAAGCAAATGTGTGTAAAGAATGAAATGAAACTTTAGAGCATGTGCTTGACCCTTTTGATGTTACTGAATGAAGGGGGAACCTTCAAGCTGGATGTTAGAAATACATTGTCGTATATATAATTAATGTCCAGAGGGTATTGATTGCGAGTGTTTAGTTTTGCCTTATTTCCAATTATACAATTATACAAATATAGAAATAATTACAGATAGTAATATTTTATTTTTAAAATTCATTTATACCGTTACACAATTTAAAAAAATGCAAACTGAATTTCCACGAAATAAATCCCATCATGAAATTCTGCCACTATGTTTATATATATGTGAGCGAATTCCGTGAATTTGGTGTAAATCATGGTGGTGTGAATTGATTCTGTGACGTTGCTTTGGTGTAATTCATGCCGGTGTGAATGGATTCTGTGGTGTTGCTTTGGTGTAAATGTAATTCATGCCGGTGTGAATGGATTCTGTGACGTTGCTTTGGTGTAAATGTAATTCATGCCAGTGTGAATGGATTCTGTGACATTGTTTTGGTGTAAATGTAAATCATGCCGGTGTGAATGGATTCTGTGACGTTGCTTTGGTGTAATTCATGCCGGTGTGAATGGATTCTGTGGCGTTGCTTTGGTGTAAATGTAAATCATGCCGGTGTGAATGGATTCTGTGACGTTGCTTTGGTGTAATTCATGCCGGTGTGAATGGATTCTGTGACGTTGCTTTGGTGTAATTGCTCTTTGGTGTAATTCATGCCGGTGTGAATGGATTCTGTGACGTTGCTTTGGTGTAAATGTAAATCATACCGGTGTGAATGGATTCTGTGACGTTGCTTTGGTGTAATTCATGCCGGTGTGAATGGATTCTGTGATGTTGCTTTGGTGTAATTCATGCCAGTGTGAATGGATTCTGTGATGTTGCTTTGGTGTAATTCCGGTGTGAATGGATTCTGTGACGTTGCTTTGGTGTAAATGTAAATCATGCCAGTGTGAATGGATTCTGTGACTTTGCTTTGGTGTAAATGTAATTCATGCCGGTGTGAATGGATTCTGTGGCATTGCTTTGGTGTAATTCATGCCGGTGTGAATGGATTCTGTGACGTTGCTTTGGTGTAATTCATACCGGTGTGAATGGATTCTGTGACGTTGCTTTGGTGTAAATGTAAATCATGCCAGTGTGAATGGATTCTGTGATGTTGCTTTGGTGTAATTCATGTCGGTGTGAATGGATTCTGTGACGTTGCTTTGGTGTAAATGTAATTCATGCCGGTGTGAATGGATTTTGTGACGTTTTGGTGTAAATGTAAATCACGCCGGTGTGACTGGATTCTGTGACGTTGTTTTGGTGTAAATGTAATTCATGCCGGTATGAATGGATTCTGTGACGTTGCTTTGGTGTAATTCATGCCGGTGTGAATGGATTCTGTGACGTTGCTTTGGTGTAAATGTAATTCATGCCGGTATGAATGGATTCCGTGACGTTGTTTTGGTGTAAATGTAAATCATGCCAGTGTGAATGGATTCTGTGACGTTGCTTTGGTGTAATTCATGCCGGTGTGAATGGATTCTGTGACGTTGCTTTGGTGTAATTCATGCCGGTGTGAATGGATTCTGTGACGTTGTTTTGGTGTAATTCATGCAGGTATGAATGGATTCTGTGACGTTGTTTTGGTGTAAATGTAAATCATGCCAGTGTCAATGGATTCTGTGACGTTGCTTTGGTGTAATTCATGCCGGTGTGAATGGATTCTGTGACGTTGCTTTGGTGTAATTCATGCCGGTGTGAATGGATTCTGTGGCGTTGCTTTGGTGTAATTCAGGTCGGTGTGAATGGAAATCAAATAGTAGTTGGTGCTGTTGTTTTAATAATGCCGTCTGTTAAACAAGCTTCAGATGCGAATGGCCCAGAGTTCGAGCCCCACTGGAGCCGTTACGATTGTGCCCTTAGGCAAGGCATTTAAAATTCCACGTTGCCTCTTCTCCCTCCCTCGTGGCGATGGATTCCATCAGGAATGAGGTCTCGAGAGTGATTAATATAAGTTGAAAAAACTTGTTTCGCAATCGAGCTAAAATAAATTTGTATAAACTAAACTATTAAACAAGCTGCATGCAAAGTTCCATCAGCAAAGATAAATACTTACATAGGATATTAACATTTTATCATTTACTATTGTTTTGTTTACTTTATTCACATGGGGATTTCACGTACTATATTTGTAAAGATTTGGAAAATTTGAGATGAAATGTTACATTGCTTTCAGTTGGATGTGTAGAGTTTTCTACCGGCTAGATAGATGGCTACGTTGCCTTCAGTTGTATGTGTGGAGTTTTCTACTGGCTAGATAGATGGCTACGTTGCTTCAGTTGTATGTGTAGAGTTTTCGACCGGCTAGATAGATGGCTACGGTATTGCTAAATGTTGGATATGTGATGGATGACAAGGTGTTCAAACTGTTACGAATGCTATATCTGATATACAATGTACTTGTTTCGTTTGTTTTGTGTTTAACAATTATGCAAATGGTCAGTACTCATACTATATAGTTATGTTAACAAATAGTATTTATGTATGTTCTTATTTGTCTGGTTTGCACCAGGCCTTAGAGTTGAAAAGCGTGTCCACAATCTGAACTGAATCTACTCCAAATACAGAACAGCCGATCATACAATGTTCGGCCTGGATCAAAGGCAGCAAGGCCAAAGGTTTCTAGGTAGAACATGTTTGTTTATTATAGTGTCACCCCTATTTAAAGGGCCAACCATTTCTGACTTATGAGACACCTCTTTTTACATCAGTATTTCCCGAATCCTATGCTTGTATGCCAGGCTGGTAGGCAAGCGGTAACCATTATTTAACTAACCGGCCATATCAGAACGAACCCCTGTCGAGATTCGGATCTTCGACCTCCCCCTCCATAGGCAGACTCCTTAACCACTAGGCCACGGAGAAGGTAGATGTAAACATTTTACCTTGATTTGGGCCTTTGTTAAATGTTAATACAGCATTAGCAATTATGCGATCATGTAGCACAGAAACTTGTGTGTATATACACCAAGAGCCTTAGTTAATCTGTGATTGGCTGCACGTAAACGCAGTCTGACCAATCATTTGACCCGCTCCTTAACCCTTTCAACACCACAGACCTCTAAATAGGCTTACAAAAAGTGTAGATCCAGATGAGCCGGCTCGTGACGAGCCGTCTCATCAGGATCTGCACTTTTTGCCAGTGATATGACTATTTTTAGACATAATTACCCATTTTGATAAATGAACTTGTCCAAATGTGATTTTCTGATTCATTTATTGGTTTATGAATATCATGGACCAGTCCATGTGAGTTACTTGGTGTTGAAAGGGTTAAGCTGTGTGACTAGGACTGTAAAACTATGTATGATAATGAACTATTCCTTGTATTGGCAAGTACGCTTAACCCTTTCCCTCATAGAATCACCTCTTGACGCCATTACCAATACAATATACATCGACAATGTAGTAGCCAAACCAATGTTCATAATAAAGGTCAGATGCTCGTGTAGTCCCAGTAATACCTATGGAGGTGGGATAGATATGGCAACTACCAGTACTTATCCACTGCACGATAGCTAAATGGCTGTCGTTTTGTATGGAGATATAATAGTAAATTAACCTAAATCTCTATGAAGGAAAGGGTTAATCTATGGTTGGTGGTGAATACAGTATTACTTTCCTGTAATAAATGTGCATCATAAATGTTGATTAATCACATTCAAGTCGTATTTCTTGTACAAACTGATTGCCACAATTTCTAATAAGGTTGTTATCGTGTAAGTGTACTTGTAAAACGATTATTACCCGAGTAAGTGACTCTGTAAAGAACTTGTGGAAGTCGTGATAGCGCAGTGGATGCACGTTCGCTTCAGGTGCGAAAGGTCCGGAGTTCGAGCCCCGCTGGAGCCGTTACGATTGTGCCCTTAGGCAAGGCATTTAAATTCCACGTTGCCTCTTCTCTCTCCCTCGTGGCGATGGATTCCATCAGGAATGAGGTCTCGAGAGTGATTAATATAAGTTGAAATAACTTGTTTCGCAATCGAGCTAAAATAAATTTGTATAAACTAAAGAACTGCAATGAATGAAAGACATTTCAAATGTACTCGGGAGGATTTTATGACTATCCTAGTCTTGGTTTAGATACCGATAAATGCCGTTCTGCTTTGTCCACGACCACTCGCATTCTAGGCACGTGATCGTAATTTAGGTAAGTTCTAAAAATAGCGCACTGTATGCAAATATTAAGGAACCAAACGCGCGCTTTCTCATTTCTCCCAAAATTTCTGACGTATGATGAACTTTGATATTAGCATGATTTATTAACATAAATAACTGAACACTTGCATACAGGAATATGACTTATTAATATTAACCCTTTCAACACTATAGACCTCTAAATAGGCTTACAAAAAGTGTAGATTCCGATGAGCTGGCTAGTTATCACGAACCGTCTCGTCAGGATCTGCACCTTATGCCAGTAATATTATTATTTTTAGACAAAATTACCCATTTTGATAAATGAACTGGCCCAATTGTAATTTTCTTATTAATTTATTGGTCTAAAAATATCATGCGCCGGTCCATGTCAGTTACTTGGTGTTGAATGGGTTAAAACGTTACTTGTTAAGATTATGATTATGTAAAGTTTATTTTGATACTTGTGCATGGTTGTTTCAGGCTGTTTCTGATTGTGCAAACCTGTGTGTTTGTGTAGAGTCTTCCATTATGTATATGTCCAATTGTGTGTCAAATGTACATAAACTCAAAAGTCAAGGAAATGTGATATTTCTTTGAATTAGATATTTGTATTTGCAAGCGTTTTACATAGAACATTTTCTGGGTGCCAATATATGCATTTATAACTTATGAGAATGCTGTAGCAAGTTCTTTGTTACTCGATTTTATTCAATCTTGGTCACAAATGTACATTTTGATCACTATTTTTACAATCGTACCCTTTAGCATTAACCGTACATACTCGCCTATAAGACAAGATTTTTGCCACCAGATTATTTGTCTTAAAGTGGCTTCCCATCTTATAAGTGAGTGCTAAAATAAACAAATTTATATGTTATAAATGGTATTCATAATTCTCTTTTCGAAAAAAATGCACTTGAAATTTCTTGCACTTGCACTGACCAAACCTGCAATTTATACTTGTGTCTTGTGTCCATTTTATCAACCCGGCTTATATATAAGTGCATGCCAAAACCCACAGATTTCAGGACCAAAGTAGTGGGTCATCTTATAGGAGTATGGACGGTCATTATGTGAAATTGCAATATAAATGCAGCTGTAGTGTCCTCCGTAGCACCAGTGTTTCATACTGTGTTTATGTGACTACAGGGTGTCCAAATGAGCACGTTTAATAGAGTGAACGTAACGGCCATTGTTAGTGAACGTAACATACAGTCAGTCGCAAAAGTTAGCATACATGAATATAATCGTAAATAATTTGATTATCAAAAACCTTCCAAGTTTGGCAGGTATATAAAAGGACGCAAGTGTGACAAGCTCGTAAATCATGTATCATGAATATTCAGTAAGATAATGAATTGGGCATGACACTACACAAATCAGAATCTCAATAGCGCATATGGATGCCATTGGCTGCTAGATATGCCACACATCACCGTCGCATAGAGTCGTCTCGTGGTTCTAACCATCGTTTCGACCAATTAGAAGCGACGTCTCAGCTGTGACGTTCTGTCATCGTGTCAGCACACAGGGTACTGCCGCTTCTAGTGAGATCTTTCACAGCGCCAGTCTGTTGATACTTTATTTCCAAACAATGTATCGTCGTTCTCGTGCAGTTAAAATGTGCGACAACGGCATCTTAAGCTCTTCGGCACACAGCATCCCGATTGGCTCGCAATGCTGATTTTCAGTTAAGCGTTCCAAATCATGTATTAATAATGAACGCTTAACGAAACATTAATATCGGAATACACGTGCATCGAGGCGATACGGATCAATTCCTATCATCCAAAATTCTTGTACACATGCCGGAGTATGTGTAAACATACAATTTACCAAATCGTGAAATCTACAAAGGCACCAAAGATATGGGCATCTAAAACGATGTATTCTTTCGTGACTGACTGTAATACGGTATATAGATTATAAGATAAGAATATGACCATGTATGAATGATTAGGTTTGCCATCCTCAATGTTGGTATGTTTGTGTCTAATATCAAACTTTGTTTTTATTTCTGTGCATTCTCAGTAGGACATTCAATGAATTGTTTCAATGCTACCTCGAGAACTCCCATATTCAACACAGTTTCCAGTTAAAAATATATAACAGATCAAGATTTATTGGTTTCCGTGTATTGCGGTATGCTTCACTGACTGAACACTGAATGCTATGTTTAACCATGAGTGACGGTCGCTAGCCGCAAATGAAGATGGATAGATTTCTATGTTCACGCGTGAAATATAATTAACTTAAGTAAACCTATTTTTATTTTTTTATGTTGGAACTGATTTTCATAATAGATAACGATGTTAAACATTGTTATAGGTCAGGCAGAGTGAGTCTGTGGAAGTCGTGATAGCAGTGGTAGCATGTTCTCTGATGGTGCGAAAGATCCGGAGTTCGAGCCCCACTGGAGCCGTTATGATTGTGTCCTTAGGCAAGGCAATTAAATTCCATGTTGCCTCTTCTCTCTCCCTTGTGACGATGGATTCCATCAATAATGAGGTCTCGAGAGTGATTTATATAAGTTGTAAGAACTTGTTTCACAATCTAGCTAAAGTAAATTTGTATTAAATAAACTAGAGTGTAAAATTGTTTCTGAGAAACACAAGCATAAAAGTAATATTCCACCGCTTCTAACCAATGAGACAACATGTTTCATTTCACTCATAAATTTCTGTATTTTACCGAAAAGCATAAAATAGAGCATAATATTTTTTCTAAACCCGTGTAGAATATATAGTAGAACTATTGTTAAAAGTGTAATGTGTTGTTAATATTAAATTAATCTATTACGGGTCTCCGTGGTTTGATTCTCATTGGGTTTGTAAAAGCTATCCAACTGGCTTGCAGAAGGTTGATTGTTCTACCCGGTGTCTGAAATACTGTGCGACAATAAAAGCTGGAGAGTACTACAAACTAACTTGTTTCATTGACCAACAGTGCAACCATTATGAATTTAAATCAAAATACACCAAATTTAGACATTGCAAATGCAGCATAGTCGCTGATTTGTATGCCACTGAAACCTATCATCACTGATGGTCATGGGTTGGAGACCCACTCAGACCATGTCTCTTTATACGAAAAAGTTGGCAGTTTGTTATGGAGGTTGGTGCACAAAATATTTGTTAACCGATGGAGCCTGCCCAGGAAAGGTGTTGTTAGGTATACTGCCCGTCGCTCATATGGGCAAACGTTAGCGACGATAAATAAACTTGAAAATTATTGAGGCCACTACTACCTTACCAATGCATGATTATAAGATGATTGGATCACTTGTGTCTTGCTGCATCTTGGTGCCACCAGGTGTGAACATTTTTGTTTCATATTTCTTTTCTTTTTTTCATTGTAAAATGAGATGTGAAGCCAACATGTTCGTTCCTGTTTCGCACCATATACCATCAAGTGTTTCTGAGCTTTAATGCCCAACTTGACCACAACAGCAACACTCCAGTGTAACTTGGCTTCTGGAACCTTTTCAGACACCTTATAGTTGACGCTTGTTAGTCCGGATATCTATTCATCCCAGTGTCCGTCTTAACCCATTCAACACCAAGTAACTGACATGGACTGGTCCATGATATTTTTAGACCAATAAATTAATAACAAAATTACATTTGGATCAGTTCATTTATCAAAATGGGTAATTTTGTTTCTAAAAATAGTTATATTACTTGAAAAAAGTGCAGATCCTGATGAGACGGCTCATTACGAGCCGGCTCATCTGGATCTACACGTTTTTGTAAGCCAATTTAGAGGTCTGTGGTGTTGAAAGGGTTAAAGAGAAACATAAGAATTAAGAAATCTCTTCAATGTGTTCCATTGCCACGTACAACTTTTGTTTGCTAAGTGGTAACTCTTTCATTTGAGAACAAAGGACAGGCAAGTGTGTAAAGACCCTGCACACGACTGGCAAACTGTGGCCATGAGGTGGAGGTGGTATTTAGCATGGGTTGGGCTTTACCACCACATACACCAAGTGTATCATAGTCTATCGCCACAGTAATAACTTGCAAAATACTGGACACTATTTCAGAAAAATAAGATAGTACTCTATGGTATACGTAAATTATGTTTTACAAAGAAGTCTTGTTTTGTAGTAAAAATTATTATTTATTATAACCCCACAAGACAGTTAGAACTAAAAATCTACAGATTTTGGGATCATAGGCTTTATGCAGTACCCTGAATCGGGTCAGGTTCCAATAATCAACCTGAGATACCGGTAGAACAAGAGTTTTCTTCATTTCATTACGTGTTATTCCACATCTTATTGTGAATTAACCAGTAATACATGCAGAGGATATTTGTGTTCATTAGTGTAAGATAGGAATTTATTTCATCAAGTGATCACCGAAATTTGTATGTCTAACTCTACTTGTAGAAGAATAGAAGAATTAAAATCCTATCTTGCACTATTAAGCACAACATTTCTTTTTCTTTTATGATTTCCAATGATATTAACTAACATAATAATATGTAATCAGATTTTATTCATTTTAACTGTCCCTGCTGGGAGCCTCATATCACTACAATACACAACTGCACAATCACATTTGTTAGCGCGAACGTTCCCAATAAAAAATGGTTCTGGTATAATTTTCAAGTTTGCTCTCGATATTAAAAATGACCAAGACAAAACAATTTCATTAGAACATATTACTTTATCAATATACTTAACTGTTTTTGATTGTCAGAAAATATTAATTTTAACTGCTGCTGAGCATTTCACTACAATACACAACCACACAACCACTTGTTTGTATGAACGTTTGCTCTCAATATTAAAAATGACAAGGCAAAACAATTTCATTAGAACATATTACACATACTTTATCATTATAATTAACTGTTTTTGATTGTCAGGAAATAGCTTAAAATACATCCAACTGTAGAGGATTACGAAACACAAGCAGTTTCAGAGTACAGTACATGTAAATGCCATTGGAAAGCGTAAGAGAACAAATATTCTTTTATATATATATATATATTATCCCATATTTTTTCCCCAATTTTCAAATGTTGGCATTGCTGTCATTAATGAGTGTATTATATTATGCACTGTTTTTTGTGTTTCATATTTAGCATTGTACATGTAATGTAACTGTTTAGCTCAGTGTTACATAGATTTTAAGTTAGTTGTAACAAGACAGTTGTAAAATAACACAGCACATAGGATGATCAAACGAAATAAAGAAATATTACTATACTTGTGTTGTTGTTGTTGTTGTTGTTGTTAAATTATCATAAATTATCAAATCATGGACGATGAGTTGATGACACATAAATGTTCAATCACTGATGGTCACGGGTTCGAGCCCCGCTCAGGCCGTGTCTCATTTATATGAAAAAGTTGGCAGTTTCTTACGGAGGTTGGTGCACCCAAGTACTAGTTAACCGCTGGAGCCTGCCCAGGAAAGGTGTTGTTAAGTAAACTGCCTGCCGGCGATATAGCCCAAAATGGTGCTGATGCAGACGTAAAACCCGAAATATAATAATATAACATAACTGTTCAATAAACCTGACATAATGTCATTGACTGCAGTGAATATCTATATGTTAACATTGCTGTCATTAAACACGGGTCACAATAAACCTGACATAATGTCATTGACTGCAGTGAATATCTATATGTTAACATTGCTGTCATTAAACACGGGTCACAATAAACCTGACATAATGTCATTGACTGCAGTGAATATCTATATGTTAACATTGCTGTCATTAAACACGGGTCACAAAAACCTGAGAGAACTCTGCACACTTATAGGTAAGTAAGGCCAGAAACGCATCAGACGGATCTGTAGTCCAGTGGTAACACGCAGGACTGGTAATCCAGGGATCGCAGGTTTGAACCCCCATCTGACCCTAATAAAATTAACAGTCTTTCAGTTGGGACTTTAAGCTGAGGTCTCGTGCCGGTGCTGTACACCGTGCACGTAAAAGAACCAGAGGAGACTCTGGAATGGGTCTCTGTATCATTGCACTAGCCTCCAAAAATCTAAAATGACTAATCTCTTCAGGAGGTATCACTCATATGGACAATCGGTAGCGACGATAAATAAATGTAAAACACACACTGACATAATGTCACTGACTGCAGTGAATATAGAACATGAAAATAGAAACATAATTAAAACAAGAGATACTGGATGGCATAGTGACTTCTGAACCGACCATATATTTATTCAACTCTTGTAGCCTAATCTATGGCCGGGCTGAGCATTCAAATAGTATTACCAACTTGCACAAAATAAACACCTTAGTTTATGAAACATCCGCGCTAACAAAACATCTTAGTAAGCTCGCCCACATGGTTCGCCAGCTGCGAGGGTAAATAAGATCATTCATCATCATTGACTGCAGCAAAAATATTACCAAACTAAAATCCAGTAACATAGTTTGTGTTGGTCAACTGCAGCATAAGTCGTACAGCATAAATTCTTTACGAATGTTTGCATGCAATAAATTACGGATATTTATCTGTTTTGCAGCGGAAATATCCATTGATACCGCTTATCTATAATATCGTGTGTGTGTGTGTGTTACGTTTATTATCATCGCTACCAGTTTCCCATGAGCGACTACTCCTGAAGATATTAGTCATTTTTATTTTGGAGGATAGTGCAATGATACAGAGTCTGCTTGTGCTATTTTACGTGCACGGTGTATGTATGTATGTTCCATTAATGTCAAACCACTTGCGGGGACCTAGACGTGTTTTCCTGGATAGGCTTATGTAACCTAAGCGGTTTACCAGTGCTAAGCACTGTGTAAGGTGCCTTACTCAATGACACTACATACTATCTATCTTCCTATTAGTCAAACCCCTGATGGGGACCTTAGACTTTGACGCGCGTCAACTGACAAGAATGTTAGTAAGAGATGAAATAAAAGATGATAAAAAGAATGATGTTAGGTTGGTTAAAAACAGGTTAAGAACAGGGCAGGTTTATTTAGGGAGAAACATGTTCAATCCGACTTGCAGCCAGACTGAACTGTGGGCCAGACAAGGTGACAATATCTGGGGGCAAAGCATTCCAGTGGACAATGGTTCTTGGAAAGAAGGAATATTTATGGTAGTCAGTCACTGTTTGGATCTGTCGGAATGCTTGGGAATGGGATGTTCTGGAAGATCTTGTATTTGGGGTAAGGTAGTTTTCAGCTTGAATGGCAACTTGGTTATGGAGGATGTTGTGGAACATAACCAATCTTTGGTCGATGCGACGAAGGTCAAGGCGTCTCCAATTTAGGGAGTTCAACATTTCTGTGACACTGGACGTTCGGCCGTAGTCTTGTTTGGCCCAGCGGGCAGCTCTGCGCTGTACAGACTCAAGCTGGTCTATGAGAACTGCCGTATACGGTGACCAAATCGTGGAGCTATACTCAAGCTGGGGCCTTACCAGTGTCTTGTATGCTGTTGATTTTAACCTTTCTGAGTGTACTTTGATGTTTCGTCTTAGAAAACCCAATGTTTGACTTGCTTTTTTGCTGATGTTGTCTATGTGTTTGTTAAAGTTTAAATCACTTGATATTGTTACTCCCAGGTATTTTGCTGAAGAAACAGTTTCTAAGAAGGTATTATGCAGACGATATTTCGTGGATATGACTAGTTTGCGTTTGGTGATCTGAATAACCTGGCACTTTGATGGATTGAATTTCATTTCCCATTTGGATTCCCATTGTTCAAGCTGGTGTAAGTCTTGCTGTAGTAGGCTGGAATGAGAAGAAACAGTCAGAGAAAGATAAAGAGCTGTGTCATCGGCGAAGAGGCGGACTTTAGAGTGTTTGACAAAATCTGGGAGGTCATTGATGTATATGTATACGTGGCCTAACCGAGTATCAAACCCGGTGCAGGCCGTTGTATAATGTTGTTAAAACTTGTGGCCATTTGTATTTTCATGCTATGTGTTGTATCTTTACATGTATGACATATGTACTATTGATTTGCAATAAAATATGGCTAAATGAAAACCAGGGACCCTTCTGTTCCAAATCCGAAGCTCTACCACTGGACCACGGACTCACCAACACTAGATTTTTTATAAGTCTCGTCCGAAAGACTATGATCCAAGTCATATGTAAATGTATGTATCTACTTTTATATAAATACTGTATATGTATGTAATATTACCTTTCAATTCATCGAGACACTGAATACATGAAGACCATTAACCCATTCAACCCCAAGTAGCTGACATGGACTTTTGCATCATATTTTTAGACCAATAAATTAATAAGAAAATTACCTTTGGACCAGACCAGTTCATTTATCAAAATGGGTAATTTTATTTAAAAATAGTAATAATTATTACTGGCAAAAAGTGCAGATCATGATGAGATAGCTCATGACGAGCCAGCTCATCTGGATCTACACTTTTGTAAGTATATTTAGAGGCCTGTATGTAGTGTTGAAAGGGTTAAGCTTGGAAGCTATTTGTTTCGTGGATAGTGCTACCTTTCACTGCGAGGAGACTGAACAATGCAAGAGAAGTCAGCAAGCAATTCAAAGGTAACTGGAAGATTTGTTTGTGTGTGCACTAGTATTCGTGTGTATGCTTAAATAAGACTAAGGCAAGCGGCCAGATTCATCACTGGCGTCTACCATTCCCGAGAAGAAGGCTGCATCACAAACATGCTGCAGACACTGGAGCTCAAGAGCCTACAGTCCAGAAGGAAGGCCAAAAGACTGACGTTCCTGTACAAAGTGGTCACGGGGAAGGTGCCAGCTTTACCTTGTCACGACATACTCACACCCATAAGGGCTAAGCGAAACGTAAAAATACGTAAATTCACTGACTGTACTACTACAAACATTCTAGAAAATCAAATTACAAATAATTCAAAGTGCTTCAAAACTTTCATTTGTAAAAAAGAGCAGTATAAACAATCATTCTTCCCTAAAACAGTACTAGACTGGAATAAACTAAGTGACAATGTTGTGTGTGCAGAGACAATAGGCGGTTTCATGACAGCTCTAAATCCGCTCTACTAGACTCTCTCCCGTTGCACCTTATGCCGTAACTGGCCCGGCAACGTAGATATCCAGATCCAGATCCAGACTACCCCGTACGCCCCTACTAATAGAAATGCAGGGGCGTTTAATGATACGTTATTGCGATTATAACGCTATGTAAATTACACGACAACAAATATGTCCGTACCGTTGTTCATCGTCAAATATTATCTACAAAAACACTCCAAATTTGTTTCATTCCTGGCTTGTCTCTTGATTATAACAATTCTATTTTACAGGTTTGCATATTTAAATCGTATTAACTATTTATGTATATAGCGCCGCTCCTTGTTGACATCGAAAGTGATTCGTGCTCAAATTGTTTTGTACATGTCAGCCTGGTACAAACTGGTGACGGTACAGCTTGTGGTGTCGGACTGTCCGTGGTAGAGAGTCCGATTTGGAATCGAAGGTTCGATACTCGGTTAGGGCACGTATGTAGTGTTCTTGAGCAAACCATCTTGCACACATTGCTTGCAATCCGTGCTATGCACCTTATATCTGTGTGTCCATCATATAGTGATGACATACACCGTGTGTCCATGCTATACACTGTGTTTCCATGCTATACACTGTGTGTCCATGCTATACACTGTGTGTCCATGCTATGCACCATGTATCCGTGCTATACACTGTGTGCCCATGCTATGCACTGTGTGTCCATGCTATACACCCTGTGTCCATGCTATACACTGTGTGTCCATGCTATGCACCCTGTGTCCATGCTATACACCCTGTGTCCATGCTATACACTGTGTGTCAATGCTATACACCCTGTGTCCATGCTATACACTATGTCCATGCTATACACCCTGTGTCCATGCTATACACTGTGTGCCCATGCTATGCACCGTGTGTCAATGCTATACACCCTGTGTCCAAGCTATACACTGTGTGTCCATGCTATACACCCTGTGTCCATGCTATACACTGTGTGTCCATGCTATTCACTGTGTGTCATGCTATACACCGTGTATCCATGCTATACACCCTGTGTCCATGCTATACACTGTGTGTCCATGCTATGCACCGTGTGTCATGCAATACACTGTGTGCCCATGCTATGCACTGTGTGTCCATGCTATGCACTGTGTGTCCATGCTATACACTGTGTGTCCATGCTATACACTGTGGGTCATGCTATACACTGTGTGTCCATGCTATACACTGTGTGTCCATGCTATACACTGTGTGTCCATGCTATACACTGTGTTTCCATGCTATACACTGTGTGTCCATGCTATACACCGTGTGTCCATGCTATGCACCGTGTGTCATGCTATACACTGTGTGTCCATGCTATGCACCCTGTTTCCATGCTATACACCCTGTGTCCATGCTATACACTGTGTGTCCATGCTATACACCCTGTGTCCATGCTATACACTGTGTGTCCATGCTATACACCCTGTGTCCATGCTATACACTGTGTGCCCATGCTATGCACCGTATGTCCATGCTATACACCCTGTGTCCAGGCTATACACTGTGTGTCCATGCTAAACACTGTGTACCCATGCTATACACTGTGTGTCCATGCTATACACCGTGGACCTATACACCGTGTGTCCATGCTATGCACCGTGTGTTATGCTATACACTGTGTGTCCATGCTATGCACTGTGTGTCCATGCTATACACCGTGTATCCGCGCTATACACTGTGTGCCCATGCTATGCACCGTGTGTCCATGCTATACACCGTGTGTCCATGCTATGCACCGTGTATCTGCGCTATACACTGTGTGCCCATGCAATGCACCGAGTGTCCAGGCTATACACCCTGTGTCCATGCTATACACTGTGTGTCCATGCTATTCACTGTGTGTCATGCTATTCACCGTGTATCCATGCTATACACCCTGTGTCCATGCTATACACTGTGTGTCCATGCTATGCACCGTGTGTCATGCAATACACTGTGTGCCCATGCTATGCACTGTGTGTCCATGCTATGCACTGTGTGTCCATGCTATACACTGTGTGTCCATGTTATACACTGTGTGTCCATGCTATGCACTGTGTGTCCATGCTATGCACCATGTGTCATGCTATGCACTGTGTGTCCATGCTATACACTGTGTGTCCATGCTATACACTGTGTGTCCATGCTATGCACTGTGTTTCCATGCTATACACTGTGTGCCCATGCTATGCACCCTGTGTCCAGGCTATACACCGTGTGTCCATGCTATGCACCGTGTATCTGCGCTATACACTGTGTGCCCATGCAATGCACCGAGTGTCCATGCTATACACCCTGTGTCCATGCTATACACTGTGTGTCCATGCTATTCACTGTGTGTCATGCTATACACCGTGTATCCATGCTATACACCCTGTGTCCATGCTATACACTGTGTGTCCATGCTATGCACCGTGTGTCATGCAATACACTGTGTGCCCATGCTATGCACTGTGTGTCCATGCTATGCACTGTGTGTCCATGCTATACACTGTGTGTCCATGTTATACACTGTGTGTCCATGCTATGCACTGTGTGTCCATGCTATGCACTGTGTTTCCATGCTATACACCGTGTGTCCATGCTATATACTGTGTTTCCATGCTATACACTGTGGGTCATGCTATACACTGTGTGTCCATGCTATACACTGTGTGTCCATGCTATACACTGTGTGTCCATGCTATACACTGTGTGTCCATGCTATACACTGTGTGTCCATGCTATACACTGTGTGTCCATGCTATGCACTGTGTGTCCATGCTATACACTGTGTGTCCATGCTATGCACCCTGTGTCCATGCTATACACCGTGTGTCCATGCTATGCACCGTGTATCTGCGCTATACACTGTGTGCCCATGCTATGCACCGTGTGTCCATGCTATACACCCTGTGTCCATGCTATACACTGTGTGTCCATGCTATTCACTGTGTGTCATGCTATACACCGTGTATCCATGCTATACACCCTGTGTCCATGCTATACACTGTGTGTCCATGCTATACACTGTGTGTCCATGCTATACACTGTGTGTCCATGCTATACACTGTGTTTCCATGCTATACACTGTGTGTCCATGCTATACACTGTGTGTCCATGCTATGCACCGTGTGTCATGCTATACACTGTGTGTCCATGCTATGCACCCTGTTTCCATGCTATACACCCTGTGTCCATGCTATACACTGTGTGTCCATGCTATACACCCTGTGTCCATGCTATACACTGTGTGTCCATGCTATGCACCCTGTGTCCATGCTATACACCGTGTGCCCATGCTATGCACCGTGTGTCCATGCTATACACCCTGTGTCCAGGCTATACACTGTGTGTCCATGCTATACACTGTGTACCCATGCTATACACTGTGTGTCCATGCTATACACCGTGGACCTATACACCGTGTGTCCATGCTATGCACCGTGTGTCATGCTATACACTGTGTGTCCATGCTATGCACTGTGTGTCCATGCTATGCACCGTGTATCCGCGCTATACACTGTGTGCCCATGCTATGCACCGTGTGTCCATGCTATACACCCTGTGTCCATGCTATACACTGTGTGTCCATGCTATTCACTGTGTGTCATGCTATACACTGTGTATCCATGCTATACACCCTGTGTCCATGCTATACACCGTGTGTCCATGCTATGTACTGTGTGTCCATGCTATGCACTGTGTGTCCATGCTATACACTGTGTGTCCATGCTATACACTGTGTGTCCATGCTATACACTGTGTGTCCATGCTATACACTGTGTGTCCATGCTATACACTGTGTGTCCATGCTATACACTGTGTGTCCATGCTATACACTGTGTGTCCATGCTATGCACTGTGTGTCCATGCTATACACTGTGTGTCCATGCTATACACTGTGTGTCCATGCTATACACTGTGTGTCCATGCTATACACTGTGTGTCCATGCTATACACTGTGTGTCCATGCTATACACTGTGTGTCCATGCTATACACTGTGTGTCCATGCTATACACTGTGTGTCCATGCTATACACTGTGTGTCCATGCTATACACTGTGTGTCCATGCTATACACTGTGTGTCCATGCTATACACTGTGTGTCCATGCTATACACTGTGTGTCCATGCTATACACTGTGTGTCCATGCTATACACTGTGTGTCCATGCTATACACTGTGTGTCCATGCTATACACTGTGTGTCCATGCTATACACTGTGTGTCCATGCTATACACTGTGTGTCCATGCTATGCACTGTGTGTCCATGCTATACACTGTGTGCCCATGCTATGCACCCTGTGTGCATGCTATACACCGTGTGTCCATGCTATGCACCGTGTATCTGCGCTATACACTGTGTGCCCATGCAATGCACCGAGTGTCCATGCTATACACCCTGTGTCCATGCTATACACTGTGTGTCCATGCTATTCACTGTGTGTCATGCTATACACCGTGTATCCATGCTATACACCCTGTGTCCATGCTATACACTGTGTGTCCATGCTATGCACCGTGTGTCATGCAATACACTGTGTGCCCATGCTATGCACTGTGTGTCCATGCTATGCACTGTGTGTCCATGCTATACACTGTGTGTCCATGTTATACACTGTGTGTCCATGCTATACACTGTGTGTCCATGCTATGCACTGTGTGTCCATGCTATGCACTGTGTTTCCATGCTATACACCGTGTGTCCATGCTATATACTGTGTTTCCATGCTATACACTGTGGGTCATGCTATACACTGTGTGTCCATGCTATACACTGTGTACCCATGCTATACACTGTGTGTCCATGCTATACACCGTGGACCTATACACCGTGTGTCCATGCTATGCACCGTGTGTCATGCTATACACTGTGTGTCCATGCTATGCACTGTGTGTCCATGCTATGCACCGTGTATCCACGCTATACACTGTGTGCCCATGCTATGCACCGTGTGTCCATGCTATACACCCTGTGTCCATGCTATACACTGTGTGTCCATGCTATTCACTGTGTGTCATGCTATACACTGTGTATCCATGCTATACACCCTGTGTCCATGCTATGCACCGTGTGTCCATGCTATATACTGTGTTTCCATGCTATACACTGTGTGTCCATGCTATACACTGTGTTTCCATGCTATACACTGTGTGTCCATGCTATACACTGTGTGTCCATGCTATGCACCGTGTGTCATGCTATACACTGTGTGTCCATGCTATGCACCCTGTTTCCATGCTATACACCCTGTGTCCATGCTATACACTGTGTGTCCATGCTATACACCCTGTGTCCATGCTATACACTGTGTGTCCATGCTATGCACCCTGTGTCCATGCTATACACCGTGTGCCCATGCTATGCACCGTGTGTCCATGCTATACACCCTGTGTCCAGGCTATACACTGTGTGTCCATGCTATACACTGTGTACCCATGCTATACACTGTGTGTCCATGCTATACACCGTGGACCTATACACCGTGTGTCCATGCTATGCACCGTGTGTCATGCTATACACTGTGTGTCCATGCTATGCACTGTGTGTCCATACTATGCACCGTGTATCCGCGCTATACACTGTGTGCCCATGCTATGCACCATGTGTCCATGCTATACACCCTGTGTCCATGCTATACACTGTGTGTCCATGCTATTCACTGTGTGTCATGCTATGCACTGTGTATCCATGCTATACACCCTGTGTCCATGCTATACACCGTGTGTCCATGCTATGTACTGTTTGTCCATGCTATGCACTGTGTGTCCATGCTATACACTGTGTGTCCATGTTATACACTGTGTGTCCATGCTATACACTGTGTGTCCATGCTATACACTGTGTGTCCATGCTATACACTGTGTGTCCATGCTATACACTGTGTGTCCATGCTATACACTGTGTGTCCATGCTATGCACTGTGTTTCCATGGTATACACTGTGTGCCCATGCTATGCACCCTGTGTGCAGGCTATACACCGTGTGTCCATGCTATACACCGTGTATCTGCGCTATACACTGTGTGCCCATGCAATGCACCGAGTGTCCATGCTATACACCCTGTGTCCATGCTATACACTGTGTGTCCATGCTATTCACTGTGTGTCATGCTATACACCGTGTATCCATGCTATACACCCTGTGTCCATGCTATACACTGTGTGTCCATGCTATGCACCGTGTGTCATGCAATACACTGTGTGCCCATGCTATGCACTGTGTGTCCATGCTATGCACTGTGTGTCCATGCTATACACTGTGTGTCCATGTTATACACTGTGTGTCCATGCTATGCACTGTGTGTCCATGCTATGCACTGTGTTTCCATGCTATACACCGTGTGTCCATGCTATATACTGTGTTTCCATGCTATACACTGGGTCATGCTATACACTGTGTGTCCATGCTATACACTGTGTGTCCATGCTATACACTGTGTGTCCATGCTATACACTGTGTTTCCATGCTATACACTGTGTGTCCATGCTATACACCGTGTGTCCATGCTATGCACTGTGTGTCCATGCTATGCACTGTGTTTCCATGCTATACACCGTGTGTCCATGCTATACACTGTGTTTCCATGCTATACACTGTGTGTCATGCTATACACTGTGTGTCCATGCTATACACTGTGTGTCCATGCTATACACTGTGTGTCCATGCTATACACTGTGTTTCCATGCTATACACTGTGTGTCCATGCTATACACTGTGTGTCCATGCTATGCACCGTGTGTCATGCTATACACTGTGTGTCCATGCTATGCACCCTGTTTCCATGCTATACACCCTGTGTCCATGCTATGCACCGTGTGTCATGCTATACACTGTGTGTCCATGCTATGCACTGTGTGTCCATGCTATGCACCGTGTATCCGCGCTATACACTGTGTGCCCATGCTATGCACCGTGTGTCCATGCTATACACCCTGTGTCCATGCTATACACTGTGTGTCCATGCTATTCACTGTGTGTCATGCTATACACTGTGTGTCCATGCTATACACCCTGTGTCCATGCTATACACCGTGTGTCCATGCTATGCACTGTGTGTCCATGCTATACACTGTGTGTCCATGCTATGCACCGTGTGTCCATGCTATACACCGTGTGTCCATGCTATGCACCGTGTATCCGCGCTATACACTGTGTGCCCATGCTATGCACCGTGTGTCCATGCTATACACCCTGTGTCCATGCTATACACTGTGTGTCCATGCTATTCACTGTGTGTCATGCTATACACCGTGTATCCATGCTATACACCCTGTGTCCATGCTATACACTGTGTGTCCATGCTATGCACCGTGTGTCATGCTATACACTGTGTGCCCATGCTATGCACTGTGTGTCCATGCTATGCACTGTGTGTCCATGCTATACACTGTGTGTCCATGCTATACACTGTGTGTCCATGCTATGCACTGTGTGTCCATGCTATGCACCATGTGTCATGCTATGCACTGTGTGTCCATGCTATACACTGTGTGTCCATGCTATACACTGTGTGTCCATGCTATGCACTGTGTTTCCATGCTATACACTGTGTGTCCATGCTATGCACCCTGTGTCCAGGCTATACACCGTGTGTCCATGCTATGCACCGTGTATCTGCGCTATACACTGTGTGCCCATGCTATGCACCGTGTGTCCATGCTATACACCCTGTGTCCATGCTATACACTGTGTGTCCATGCTATTCACTGTGTGTCATGCTATACACCGTGTATCCATGCTATACACCCTGTGTCCATGCTATACACTGTGTGTCCATGCTATGCACCGTGTGTCATGCAATACACTGTGTGCCCATGCTATGCACTGTGTGTCCATGCTATACACTGTGTGTCCATGTTATACACTGTGTGTCCATGCTATACACTGTGTGTCCATGCTATGCACTGTGTGTCCATGCTATGCACTGTGTTTCCATGCTATACACTGTGTCCATGCTATATACTGTGTTTCCATGCTATACACTGTGGGTCATGCTATACACTGTGTGTCCATGCTATACACTGTGTGTCCATGCTATACACTGTGTGTCCATGCTATACACTGTGTGTCCATGCTATACACTGTGTGTCCATGCTATACACTGTGTGTCCATGCTATACACTGTGTGTCCATGCTATACACTGTGTGCCCATGCTATGCACCCTGTGTGCATGCTATACACCGTGTGTCCATGCTATGCACCGTGTATCTGCGCTATACACTGTGTGCCCATGCTATGCACCGTGTGTCCATGCTATACACCCTGTGTCCATGCTATACACTGTGTGTCCATGCTATTCACTGTGTGTCATGCTATACACCGTGTATCCATGCTATACACCCTGTGTCCATGCTATACACTGTGTGTCCATGCTATGCACCGTGTGTCATGCAATACACTGTGTGCCCATGCTATGCACTGTGTGTCCATGCTATGCACTGTGTGTCCATGCTATACACTGTGTGTCCATGTTATACACTGTGTGTCCATGCTATACACTGTGTGTCCATGCTATGCACTGTGTGTCCATGCTATGCACTGTGTTTCCATGCTATACACCGTGTGTCCATGCTATACACTGTGTTTCCATGCTATACACTGTGTGTCATGCTATACACTGTGTGTCCATGCTATACACTGTGTGTCCATGCTATACACTGTGTGTCCATGCTATACACTGTGGCCTATACACCGTGTGTCCATGCTATGCACCGTGTGTCATGCTATACACTGTGTGTCCATGCTATGCACTGTGTGTCCATGCTATGCACCGTGTATCCACGCTATACACTGTGTGCCCATGCTATGCACCGTGTGTCCATGCTATACACCCTGTGTCCATGCTATACACTGTGTGTCCATGCTATTCACTGTGTGTCATGCTATACACTGTGTGTCCATGCTATACACCCTGTGTCCATGCTATACACCGTGTGTCCATGCTATACACTGTGTGTCCATGCTATACACTGTGTGTCCATGCTATACACTGTGTTCCATGCTATACACCGTGTGTCCATGCTATACACTGTGTGTCCATGCTATACACTGTGTGTCCATGCTATACACTGTGTGTCCATGCTATACACCGTGTGTCCATGCTATACACTGTGTGTCCATGCTATACACTGTGTGTCCATGCTATACACTGTGTGTCCATGCTATACACTGTGTGTCCATGCTATACACTGTGTGTCCATGCTATACACTGTGTGTCCATGCTATGCACTGTGTGTCCATGCTATACACTGTGTGTCCATGCTATACACTGTGTGTCCATGCTATACACTGTGTGTCCATGCTATGCACTGTGTGTCCATGCTATACACTGTGTGTCCATGCTATACACTGTGTGTCCATGCTATACACTGTGTGTCCATGCTATGCACCATGTGTCATGCTATGCACTGTGTGTCCATGCTATACACTGTGTGTCCATGCTATACACTGTGTGTCCATGCTATGCACTGTGTTTCCATGCTATACACTGTGTGCCCATGCTATGCACCCTGTGTCCAGGCTATACACCGTGTGTCCATGCTATGCACCGTGTATCTGCGCTATACACTGTGTGCCCATGCAATGCACCGAGTGTCCATGCTATACACCCTGTGTCCATGCTATACACTGTGTGTCCATGCTATTCACTGTGTGTCATGCTATACACCGTGTATCCATGCTATACACCCTGTGTCCATGCTATACACTGTGTGTCCATGCTATGCACCGTGTGTCATGCAATACACTGTGTGCCCATGCTATGCACTGTGTGTCCATGCTATACACTGTGTGTCCATGCTATACACTGTGTGTCCATGCTATACACTGTGTGTCCATGCTATGCACTGTGTGTCCATGCTATGCACTGTGTTTCCATGCTATACACTGTGTCCATGCTATATACTGTGTTTCCATGCTATACACTGTGTGTCATGCTATACACTGTGTGTCCATGCTATACACTGTGTGTCCATGCTATACACTGTGTGTCCATGCTATACACTGTGTGTCCATGCTATACACTGTGTGTCCATGCTATACACTGTGTGTCCATGCTATACACTGTGTGTCCATGCTATACACTGTGTGTCCATGCTATGCACCGTGTGTCCATGCTATACACTGTGTGTCCATGCTATCACCCTGTGTCCATGCTATACACCTGTGTCCATGCTATACACTGTGTGTCCATGCTATACACCGTGTGTCCATGCTATCACTGTGTGTCCATGCTATACACCGTGTGTCCATGCTATACACCCTGTGTCCATGCTATACACTGTGTCCATGCTAGCACCGTGTGTCCATGCTATACACTGTGTGTCCATGCTATACACTGTGTGTCCATGCTATACACCGTGTGTCCATGCTATACACTGTGTGTCCATGCTATACACCGTGTGTCCATGCTATACACTGTGTGTCCATGCTATACACTGTGTGTCCATGCTATTCACTGTGTGTCATGCTATACACCGTGTGTCATGCTATACACTGTGTGTCCATGCTATACACTGTGTGCCCATGCTATGCACCCTGTGTCCATGCTATACACTGTGTGTCCATGCTATGCACTGTGTGTCCATGCTATACACCCTGTGTCCATGCTATACACTGTGTGTCCATGCTATACACCCTGTGTCCATGCTATACACTGTGTGCCCATGCTATGCACCATGTGTCCATGCTATACACCCTGTGTCCATGCTATACACTGTGTGTCCATGCTATACACTGTGTGCCCATGCTATACACTGTGTGTCCATGCTATACACTGTGTGTCCATGCTATACACTGTGTGTCCATGCTATACACCGTGGACCTATACACCGTGTGTCCATGCTATACACCGTGTGTCATGCTATACACTGTGTGTCCATGCTATACACTGTGTATCCATGCTATGCACCGTTTATCCGCGCTATACACTGTGTGCCCATGCTATGCACTGTGTTTCCATGCTATACACCGTATGTCCATGCTATACACTGTGTGTCCATGCTATACACCGTGTGTCCATGCAATACACTGTGTGTCCATGCTATGCACTGTGTTTCCATGCTATACACTGTGTGTCCATGCTATACACTGTGTGTCCATGCTATACACTGTGTGTCCATGCTATGCACTGTGTGTCCATGCTATACACTGTGTGTCCATGCTATACACTGTGTGTCCATGCTATGCACTGTGTGTCCATGCTATGCACTGTGTGCCCATGCTATACACTGTGTGTCCATGCTATACACTGTGTGTTCATGCTATACACTGTGTGTCCATGCAATACACTGTGTGTCCATGCTATACACCCTGTGTCCATGTTATACACTGTGTGTCCATGCTATACACCCTGTGTCCATGCTATACACTGTGTGTCCATGCTATACACTGTGTGTCCATGCTATGCACTGTGTGTCCATGCTATACACTGTGTGTCCATGCTATACACTGTGTGTCCATGCTATGCACTGTGTGTCCATGCTATACACTGTGTGTCCATGCTATACACTGTGTGTCCATGCTATACACCGTATGTCCATGCTATTCACTGTGTGTCCATGCTATTCACCCTGTGTCCATGCTATACACTCTGTGTCCATGCTATACACTGTGTGTTCATGCTATTCACCGTGTGTCCATGCTATACACTGTGTGTCCATGCTATACACTGTGTGTCCATGCAATACACTGTGTGTCCATGCTATGCACTGTGTTTCTATGCTATACACTGTGTGTCCATGCTATACACTGTGTGTCCATGCTATGCACTGTGTCCATGCTATGCACAGTGTGTCCATGCTATACACTGTGTGTCCATGCTATACACTGTGTGTCCATGCTATGCACTGTGTGTCCATGCTATACACTGTGTGTCCATGCTATACACCCTGTGTCCATGCTATACACTGTGTGTCCATGCTATACACCATGTGTCCATACTATTCACTGTGTGTCCATGCTATTCACCCTGTGTCCATGCTATACACTGTGTCCATGCTATGCACTGTGTTTCCATGTTATACACTGTGTGTCCATGATATACACTGTGTGTCCATGCTATACACTGTGTGTCCATGCTATACACTGTGTGTCCATGCTATGCACTGTGTGTCCATGCTATACACCGTGTGTCCATGCTATACACTGTGTGTCCATGCTATACACTGTGTGCCCATGCTATACACTGTGTGTCCATGCTATACACCGTGTGTCATGCTATACACCGTGTGTCATGCTATACACTGTGTGTCCATGCTATACACTGTGTGCCCATGCTATGCACCGTGTGTCCATGCTATACACCCTGTGTCCATGCTAAGCACTGTGTGTCCATGCTATGCACCCTGTGTCCATGCTATTCACCCTGTGTCCATGCTATGCACTGTGTGTCCATGCTATACACCCTGTGTCCATACTATACACTGTGTTTCCATACTATACACCATGTGTCCATGCTATACACTGTGTGCCCATGCTATGCACCATGTGTCCATGCTATACACCCTGTGTCCATGCTATACACTGTGTGTCCATGCTATACACTGTGTGCCCATGCTATACACTGTGTGTCCATGCTATACACCGTATGTCCATGCTATTCACTGTGTCCATGCTATTCACCCTGTGTCCATGCTATACACTCTGTGTCCATGCTATACACTGTGTGTCCATGCTATACACCGTGTGTCCATGCTATACACTGTGTGTCCATGCTATACATCATTTGTCCATGCTATACACTGTGTGTCCATGCTATACACTGTGTGTCCATGCAATACACTGTGTGTCCATGCTATGCACTGTGTTTCTATGCTATACACTGTGTGTCCATGCTATACACTGTGTGTCCATGCTATACACTGTGTGTCCATGCTATGCACAGTGTGTCCATGCTATACACTGTGTGTCCATGCTATACACTGTGTGTCCATGCTATACACTGTGTGTCCATGCTATGCACTGTGTGTCCATGCTATACACTGTGTGTCCATGCTATACACCCTGTGTCCATGCTATACACTGTGTGTCCATGCTATACACCATGTGTCCATGCTATTCACTGTGTGTCCATGCTATTCACCCTGTGTCCATGCTATGCACTGTGTGTCCATGCTATGCACTGTGTTTCCATGTTATACACTGTGTGTCCATGATATACACTGTGTTTCCATGCTATACACTGTGTGTCCATGCTATACACTGTTTGTCCATGCTAGGCACTGTGTGTCCATGCTATACACCGTGTGTCCATGCTATACACTGTGTGTCCATTCTATATACTGTGTGCCCATGCTATACACTGTGTGTCCATGCTATACACCGTGTGTCATGCTATACACTGTGTGTCATGCTATACACTGTGTGTCCATGCTATACACTGTGTGCCCATGCTATGCACCGTGTATCCATGCTATACACCCTGTGTCCATGCTAAGCACTGTGTGTCCATGCTATGCTCCCTGTGTCCATGCTATACACCCTGTGTCCATGCTATGCACTGTGTGTCCATGCTATGCACCCTGTGTCCATGCTATACACTGTGTTTCCATACTATACACCCTGTGTCCATGCTATACACTGTGTGCCCATGCTATGCACCATGTGTCCATGCTATACACCCTGTGTCCATGCTATACACTGTGTGTCCATGCTATACACTGTGTGCCCATGCTATACACTGTGTGTCCATGCTATACACCGTGGACCTATACACCGTGTGTCCATGCTATACACCGTGTGTCATGCTATACACTGTGTGTCCATGCTATACACTGTGTATCCATGCTATGCACCGTGTATCCGCGCTATATACTGTGTGCCCATGCTATGCACCGTGTGTCCATGCTATACACCCTGTGTCCATGCTATACACTGTGTGTCCATGCTATACACTGTGTGTCATGCTCTACACCGTGTGTCCATGCTATACACCCTGTGTCCATGCTATACACCATGTGTCCATGCTATACACTGTGTGTCCATGCTATACACTGTGTGTCATGCTATACACTGTGTGTCCATGCTATGCACTGTGTGTCCATGCTATGCACTGTGTGTCCATGCTATACACTGTGTGTCCATGTTATACATTGTGTGTCCATGCTATACACCGTGTGTCCATGCTATGCACTGTGTGTCCATGCTATGCACTGTGTTTCCATGCTATACACCGTATGTCCATGATATACACTGTGTGTCCATGCTATACACTGTGTGTCCATGCAATACACTGTGTGTCCATGCTATGCACTGTGTTTCCATGCTATACACTCTGTGTCCATGTTATACACTGTGTGTCCATGCTATACACTTTGTGTCCATGCTATGCACTGTGTGTCCATGCTATGCACTGTGTGTCCATGCTATACACTGTGTCCATGCTATGCACTGTGTGTCCATGCTATGCACTGTGTGTCCATGCTATACACTGTGTATCCATGCTATACACTGTGTGTCCATGCAATACACTGTGTGTCCATGCTATACACCCTGTGTCCATGTTATACACTGTGTGTCCATGCTATGCACCCTGTGTCCATGCTATCCACTGTGTGTCCATGCTATACACTATGTGTCCATGCAATACACTGTGTGTCCATGCTATGCACTGTGTTTCCATGCTATACACTGTGTGTCCATGCTATACACTGTGTGTCCATGCTATACACTGTGTGTCCATGCTATGCACTGTGTGTCCATGCTATACACTGTGTGTCCATGCTATACACCGTGTGTCCATGCTATACACTGTGTGTCCATGCTATACACCGTGTGTCCATGCTATACACTGTGTGTCCATGCTATACACTGTGTGTCCATGCTATACACCGTGTGTCCATGCTATACACTGTGTGTCCATGCTATACACCGTGTGTCCATGCTATTCACTGTTGTCCATGCTATACACTGTGTGTCCATGCTATACACTGTGTGTCCATGCTATACACTGTGTGTCCATGCTATACACCATGTGTCCCTGCTATACACTGTGTGTCCATGCTATGCACCGTGTGTCCATATTATACACTGTGTGTCCATGCTATACACCGTGTGTCCATGCTATGCACCCTGTATCCGTGTTATACACCTTGTATTCATGCTATTCACCATGTATTTGTGCTATTCACCATGTATTTGTGCTAGGCACCGTGTATTTGTGCTAGGCACCGTGTATTTGTGCTAGGCACTGTAACCTCTTCTGCATCTTGCATTATCCTACAAAAATAAAATGACTAACATAGCCATGATTAACCAGGCGGCGATGATTGGTTATGATTGGTTATGATTGGTTAGCCTGTGTTCAACGATCAATAAACGTATCCAGCTGTAGCTTGCCTAGTTAGAACACTAGGTCACTGGTTCTTTCCCAATGTGACACGGGTCTGTGGACAACAAGAGATTCAGGGTATTGGACAGCCCTGTTTATTGGTCCATGTCAATACATTGTATATCACCAACCTGATACTCCAGTCCTGTATATTGGTCCATGTCGATACATTGTATATCACCAACCTGAGACTCCAGCCCTGTTTATTGGTCCATGTCGATACATTGTATATCACCCAACCTGAGACTCCAGTCCTGTATATTTGTCCATGTCGATACATTGTATATCACCAACCTGAGACTCCAGCCCTGTATATTGGTCCATGTCGATACATTGTATATCACCAACTTGATACTCCAGCCCTGTATATTGGTCCATGTCGATACATTGTATATCACCAACCTGAGACTCCAGCCCTGTATATTGATCCATGTCGATACATTGTATATCACCAACCTGAGACTCCAGCCCTGTTTATTGGTCCATGTCGATACATTGTATATCACCCAACCTGAGACTCCAGTCCTGTATATTTGTCCATGTCGATACATTGTATATCACCAACCTGAGACTCCAGCCCTGTATATTGGTCCATGTCGATACATTGTATATCACCAACCTGATACTCCAGCCCTGTATATTGGTCCATGTCGATACATTGTATATCACCAACCTGAGACTCCAGCCCTGTATATTGATCCATGTCGATACATTGTATATCACCAACCTGATACTCCAGCCCTGTATATTGGTCCATGTCGATACATTGTATATCACCCAACCTGAGACTCCAGTCCTGTATATTGGTCCATGTCGATACATTGTATATCACCCAACCTGATACTCCAGTCCTGTATATTTGTCCATGTCGATACATTGTATATCACCCAACCTGAGAATCCAGTCCTGTATATTGGTCCATGTCGATACATTGTATATCACCAACCTGAGACTCCAGTCCTGTATATTGGTCCATGTCGATACATTGTATATCACCAACCTGAGACCATTTTCGCCATTCTTTTCTGATCTTGATCATTTTGTTGTTTGTTTTCACTTTTCAGGTATATTCTTGTGACGTTGTTGGTGTGATTCTGTTGTTGTTTTTTCACTTTTCAGGTATATTCTTGTGACGTTGTTGGTGTGGTCATTTGTGTTTGGAGTTACCATCTCGTATTGTTTCATCAGGTATAGTATTCATCGTGTGTATATTAATACTTACTGTGCATGGTTACATCAGGTATAGTGTATATTAATACTTACTGTGTATGGTTACATCAGGTATAGTGTATATTAATACTTACTGTGCATGGTTACATCAGGTATAGTGTATATTAATACTTACTGTGTATGGTTACATCAGGTATAGTGTATATTAATACTTACTGTGTATGGTTACATCAGGTATAGTGTATATTAATACTTACTGTGCCTGGTTACATCAGGTGTAGTATTCATCATGTGTATATTAATACTTACTGTGCATGGTTACATCAGGTATAGTATTCATCGTGTGTATATTAATACTTACTGTGCATGGTTACATCAGGTGTAGTATTCATCATGTGTATATTAATACTTACTGTGCATGGTTACATCAGGTGTAGTGTATATTAATACTTACTGTGCATGGTTACATCAGGTGTAGTATTCATCGTGTGTATATTAATACTTACTGTGCATGGTTACATCAGGTATGGTATTCATCATGTGTATATTAATACTTACTGTGCATGGTTACATCAGGTATGGTATTCATCATGTGTATATTAATACTTACTGTGCATGGTTACATCAGGTGTAGTATTCATTGTGTGTATATTAATACTTACTGTGCATGGTTACATCTGGTGTGGTATTCATCGTGTGTATATTAATACTTACTGTGCATGGTTACATCAGGTATAGTGTATATTAATACTTACTGTGCATGGTTACATCAGGTGTAGTATTCATTGTGTGTATATTAATACTTACTGTGCATGGTTACATCAGGTGTAGTATTCATTGTGTGTATATTAATACTTACTGTGCATGGTTACATCAGGTATAGTGTATATTAATACTTACTGTGCATGGTTACATCAGGTGTAGTGTATATTAATACTTAACGTGCATGGTTACATCAGGTATAGTGTATATTAATACTTACTGTGCATGGTTACATCAGGTGTAGTATTCATTGTGTGTATATTAATACTTAACGTGCATGGTTACATCAGGTATAGTGTATATTAATACTTACTGTGCATGGTTACATCAGGTGTAGTATTCATTGTGTATATTAATACTTAATGTGCATGGTTACATCAGGTATAGTGTATATTAATACTTACTGTGCATGGTTACATCAGGTGTAGATTCATCATGTGATATTAATACTTACTGTGCATGGTTACATCAGGTGTAGTGTATATTAATACTTACTGTGCATGGTTACATCAGGTGTAGTGTATATTAATACTTACTGTGTATGGTTACATCAGGTATAGTGTATATTAATACTTACTGTGCATGGTTACATCAGGTGTAGTGTATATTAATACTTACTGTGCATGGTTACATCAGGTGTAGTATTCATTGTGTGTATATTAATACTTACTGTGCATGGTTACATCTGGTGTGGTGTTATTTTTTGTGTGGTTCATCGGTTGTGTATATTAATACTTACTGTGCATGGTTACATCAGGTATAGTGTATATTAATACTTACTGTGCATGGTTACATCAGGTGTAGTATTCATTGTGTGTATATTAATACTTACTGTGCATGGTTACATCAGGTGTAGTATTCATTGTGTGTATATTAATACTTACTGTGCATGGTTACATCAGGTATAGTGTATATAATACTTACTGTGCATGGTTACATCAGGTGTAGTGTATATTAATACTTAACGTGCATGGTTACATCAGGTATAGTGTATATTAATACTTACTGTGCATGGTTACATCAGTGTAGTATTCATTGTGTGTATATTAATACTTACTGTGTATGGTTACATCAGGTATAGTGTATATTAATACTTACTGTGTATGGTTACATCAGGTATAGTGTATATTAATACTTACTGTGTATGGTTACATCAGGTATAGTGTATATTAATACTTACTGTGTATGGTTACATCAGGTATAGTGTATATTAATACTTACTGTGTATGGTTACATCAGGTATAGTGTATATTAATACTTACTGTGTATGGTTACATCAGGTATAGTGTATATTAATACTTACTGTGTATGGTTACATCAGGTATAGTGTATATTAATACTTACTGTGTATGGTTACATCAGGTATAGTGTATATTAATACTTACTGTGTATGGTTACATCAGGTATAGTGTATATTAATACTTACTGTGTATGGTTACATCAGGTATAGTGTATATTAATACTTACTGTGTATGGTTACATCAGGTATAGTGTATATTAATACTTACTGTGTATGGTTACATCAGGTATAGTGTATATTAATACTTACTGTGTATGGTTACATCAGGTGTAGTATTCATTGTGTGTATATTAATACTTAACGTGCATGGTTACATCAGGTATAGTATTCATCGTGTGTATATTAATACTTACTGTGCATGGTTACATCAGGTGTAGTATTCATCATGTGTATATTAATACTTACTGTGTATGGTTACATCAGGTATAGTGTATATTAATACTTAATGTGCATGGTTACATCAGGTATAGTGTATATTAATACTTACTGTGCATGGTTACATCAGGTGTAGTATTCATCATGTGTATATTAATACTTACTGTGCATGGTTACATCAGGTATAGTGTATATTAATACTTACTGTGCATGGTTACATCAGGTATAGTGTATATTAATACTTACTGTGCATGGTTACATCAGGTATAGTGTATATTAATACTTACTGTGCATGGTTACATCAGGTATAGTGTATATTAATACTTACTGTGCCTGGTTACATCAGGTGTAGTATTCATCATGTGTATATTAATACTTACTGTGCATGGTTACATCAGGTGTAGTATTCATTGTGTGTATATTAATACTTACTGTGCATGGTTACATCAGGTATAGTAATCATTGTGTGTATATTAATACTTACTGTGCATGGTTACATCAGGTGTAGTATTCATCATGTGTATATTAATACTTAACGTGCATGGTTACATCAGGTATAGTGTATATTAATACTTAATGTGCATGGTTACATCAGGTATAGTGTATATTAATACTTAATGTGCATGGTTACATCAGGTATGGTATTCATCATGCGTATATTAATACTTACTGTGCATGGTTACATCTGGTGTAGTATTCATCATGTGTATATTAATACTTAACGTGCATGGTTACATCAGGTATAGTGTATATTAATACTTAATGTGCATGGTTACATCAGGTATAGTGTATATTAATACTTAACGTGCATGGTTACATCAGGTATAGTGTATATTAATACTTACTGTGCATGGTTACATCAGGTGTAGTATTCATCATGTGTATATTAATACTTAACGTGCATGGTTACATCAGGTATAGTGTATATTAATACTTACTGTGCATGGTTACATCATGTATAGTGTATATTAATACTTACTGTGCATGGTTACATCTGGTGTAGTATTCATCATGTGTATATTAATACTTACTGTGTATGGTTACATCAGGTATAGTGTATATTAATACTTACTGTGCATGGTTACATCAGGTATAGTGTATATTAATGCTTACTGTGCATGGTTACATCAGGTATAGTGTATATTAATACTTACTGTGCATGGTTACATCAGGTATAGTATTCATTGTGTGTATATTAATACTTACTGTGCATGGTTACATCAGGTGTAGTATTCATTGTGTGTATATTAATACTTAATGTGCATGGTTACATCAGGTGTGGTATTCATCGTGTGTATATTAATACTTACTGTGCATGGTTACATCAGGTGTAGTATTCATTGTGTGTATATTAATACTTACTGTGCATGGTTACATCAGGTATAGTGTATATTAATACTTACTGTGCATGGTTACATCAGGTGTAGTGTATATTAATACTTACTGTGCATGGTTACATCAGGTGTAGTATTCATTGTGTGTATATTAATACTTACTGTGCATGGTTACATCAGGTGTAGTGTATATTAATACTTACTGTGCATGGTTACATCAGGTATAGTGTATATTAATACTTACTGTGCATGGTTACATCAGGTATAGTGTATATTAATACTTACTGTGCATGGTTACATCAGGTATGGTATTCAGTATTCAGAGCAAAGCACCTTGTTGCAAAACTTGAATCTCTCTCTTGTGGCAAAAGTTCTACGTTGTAAAATGCATTGCGAAACTTGGATCTCTCTCTCGTGGCAAAAGTTCTACGTTGTAAAATGTATTGCGAAACTTGGATCTCTCTCTCGTGGCAAAAGTTCTACGTTGTAAAATGTATTGCGAAACTTGGATATCTCTGCCGTTGCAAAAGTTCTATGTTGTAAAATGTATTGCAAAACTTGGATCTCTCTCTCGTGGCAAAAGTTCTACGTTGTAAAATGTATTGCGAAACTTGGATATCTCTGCTGTTGCAAAAGTTCTATGTTGTAAAATGTATTGCAAAACTTGGATATCTCTGCCGTTGCAAAAGTTCTATGTTGTAAAATGTATTGCAAAACTTGGATATCTCTGCTGTTGCAAAAGTTCTATGTTGTAAAATGTATTGCAAAACTTGGATTTCTCTGTCGTTGCAAAAGTTCATCGTTGACATGACGATTTATTTTACAATGAAAAAAGAAGCGAACAATTCGGAATCAAGAAATTTGTTTGTTTTAAAGGGAATTCCAATTTTAGATGGGTTCCGGTTTTGAGGGGTTTCACTGTATAAAGTCATTAACTATATATGTCCTGTAGTCCTATAGTATGTCTATATAGTAAGTCCTGGTATAATGTTCAATATACATGTTGTATGCTGCTTTATAGATGTTGCTAAATCACACAAAATGTCTGTCAAACATGATACTGAACTGGAAAATTATTAATGTTTAAAATATTAAATTCACATATATTTTGTGTTTCAGTCGAGATCTATTACTGCCTAACTTGCTACCATTGTTCCAGATTGGAAGAGGCAAAAAGGTACCTATTTCTATTTCAACAGAGATTGAATAAAATTGAATGATATAGGGGTTTTTTCTAGAGCAGATTGGCATGGTGCTCCGCCTTGCCCTTATTAAACCCTGCCTCTTTTCTGACCCACCCTGCCCTTTTTTCAAATCTAGAATAAACCATATGATAGCAAGCTTCTTAGAACCTGTTGAGAAGCAATGTTCAGCAGAGAAACTAATTGAACATATTAACAAAATCAATCCATTACAGCCCGCCTCCGTGGTCGAGTGGTTAAGGTCGCTGACTTGTATACCACTGTAACCTATCATCACTGATGGTTACGGGTTCGAGCCCCACTCAGGCCGTGTCTCATTTATATGAAAAAGTTGGCAGTTTCTTACGGAAGTTGGTGCACCCAAGTACTGGTTAACCGCTGGAGCCTGCCCAGGAAAGGTGTTGTTAGGGGTCATTGTCGTGGTTTACTGTGAAAGGGTCATTGATATATGTAGTGGTTTACTGTGAAGAGGTCATTGATATATGTAGTGGTTTACTGTGAAGAGGTCATTGATATATGCAATGGTCTACTGTGAAAGGGTCATTGATATATGTAATGGTCTACTGTGAAGGGGTCATTGATATATGTAATGGTCTACTGTGAAGGGGTCATTAACATATGTAATGGTTTACTGTGAATGGGTCATTAATATATGTAATGGTTTACTGTGAATGGGTCATTGATATATGTAATGGTTTACTGTGAAGGGGTCATTGATATATGTAATGTTTTACTGTGAAGGGTTCATTGATATATGTAGTGGTTTACTGTGAAGGGGTCATTAATATATGTAATGGTTTACTGTGAAGGGGTCATTGATATATATAATGGTCTACTGTGAAGGGGTCATTGATATATGTAACGGTTTACTGTGAAGGGGTCATTAATATATGTAATGGTTTACTGTGAATGGGTCATTGATATATGTAGTGGTTTACTGTGAAGGGTTCATTGATATATGTAGTGATTTACTGTGAAGGGGTCATTAACATATGTAATGGTTTACTGTGAATGGGTCATTAATATATGTAATGGTTTACTGTGAATGGGTCATTGATATATGTAATGGTTTACTGTGAAGGGGTCATTGATATATGTAATGTTTTACTGTGAAGGGGTCATTGATATATGTAGTGGTTTACTGTGAAGGGTTCATTGATATATGTAGTGATTTACTGTGAAGGGGTCATTAATATATGTAATGGTTTACTGTGAAGTGGTCATTGATATATATAATGGTCTACTGTGAAGGGATCATTGATATATGTAATGGTTTACTGTGAAGGGTTCATTGATATATGTAATAGTTTACTGTGAAGAGGTCATTGATATATAATGGTCTACTGTGAAGGGATCATTGATATATGTAATGGTTTACTGTGAAGGGTTCATTGATATATGTAATAGTTTACTGTGAAGGGGTCATTGATATATGTAATGTTTTACTGTGAAGGGTTCATTGATATATGTAGTGGTTTACTGTGAAGGGGTCATTGATATATGTAATGGTTTACTGTGAAGGGGTCATTGATATATGTAATGGTTTACTGTGAAGGGGTCATTAATATATGTAATGGTTTACTGTGAATGGGTCATTGATATATGTAGTGGTTTACTGTGAAGGGTTCATTGATATATGTAGTGATTTACTGTGAAGGGGTCATTAATATATGTAATGGTTTACTGTGAAGTGGTCATTGATATATATAATGGTCTACTGTGAAGGGATCATTGATATATGTAATGGTTTACTGTGAAGGGTTCATTGATATATGTAATAGTTTACTGTGAAGAGGTCATTGATATATGTAATGGTTTACTGTGAAAGGTTCATTGATATATGTAATGGTTTACTGTGAAGGGTTCATTGATATATGTAATAGTTTACTGTGAAGGGTTCATTGATATATGTAGTGGTTTACTGTGAAGGGTTCATTGATATATGTAGTGATTTACTGTGAAGGGGTCATTAATATATGTAATGGTTTACTGTGAAGTGGTCATTGATATATATAATGGTCTACTGTGAAGGGATCATTGATATATGTAATGGTTTACTGTGAAGGGGTCATTAATATATGTAATGGTTTACTGTGAAGGGGTCATTGATATATATAATGGTTTACTGTGAAGGGTTCATTGATATATGTAATAGTTTACTGTGAAGAGGTCATTGATATATGTAATGGTTTACTGTGAAAGGTTCATTGATATATGTAATGGTTTACTGTGAAGGGTTCATTGATATATGTAATAGTTTACTGTGAAGGGTTCATTGATATATGTAATAGTTTACTGTGAAGGGTTCATTGATATATGTAGTTGTTTACTGTAAAGGGGTCATTGATATATGTAATAGTTTACTGTGAAGGGTTCATTGATATATGTAATAGTTTACTGTGAAGGGTTCATTGATATATGTAATAGTTTACTGTGAAGGGTTCATTGATATATGTAATAGTTTACTGTGAAAGGTTCATTGATATATGTAATGGTTTACTGTGAAGAGGTCATTGATATATGTAATGGTTTACTGTGAAGGGTTCATTGATATATGTAATAGTTTACTGTGAAGGGTTCATTGATATATGTAGTTGTTTACTGTAAAGGGGTCATTGATATATAATGGTATACTGTGAAGGGGTCATTGAGATATGTAGTTGTTTACTGTAAAGGGGTCATTGATATATGTAATAGTTTACTGTGAAGGGTTCATTGATATATGTAGTTGTTTACTGTAAAGGGGTCATTGATATATAATGGTCTACTGTGAAGGGGTCATTGAGATATGTAGTGGTCTACTGTGAAGGGTTCATTGATATATTTAATAGTTTACTGTGAAGGGGTCATTGAGATATGTAGTTGTTTACTGTGAAGGGTTCATTGATATATGTAGTTGTTTACTGTGAAGGGGTCATTGATATATAATGGTATACTGTGAAGGGGTCATTGAGATATGTAGTTGTTTACTGTGAAGGGTTCATTGATATATGTAGTGGTCTACTGTGAAGGGTTCATTGATATATAATGGTCTACTGTGAATGGGTCATTGATATATGTAGTTGTTTAGTGTGAAGGGGTCATTGATATATGTAATGGTTTACTATGAAGGGTTCATTGATATATGTAATGGTTTACTGTGAAGGGGTCATTGATATATGTAATGGTCTACTGTGAAGGGGTCATTTATATATATAATGGTTTACCGTGAAGGGGTCATTGAGATATATAATTGTCTACTGTGAAGGGATCATTGATATATGTAATAGTTTACTGTGAAGGCGTCATTGATATATAATGGTCTACTGTGAAGGGGTCATTGATATATGTAATGGTTTACTATGAAGGGTTCATTGATATATGTAATGGTTTACTGTGAAGGGGTCATTGATATATGTAATGGTCTACTGTGAAGGGGTCATTGATATATATAATGGTTTACCGTGAAGGGGTCATTGAGATATGTAATGGTCTACTGTGAAGGGATCATTGATATATGTAATGGTTTACTGTGAAGGGATCATTGATATATGTAATGGTTTACTATGAAGGGTTCATTGATATATGTAATGGTTTACTGTGAAGGGGTCATTGCTATATGTAATGGTCTACTGTGAAGGGGTCATTGATATATATAATGGTTTACCGTGAAGGGGTCATTGAGATATGTAATGGTCTACTGTGAAGGGATCATTGATATATGTAATGGTTTACTGTGAAGGGATCATTGATATATGTAATGGTCTACTGTGAATGGGTCATTGATATATGTAATGGTCTACTGTGAAGGGGTCATTGATATATGTAATGGTTTACTGTGAAGGGGTCATTGATATATGTAATGGTCTACTGTGAAGGGGTCATTGATATATGTAATGGTTTACTGTGAAGGGGTCAATGATATAAGTAATGGTCTACTGTGAAGGGATCATTGAGATATGTAGCATAACCCAGGACAATACTGCAGTATAACCCAGGACAATACTGAGGAAAAACCTGGGACAATACTGCAGTATAACCCAGGACAATACTGAGGAAAAACCTGGGACAATACTGCAGTATAACCCGGGACAATACTGAGGAAAAACCTGGGACAATACTGTGCAGTATAACCCAGGACATTACTACAGTATAGCCCGGGATAATACTGAGGCTTAACCCGGGACATTAATTACTACAGTATAACCTGGGTTAATACTGAGGCATAACCTCGGAAATTACTACAGTATAGCCCGTTATATTAGCGCCTTGTATCTATTGGCCTGTTCCGAACTTACCGGGGACCAAGGTCCAAGAAGCTTGAGACTGAGTTTGAGATTGGAGACAGTTTTATACCCTTTAAGTCAGGTTTAGAAGTTACTCTTAATTACAGAATGATGCCGATATTGATGACGAGTTCACATTGATGAAGACCATTTGCACAGTGTGTGGACAAAGACGTTGTCCCAGACACAGGTATATGTACACTATATCATTTATTATCCCTGGGCTGGTATATGTACACTATATCATTTATTATCCAGGTATATGTACACTATATCATTTATTATCCCGGTATATGTACACTATATCATTTATTATCCCGGTATATGTACACTATATCATTTATTATCCAGGTATATGTACACTATATCATTTATTATCCTGGTATATGTACACTATATAATTTATTATCCTGGTATATGTACACTATATCATTTATTATCCCGGTATATGTACACTATATCATTTATTATCCCGGTATATGTACACTATATCATTTATTATCCTGGTATATGTACACTATATCATTTATTATCCCGGTATATGTACACTATATCATTTATTATCCAGGTATATGTACACTATATCATTTATTATCCAGGTATATGTACACTATATCATTTATTATCCAGGTATATATACACTATATCATTTATTATCCTGGTATATATACACTATATCATTCATTATCCTGGTATATAAACACTATATCATTTATTATCCAGGTATATGTACACTATATCATTTATTATCCAGGTATATATACACTATATCATTATTATCCAGGTATATGTACACTATCATTTATTATCCAGGTATATATACACTATATCATTATTATTCTGGTATATGTACACTATATCATTTATTATCCCGATATATGTACACTATATCATTTATTATCCAGGTATATGTACACTATATCATTTATTATCCAGGTATATGTACACTATATCATTTATTATCCCGGTATATGTACACTATGTTATTTATTATCCTCGTATATGTACATTACATCATTTATTATCCCACACCACTGCATGGTTGGCAAGGGGATTAAAAATAGTTTCCGTCTGATGCATAAAAATGTGTGCAACTCGTACAGTTGTTAAGTTCTTACCCGATCCTTTTGCATGCTGATATCCTATCATCAGTGGCGTCCGATGTCCAGTGGTAGGGCGTCGGATTTGGACTCGGTGCTTCTATGTGGGAATGGATAATGGCGTCATGAGGTGCTTCTATGTGGGAATGGATAATGGCATCAAGAGGTGTTTCTATGTGGGAATGGATAATGGCATCAAGAGGTGTTTCTATGTGGGAATGGATAATGGTGTGGAGAGGTGCTTCTATGTGGGAATGGACAATGGTGTGGAGTGGTGCTTCTATGTGGGAATGGATAATGGTGTTGTGAGGTGTTTCTATGTGGGAATGGATAATGGTGTGGAGAGGTGCTTCTATGTGGGAATGGACAATGGTGTGGAGAGGTACTTCTATGTGGGAATGGATAATGGTGTGGAGAGGTGCTTCTATGTGGGAATGGACAATGGTGTGGAGTGGTGCTTCTATGTGGGAATGGATAATGGTGTGGAGAGACGATTCTATGTGGGAATGGATAATGGTGTGGAGAGGTGCTTCTATGTGGGAATGGATAATGGTGTGGAGAGGTGTTTCTATGTGGGAATGGATAATGGTGTGGAGAGGTGATTCTATGTGGGAATGGATAATGGTGTGGAGAGGTGCTTCTATGTGGGAATGGATAATGGTGTGGAGAGGTTTCTATGTGGGAATGGATAATGGTGTGGAGAGGTGCTTCTATGTGGGAATGGATAATGGTGTGGAGAGGTGTTTCTATGTGGGAATGGATAATGGTGTGGAGAGGTGTTCTATGTGGGAATGGATAATGGTGTGGAGAGGTGCTTCTATGTGGGAATGGATAATGGTGTGGAGAGGTGCTTCTATGTGGGAATGGATAATGGTGTGGAGAGGTGCTTCTATGTGGGAATGGATAATGGTGTGGAGAGGTGCTTCTATGTGGGAATGGATAATGGTGTGGAGAGGTGCTTCTATGTGGGAATGGATAATGGTGTGGAGAGGTGCTTCTATGTGGGAATGGATAATGGTGTGGAGAGGTGCTTCTATGTGGGAATGGATAATGGTGTGGAGAGGTGCTTCTATGTGGGAATGGATAATGGTGTGGAGAGGTGCTTCTATGTGGGAATGGATAATGGTGTGGAGAGGTGCTTCTATGTGGGAATGGATAATGGTGTGGAGAGGTGCTTCTATGTGGGAATGGATAATGGTGTGGAGAGGTGCTTCTATGTGGGAATGGATAATGGTGTGGAGAGGTGCTTCTATGTGGGAATGGATAATGGTGTGGAGAGGTGCTTCTATGTGGGAATGGATAATGGTGTGGAGAGGTGCTTCTATGTGGGAATGGATAATGGTGTGGAGAGGTGCTTCTATGTGGGAATGGATAATGGTGTGGAGAGGTGCTTCTATGTGGGAATGGATAATGGTGTGGAGAGGTGCTTCTATGTGGGAATGGATAATGGTGTTGAGAGGTGCTTCTATGTGGGAATGGATAATGGTGTGGAGAGGTGCTTCTATGTGGGAATGGATAATGGTGTGGAGAGGTGCTTCTATGTGGGAATGGATAATGGTGTGGAGAGGTGCTTCTATGTGGGAATGGATAATGGTGTGGAGAGGTGCTTCTATGTGGGAATGGATAATGGTGTGGAGAGGTGCTTCTATGTGGGAATGGATAATGGTGTTGAGAGGTGCTTCTATGTGGGAATGGATAATGGTGTGGAGAGGTACTTCTATGTGGGAATGGATAATGGTGTGGAGAGGTGCTTCTATGTGGGAATGGATAATGGTGTGGAGAGGTGCTTCTATGTGGGAATGGATAATGGTGTGGAGAGGTGCTTCTATGTGGGAATGGATAATGGTGTTGAGAGGTACTTCTATGTGGGAATGGATAATGGTGTTGAGAGGTACTTCTATGTGGGAATGGATAATGGTGTTGAGAGGTGCTTCTATGTGGGAATGGATAATGGTGTGGAGAGGTACTTCTATGTGGGAATGGATAATGGTGTGGAGAGGTGCTTCTATGTGGGAATGGATAATGGTGTGGAGAGGTGCTTCTATGTGGGAATGGATAGGTGCTTTTGTGTTACGTGGCAATGGGTATCAACTATAATGTCATCTCTGTTGTACAGCTGTTCTTGATTTATTTCAGACCAGAGTTAAACATTCTAGCATTCCAGCCTTGGACATGCCTGGAGGTACGTCAGTCCGTTGACCTTGCTTGTGAAGAAGTACGTATACAAGGAAGCATATCTGTGCTGAGAATCTTGGGCAATAAATGGAATTCCAAGAACTAAACTAGTCTTGTTGAATTCCAGCATGTTAAAGTCGGCCATACATGATGTTGAACTTCATTATTGTTATTTCTGAAGCCACACAATTTACCTAGTTCTGAAGCCACACAATTTACCTAGTTCTGAAGCCACACAATTTACCTAGTTCTGAAGCCACACAATTTACCTAGTTCTGAAGCCACACAATTTACCTAGTTCTGAAGCCACACAATTTACCTAGTTCTGAAGCCACACAATTTACCTAGTTCTGAAGCCACACAATTTACCTAGTTCTGAAGCCACACAATTTACCTAGTTCTGAAGCCACACAATTTACCTAGTTCTGAAGCCACACAATTTACCTAGTTCTGAAGCCGCACAATTTACCTTGTTCTGAAGCCACACAATTTACCTTGTTCTGAAGCCACACATCACACGATATTGTTCTTACTTTTCTCACTGAACGTGATTCAAAATAATGTTGAGAAACTACCAGTATAAATGTGATTATACCATATCGTTATTTTACATTTCCGCCTGGGGGTGGGGGGGGGGGGTGGGGGGTAAACGAAATTCAAAATGAGATTCATGTATATGGGATGGCAACGAATATTCGCTCGAACTAAGAAAAAAATTATATTGTCCTCAAAAATGCCAGCCGCTCAGTCACATGTTTGTAACTGCTTGAATCGCTCTGAGAATAAGAAAACTGCTAGGTGTAATCTATGTAAATTGGATTTAACATATTCGGGTACAATATCAATCTGAATAATCATTTGAAGAAGATGACGTTGATGCGATATAAGAGTTTGAATAATATTGAGTTTTTGACAGAATTCTATCGAATATTCGAATAGTATAATCGCTATTCGTTGCCATCCCTACAAAATCTATAAAAATATTGTCGCCTTTAGATATGTTGTTTACTATGACAATATTTACAAGAGATTTACTTATATATTAACTTCAAAAGGGAGGATCCACAGGTAGGTGGGAGAGAAATTGACATCATTTATTTCTTCAGCAACTTGAAAAGTTCTTTCAACTTGCAGTCAAACCTGTATTAGTGGTCACCTCCATTCAGCAACAACCTGTATTAGTGGTCACCTCCATTCAGCAACCAACCTGTATTAGTGGTCACCTCCATTCAGCAACAACCTGTATTAGTGGTCACCTCCATTCAGCAACCAACCTGTATTAGTGGTCACCTCCATTCAGCAACAACCTGTATTAGTGGTCACCTCCATTCAGCAACCAACCTGTATTAGTGGTCACCTCCATTCAGCAACAACCTGTATTAGTGGTCACCTCCATTCAGCAACCAACCTGTATTAAGCAGCCAGTTTCCAGATTCCAAATCAGCTGTTTTCTTATACATTTGACCTCTGTTAAGCAGCCACATGTGCTACGCAGCCGACTCCCTTGGCTGGCTGCTTACGACAGGTGTGACTTATACCTCTCGAGACCTCATTCCTGATGGAATCCATCGCCATGAAGGAGAGAGAAGAGGCAACGTGGAATATAAATGCCTTGCCTATCCTAGCTCATGTATTACCTCACTATCCATTGTACACATATGTGCCATATTTTTTATGTGTATTTGAATTAGTTGAAACCATTTATTTATATTTTGTGATTTCAGTTCCTTACCATTGTGTTGAATGAGTTTGTGTACACGTGGTATAAGTAAGTATTCTGGGAGTTGTTCTTAAATGGTTGATGATCTAGTTACTTGCTACGTTCAGAGCAGCACATGAGGTCTTTCATCAACAGCAATAACTTGGAAGGTCACTCTGCGACCGTAGCTCTTGGCTTTACTTCATACCTTATATAACACTAAGTAACTCACAAACAAGCAAACAATGCTGTCCGATTAGCGCAGTGGTTAGCTCGCTCGCTTCTCACCAATGCAACCCAGGTTCGATCCTCGGATGGGGATGTATGTGAGATGGTACGATGGTCGTCAGATCGGACAGGTGGGTTTTCTCCAGGTACTCCGGTTTCCTCCCTTTCATACGAGCCAACGAGAGTGATTAATATAAGTTGTTAAAACTTGCTTCGCAATCGTTGTAAAAGAAATATTGTTTAAAAAAACTACTGCTGTACTTTCTGGTATTTGTAAAGTTGTAGCTGCACATATTTGATTGCATTCATTCTGTATATACAATGTACAAAACAAAACAAATGAACACACTTGTATAATTATGCATAGTATATACGATTTATGTCATTGTTGTGCGCAAGAATTGTCAATAAATGTTGAGGCAAATGGGTTTGGCCACAAGTTTTAACAACATTAGTTGCCTGCCCTCCCCACAATACTAGATTGTAACAACCAAACTGACTGAATATATGAGTTGTGCAAATATTGAAAGTGATGACTACTAATATAAAGGGAAAATGAAGAAGACAATTAGCAAAATATAGATAACAATAATTTAGAACCCCAAAAAAAACCCCAACTAACTTGAAGGTCACTCTGCGACCGTAGCTCTTGGCTTGACTTCACACCTTATACAACAACAACAAGCAAACAATGCAGCCAATTTCTATGATTACCTTGGCTGGCTGCGACAGGTTTGCCTGTATGTAAACAATAATTACATCAACAAATTAATTAATTTCTTGAAATTATTGTAGATTGTTAATCAATTATTTTAATTGCTTCGTATTTGACGTACTGATGTAACAGAAGATTATGTTTCAGGAATGTGAGTAAGGATGAGGAATTTGTGGATGAACTGAGGACGTCCATCAGATTTCTGTTCTCGGTTTTGTTACGAAGGATTAAGAAAGTAAGTGAGTTATGCCGAATATCGAAGTCGCTCTAACAGGGTTCCCTCTGTCTGAATGTTTGTCTGCGCCACTTCTGTCGCCAATTGAAAAACACTGGAGCCAATTTAAAAAACTTGGAGCCAACTAAGAGCCATATAGTTCACAAATAAATATTTGAAGCCATGTATTTGAAATACATGTACCAAAAAAAAAATGTTGCAACAAATATTTTCGCCAATTCACAAAGTTTAGCGCCAATATTTGTTTTTTGGCACCATTGGCGACCGACAGCGGGAACCCTGCTTTAATATGATGAGCATATTCACCATTAGTTTATACAAATTTCGATTTGCTTGATTGCGCAAATAGGTTCTTACAACTATTATATGGAGTATGGACTACTTGCTCTGGAGGCTTAATTCCTTAATCACATTGAGGCAGTGGGGAACATCCAGTACATACAGTAGGGGGGCACATCTGTGTGACAGACTTACAGTGGTGGTGGGGTGGACACATCGGACACATCTATGTTACAGTGGTGGTGCGGATGATACATGTGTTGCATTGGGTGGTGAGCAACATCTTAGTTGCAGTGGGGGGGGGGGGGGAACACTGTGGTTGCAGTGGGGGGGACCTGTGTTGCAGTGGGGGGGAGAACATCTGTGTTAGACTAAGTATTAATCACCTTCAATGTTAGTTCTGGTTCCCATAGTGATCACTATATCATAGCACAATGTGTGACAGACCTACTTACCATCTCAGTTCACAGGCACCTCTTCTAAAAAATAAAATATGTTATTCCATAGCTTTATAATACATTTACATGTAAACAAGACCAGTGATGTGCACTGCACCTGTCCGCCTCCGTGGTCGTGTGGTTAAGGTCGCTGACTTGTATACCACTGTAACCTATCATCACTGATGGTCACGGGTTTGAGCCCCGCTCAGACCGTGTCTCATTTATATGAAAAAGTTGGCAGTTTCTTACGGAGGTTGGTGCACCCAAGTACTGGTTAACCGCTGAAGCCTGCCCAGGAAAGGTGTTGTTAGGTAAACTGCCCGTCGGCGATATAGCCCTAAATGGTGCTGATGCAGGCGTAAAACCCGAATCATAACATAACATAATTGTAGAGAGAATCCAAGCTTCTGATTGAATCCACATGTCTTTATAGTGTGTATAATCATTTGTTGTTATATTATTATGACAAATAAATTATAATTAATATAATTCAACACCAAGTAACTGACATGGACTGGTACATGATATTTTTAGACCAATAAATTAATAAGAAAATTATACTTGGGCCAGTTCATTTATCAAAATTTTGTTTAAAAATTAGGTATGGCAACGAATAGCAATTTAACTGTTCGAATATTCGGTCAGTAAGGTATTCAAATATTCGGATATTTGGTATAGTTCTATTAAAAACTCAAAATCACTCAAAAACTCTTATAATAAATGCCAAATTAATCTTCTTCCTGTAAGGACATGCAAATATGACGACGATTCATTCAGTTATTGTTATCGGCCACTGTACATTTATGGGCATTTTCACAAATGAAGCCGATGTCACTTGAAATGCTTTCCGTTGAAGTGTGTTTGTTTTTCAAATGATTATTCAGATTGATGTCGTACCCGAATCTGTTAAATCCAATTTGCACATAGCAGTTTTCTTATTCTCTGCGCGATTGTAGTCTTTCCAAATGTATGACTGTGTGGGCGGCATTTTTTTGAGGACAACATTATAAAGATCGTATTTTATAATATTATAGTACTTTTGGGTAGTAATTATAAATTTAAGAAACACTGGGTGGATGTTGCAGCTTGTCTGTAATATTTAAAGGAATTTTCTCGTCTAAACAGTTTTGACATCATAATTAAACACCTTAGCACCTACTGTAATTATCCAATTACATGGCAGAGTGTCAATTAACACTTGCCATGGATGCGACCACAACATTGTTTATTCAAACATCCTGGGGCAATTTCTGTATTGGAAGGTTTTATGATGGCCTCAGAAAGAAAGCAACGTATCGGATTTATGACAGTTTATATCATTTTTGCAAATATTATATATTGTTCCCGAATAATCGAATAATGGAATAGTATTCGGATATTCGGACGTTTGAGTGAATATTCGAATAGTCGAATGTTCGTTGCCATCCCTACTAAAAATAGTAATATTACTGGCAAAGAAGTGCAGATCCTGATGAGATGGCTCGTCATGAGTGAGCCAGCTATCAACGAGCCGGCTATCATGAGCGAGCCGGCTCATCTGGATCTTACACTTCTTGTAAGCATATTTAGCAGTCTGTAGTGTTGAAAGGGTTAAACAAACTGATTTACAGGTTGATGTGCCCGGTATGGTGGCTCAGCGACTTAGCAGGGCTGGTCTTCAACACTTGCATGCTGTCCTGCAGGCAAAGTCTACAGGTGAGTTTATCTACACTAAGATTAATGCTTTCAACCGTCTATGGACTCTTGTTGTAGGAGTGTGAGGGCTATTAACCCTATATTACTGTATATATTACCTATATGGACTATTCTACCATCAAAAATGGAATCTTCTGAGGGTGTGAGGGTTAAACAAGTCCAGACATATTGTCTGGGTTAGAGAGTTGACCTGATTTTCAGAATCTACAAAGACGATTTGTCTGGATTCAAATGTTTTTCTTTAAAGGTAATTGAAATGGACTGCAAGTGGTACTGATGGTGCAAGTGGGGCTTTGTTTGCAGCAGCGGCCAGTATATACATGATATACGGAGATAGACTAGCTTCTAGCGGGGTCAAGCCTCACTTACAGTGACTTCGTATGGGCAGACCTTCATAATCTCGAACACACCATTAACATCTTCTGTATCTACTGTTGATGGTTAATGTACAATCAAACCTGTGTTTGTGGTCACCTCCATTAAGCATCCAACCAGTATTCAGCAGCCAGTTTCCAGATTACCAATATGTTGTTTTATTATACATTTGACCTCTATTAAGCAGTCACCTGTGCTGTGCAGCCATTTTCTGTAATTCCATTATCTGGCTGCTTAAGACAGGTTTGACTGTTTGTAATATTAAGTTTAATAGAGTCATTATTTGACTGCTTAAGACAGGTTTGTTTGACTGTATGTAATATTAAGTTTAATAGAGTCATTATTTGTAGTAACAATTATTATAACACCTATGTTTATTCACTATAGCTACTGATGGCGCTGATATTCAAGAAGTGACACTAAGCTACCTCGGCTCGAATCTCCACTATGCCATGCACAGCCGCAAGGCTGAGCAGGAATATATACGTAGATTGGTGGAGAAACTGTTTCCATACATCCTCAGACCACAGGCTTTAGAGTCAAAGTAGGTTTGATGTACACAGGTAACGTTAAAGGTTAAAGAGGTTATCATTATAATGGCAAATTGCCAATTTATTATATGACCCTCGTTATAAAATTACTTAAACAGTAACGTTAAGTACACATTTTCTATTCCGTTCCAAAAATATTTGTTACATCGCAGCTATATGCAGAGTTAGCTCGCATCTAAAATAGGCACTGTTGGAAATCGAGTCAATTTAGAACACTAACATGAGCTGTTAGACCAATGCCCTAAAATGGAATGAAGTGTGTGTGACGATATGTACGAATTAATTACAGTCGTATTTGAGGTCTGTTTAATATTTAATTACGCCTAACATGCTGTGTAAAAGCGAGAAAAGTAGTCCGGCTACAGATATGATATGGATTGTTAAGACGTCTGGTGTGATACAAGGTCTTGTATCCCACTGACGAATACAACATGTATTTTGTGGTGGATTTATCATGTGTTTATAATAAATTATATGATGACTAAGATTGTGTAGTCTCTTCAAGAACAAGGTTAAACCAAGTGATCACAAGACCATTAAGATATTCTTACAAATCAGCCAATTCACTGCATCTGTTGTTTAGGATATACATCAAGCAAACAGTTGCTAGGTTACAGTGTGTATATTATATTGACATGGAAATATAAACAAACAGTTGCTAGGTTACAGTGTGTATATTATATTGACATGGAAATATAAACAAATGGTTGTTAGGTTACAGTGTGTCAAATGGTTGCTAGGTTACAGTGTGTACATTATATTGACATGGAAATATAAACAAATGGTTGCTAGGTTAGTGTGTCAAATGGTTGCTAGGTTACAGTGTGTACATTATACTGATATGGAAATATAGACAAACAGTTGCTAGGTGACAGTGTGTCAAATGATTGCTAGGTTACAGTGTGTACATTATATTGACATGGAAATATAACCAAATGGTTGCTAGGTTACAGTGTGTACATTATATTGACATGGAAATATAAACAAACGGTTGCTAGGTTACAGTGTGTACATTATATTGACATGGAAATATAAACGCCAAAGGATGTTCACCTGTAATATTGTTGTTTGTGTGTATTGCAGATCAATGTGTGCATTGCTTCGAGAGATTTTAGCAGCTTCCGTGATCATGCCGGCGATGGATGCTATAGCCAATCCTGTATGTATTTCATTGTGTAAAATATAACGCAAAACATCATATTTGGCACAACAGTGTCTAGTTGTTAACAGATTGTCAGCACGCACATATTGTCTTTCAGCTCTTATAAATCTGTCAAATTGACACCCATATATTTTTATAATATATGTATACAACACTTAACATTATATGCATGGTCTACAGCACAGCGGTTTAATCCTTTTATTCCCACTTGCTGTTGTCCAGTAGTACTCTTATTCCCACTTCATAGGTAAATGACCATTCCAAATTGTTGGCGAATGCACAAGTTCAAATTGAGTTTGTCCGCAACAAACGCGGTGGACAAAGTCTTGTTATTGGTGGTTACAGGTTCATAGTATGTATATATATAGTTGCTGTCTGTCTGCGTGTCTGTCCATCCGTTTGATTGTATTTGATCTTAAACACTCATAAACACACTGCAACACAAATCCTCTTATTCCCACACCCATTTTTACCTAATTTTATATAAGTGGGAACAATAGGACTACACCAGCACAGGCACCAGACCCATTTTTGGCCTATGGTCATATAGTAAGTAATGTTTACTAAAGGCAACCAACGAAATTGAAACATGCATGCAGAAACATCGACGAGAAACTAAGTACAAACGACCAGATCACTGATATGCCCTTGTGGTCCCGACCGGAAGACCTTATTCTATCAACAAATACTTTTTATTTCATGGAGATCGGTCAAATAACACCACAATGGCACATTGTTTCATCGTGAACAGCAGGAAATGAAAATGTTTGTTTGTGTCTTGTGCCTGTGGTCTACAGTTAAGAAAGCAGACATTTATTGTGTTAATGGCTGTGTTAGTTGCCCAGAATCATTTATGCCGTGACAACTTTAAGCAAAATTATATAGTGAGGCTGTGTTGAGGGGCATAATATTATGTTGTACAATGTTGACAGTTTTCTTGTTTATTTCATTTAGATTGTTTTGTTCTATTACAGGATATGGTGAACGACATATTACTAGTTATTCTTGATGAAATGCCTGTAAGTTTATTACCAAACATTTATAAGTGGAATCAGAATAGACTTGTGTTGACTGTATGAAGTTATTCTAAAGTGGAAGTCATGATAGCGCAGTGGATGCATGTTTACTTCAGGTGTGAAAGGTTCGAGCCCCGCTGGAGCCGTTACGATTGTGCCCTTAGGCAAGGCATTTAAATTCCACGTTGCCTCTTCTCTCTCTCTCATGGCAATGGATTCCATCAGGAATGAGGTCTCGAGAGTGATTAATATAAATTGTAAGAATTTGTTTTGCAATTGAGCTAAAATAAATTTGTATAAACTATTCTAAAGTTTAAATACTGTTCAAAGTGCCCAATGCAAGTGGTTAATTTTCTGTATTTCATTCGTATAATGTAAAATTTGCTTAAAATTATTATGAAATTTCTTATAATGGTGTCATTTCCTTTTCTGTCTATTTTATTAAAACAGATATTTTTTAATTGGAACTTGACACAAAACTGGATTTATATTTTTCTACATAATAAGCACAGGGTTCATTCTAGGTCAGAATTTTTGGGAGAAGTGAGAAAGCACGTGATCGCTTCCTTAAATGGTGTTCCTTAATATACTTCTGCAAAATAGGGTTAAAATGCACAGTACAACCATTAAATACAACATTTGAATAGGAGTGCTTTATAATGGGCCAGTGAATCTTACTAGACAAAATTTTGTTTGAAAATCGTAAAAACCAACAAATTTATTAGGGAGAAGTGGGGCCCCCAGAGGGCGAAGTCAGGGTCCCTACGGCGACAATTTCGCCCACATCGCCCTCTAGAATGATCCCTGAAGCATTACATTATGATATACATGTATAATAGCACCAGTCTGTAGTCATATAATAATTAATATATTTCAAGTAATATTGTAGCATTTATTTTTTATAAGACATACAGCTATTGGTTCTTCTGATACCTAGACCTTTAATATGATGCAGATGATAAACTGTTCCAGGACATCATTAACAAGAATTGCAACACCTTCACTATTGTGTTTTGTTGCACTGAAATATGCATCACCTTTCCACTCTCATTTCCAATGATTCTATCTCTCTATTTCCCTGACCCTGCCCCGTCTCAAAAGCAAACAATGCATACTATATGACCAAAGCTGCAATAATCCAGTTATAAATTTTCTGGTCATCATTTTATAATGTCAATCTATTATGCAATTGCAGTATTGAAAGGATCAGATCAACGCAGATGGATCTGTAGTCCAGTGGTAACATGCTGGACTGGTAATCCAGGGATCGCAGGTTCACTCCCCTGTCTGACCCTAATAAGATTAACAGTCTTTCAGATTGGACGTTAAGCTGAGGTCTCGTGTCAGTGCTTTACACCGTGCACGTAAAAGAACCAGAGGAGACTCTGGAATGGGTCTCTGTCTGTGTCATTGCACTACCCTTCAAAAGTCTAAAATGACTAATCTCTTCAGGAGGCATCGCTTATATGGGCAACCAGTAGCAACGATAAATAGACGTAAAACACACACAGATCAGATGAACTCTTGGAAACAATCTTCAATCTCAATTATCCAACTCAGCACAATTAATGATCAAAGTCATCAGTCATTCTCATGTTGTTGGAGAAACATGTCACTCTGGACTCATTCTAGAGGGCGACTTGGGTGAATATTTTTTGATTTTCATACAAAATGTTGTCCAGTAAGATACACTGGCCCTTTCTTTAGTTTATACAATTTTATTTGAGCTCGATTGCGAAACAAGTTCTTATAACTTATATTAATCACTCTCGAGACCTCATTCCTGATGGAATCCATCGCCACAAGGGAGAGAGAAGAGGCATGTGGAATTTAAATGCCTTGCCTAAGGGCACAATCGTAATGGCTCCAACGGGGCTCGAACTCCGGGCCTTTCGCACATGAAGCGAACCCGCAACCACTGAGCTATCACGACTTCCACAGATTTAGAAAGCACTCCTATTCAAACATTGTATTTAATGGTCATACTGTGTATGTTAACCCTATTGTGTTGATATTTTATTAAATAACACTATTTAATGTTGTAATCGCACGCTTTCTCACTTCTCCCAAAATCCTCTGACCTAGAATGAGCCCAGAGCCAGAGGTTATAAAACTTTTCTCAGATCTCAAACTCCCTCAAATGATCTGATTGGTTGATTCTGAGTGTTACTGCCAGCTGAACCAACCAGACACTTGAGACTGAGTTTTGAGATTGGAGAACAGTTTTATAACCTCAGGCACTGGTTATAGCTTGTGTGACTGTAGTGTTCAAGAATAAGCAACTGAAAATCCGTCCACTGAAATCAGTTGTAGCATGCTATCGTGAATAGTGATGAATGCATTGAGCATTGTATTGTTGCAGTCACCTCTTCCTGCAGAACCACCTTCACCAATGGTAGCATTCCTGGCAAACTTCAGTAATCAGATCCCGGGATCCCTTAGTGATCCCGAACAAACAGCAAAAATCAGTAAATCGGTAAGTATGCAGTTTTACTATCTAGCTTTGTATGTTCCATTAATGTCAAACCCCTTGCGGGAACCTAGACATGTTTTCCTGGGCAGGCTTAGCCAACCTAAGTGGTTAACCAGTACTAAGCAATGTGTGTGAGGTGCCTTGCTCACTGACACTACATACGTGGCCTGACCGAGTATCGAACCCGGGACCGTTCGATTCCAAATCCGACGCTCTACCACTGGACCACGGACGCCACTTGCATGCTTTGGATCATGGTCAGTGTTTCTAATTTTACCTCATTTATTTACTCTTAATCAGTGTTTCAGCCATATCTTTTATCCAAGAGAGAGGGGGAGGGGAGAGGAGGAGAGGAGAGAGCATTTGGTCGAGTCACCAATCTTTCCCCTAATATAGTAGAAAGGTCTAACCCGTTTGCTTCAGGTGTGCGAGGCCCGGAATTTGCGCCAAGCTGTAGCCGTTATGATAGTGTCAATTTGGAAGACACATAAATTCCACATTGCCTCTATCATTTTGGATTGGTTACATCCGGATTGAGCGTGTCCCACAAACGAAAGGTACGATTGTTTGCCACTATGTTGTAAATATAGAAACAATGTTGATAAAGAAGTACTGTTTCATCATGAGCATTTATGCTTGCAGAGTCTACGTTTCGTATTGGGCGATGTTATGGATCCTGAAAAGCCCTCTATGTTATACCCATTCATGCAGTTCTTGAAGAGTGAAGCGGCTGTGAACGTCCTACAGTTCGCTCTGGCATGTGGTATGTTCATCCTACTTAATGTCCTACAGTTCGCTCTGGCATGTGGTATGTTCATCCTACTTAATGTCCTACAGTTCGCTCTGGCATGTTGTATGTTCATCCTACTTAATGTCCTACAGTTCGCTCTGGCATGTTGTATGTTCATCCTACTTAATGTCCTACAGTTGCTCGGCATGTGGTATGTCATCTACTTAACGCCTACAGTTCGCTCTGGCATGTGGTATGTTCACCTACTTAACGTCCTACAGTTCGCTCTGGCATGTGGTATGTTCATCCTACTGTTGTTGGTGTGGTTTTTTTAATGTCTACAGTTCGCTCTGGCATGTGGAGTTCATCCTACTTAATGTCTACAGTCGCTCTGGCTGTTGTATGTTCATCACTTAACGTCTACAGTTCGCTCTGGCATGTAGTATGTGCATCCTACTTAACGTCCTACAGTTTGCTCTGGCATGTGGTATGTTCATCCTACTTAACGTCCTACAGTTCGCTCTGGCATGTGGTATGTTCATCCTACTTAATGTCCTACAGTTTGCTCTGGCATGTGGTATGTTCATCCTACTTAACGTCCTACAGTTCGCTCTGGCATGTGGTATGTTCATCCTACTTAACGTCCTACAGTTTGCTCTGGCATGTGGTATGTTCATCCTACTTAACGTCCTACAGTTCGCTCTGGCATGTGGTATGTTCATCCTACTTAACGTCCTACAGTTCGCTCTGGCATGTTCATCCTACTTAATGTCCTACAGTTCGCTCTGGCATGTGGTATGTTCATCCTACTTAACGTCCTACAGTTCGCTCTGGCATGTGGTATGTTCATCCTACTTAACGTCCTACAGTTCGCTCTGGCATGTGGTATGTTCATCCTACTTAATGTCCTACAGTTCGCTCTGGCATGTGGTATGTTCATCCTACTTAACGTCCTACAGTTCGCTCTGGCATGTGGTATGTTCATCCTACTTAACGTCCTACAGTTCGCTCTGGCATGTGGTATGTTCATCCTACTTAATGTCCTACAGTTCGCTCTGGCATGTGGTATGTTCATCCTACTTAACGTCCTACAGTTCGCTCTGGCATGTGGTATGTTCATCCTACTTAACGTCCTACAGTTCGCTCTGGCATGTGGTATGTTCATCCTACTTAATGTCCTACAGTTCGCTCTGGCATGTGGTATGTTCATCCTACTTAATGTCCTACAGTTCGCTCTGGCATGTTGTATGTTCATCCTACTTAACGTCCTACAGTTCGCTCTGGCATGTAGTATGTTCATCCTACTTAACGTCCTACAGTTTGCTCTGGCATGTGGTATGTTCATCCTACTTAACGTCCTACAGTTTGCTCTGGCATGTGGTATGTTCATCCTACTTAATGTCCTACAGTTTGCTCTGGCATGTGGTATGTTCATCCTACTTAACGTCCTACAGTTCGCTCTGGCATGTGGTATGTTCATCCTACTTAACGTCCTACAGTTCGCTATGGCATGTGGTATGTTCATCCTACTTAACGTCCTACAGTTCGCTCTGGCATGTGGTATGTTCATCCTACTTAACGTCCTACAGTTCGCTCTGGCATGTTCATCCTACTTAACGTCCTACAGTTCGCTCTGGCATGTGGTATGTTCATCCTACTTAACGTCCTACAGTTCGCTCTGGCATGTGGTATGTTCATCCTACTTAACGTCCTACAGTTCGCTCTGGCATGTGGTATGTTCATCCTACTTAACGTCCTACAGTTCGCTCTGGCATGTGGTATGTTCATCCTACTTAACGTCCTACAGTTCGCTCTGGCATGTGGTATGTTCATCCTACTTAACGTCCTACAGTTCGCTCTGGCATGTGGTATGTTCATCCTACTTAACGTCCTACAGTTCGCTCTGGCATGTTCATCCTACTTAACGTCCTACAGTTCGCTCTGGCATGTGGTATGTTCATCCTACTTAACGTCCTACAGTTCGCTCTGGCATGTGGTATGTTCATCCTACTTAACGTCCTACAGTTCGCTCTGGCATGTGGTATGTTCATCCTACTTAATGTCCTACAGTTCGCTCTGGCATGTGGTATGTTCATCCTACTTAACGTCCTACAGTTCGCTCTGGCATGTGGTATGTTCATCCTACTTAACGTCCTACAGTTCGCTCTGGCATGTGGTATGTTCATCCTACTTAACGTCCTACAGTTCGCTCTGGCATGTGGTATGTTCATCCTACTTAATGTCCTACAGTTGGCTCTGGCATGTGGTATGTTCATCCTACTTAATGTCCTACAGTTCGCTCTGGCATGTTGTATGTTCATCCTACTTAACGTCCTACAGTTCGCTCTGGCATGTAGTATGTGCATCCTACTTAACGTCCTACAGTTTGCTCTGGCATGTGGTATGTTCATCCTACTTAACGTCCTACAGTTTGCTCTGGCATGTGGTATGTTCATCCTACTTAATGTCCTACAGTTTGCTCTGGCATGTGGTATGTTCATCCTACTTAACGTCCTACAGTTCGCTCTGGCATGTGGTATGTTCATCCTACTTAACGTCCTACAGTTTGCTATGGCATGTGGTATGTTCATCCTACTTAACGTCCTACAGTTCGCTCTGGCATGTGGTATGTTCATCCTACTTAACGTCCTACAGTTCGCTCTGGCATGTTCATCCTACTTAATGTCCTACAGTTCGCTCTGGCATGTGGTATGTTCATCCTACTTAACGTCCTACAGTTCGCTCTGGCATGTGGTATGTTCATCCTACTTAACGTCCTACAGTTCGCTCTGGCATGTGGTATGTTCATCCTACTTAACGTCCTACAGTTCGCTCTGGCATGTGGTATGTTCATCCTACTTAACGTCCTACAGTTCGCTCTGGCATGTGGTATGTTCATCCTACTTAACGTCCTACAGTTCGCTCTGGCATGTGGTATGTTCATCCTACTTAACGTCCTACAGTTCGCTCTGGCATGTGGTATGTTCATCCTACTTAACGTCCTACAGTTCGCTCTGGCATGTGGTATGTTCATCCTACTTAACGTCCTACAGTTCGCTCTGGCATGTGGTATGTTCATCCTACTTAACGTCCTACAGTTCGCTCTGGCATGTTCATCCTACCTAACTTCCTACAGTTCGCTCTGGCATTTGGTATGTTCATCCTACTTAACGTCCTACAGTTCGCTCTGGCATGTGGTATGTTCATCCTACTTAACGTCCTATAGTTCGCTCTGGCATGTGGTATGTTCATCCTACTTAACGTCTTACAGTTCGCTCTGGCATGTGGTATGTTCATCCTACTTAACGTCCTACAGTTCGCTCTGGCATGTGGTATGTTCATCCTACTTAACGTCCTACAGTTCGCTCTGGCATGTGGTATGTTCATCCTACTTAACGTCCTACAGTTCGCTCTGGCATGTGGTATGTTCATCCTACTTAATGTCCTACAGTTCGCTCTGGCATGTGGTATGTTCATCCTACTTAACGTCCTACAGTTCGCTCTGGCATGTGTATGTTCATCCTACTTAACGTCCTACAGTTCGCTCTGGCATGTAGTATGTTCATCCTACTTAACGTCCTACAGTTTGCTCTGGCATGTGGTATGTTCATCCTACTTAACGTCCTACAGTTCGCTCTGGCATGTGGTATGTTCATCCTACTTAACGTCCTACAGTTTGCTATGGCATGTGGTATGTTCATCCTACTTAACGTCCTACAGTTCGCTCTGGCATGTTCATCCTACTTAGTCCTACAGTTCGCTCTGGCATGTGGTATGTTCATCCTACTTAACGTCCTACAGTTCGCTCTGGCATGTGGTATGTTCATCCTACTTAACGTCCTACAGTTCGCTCTGGCATGTGGTATGTTCATCCTACTTAACGTCCTACAGTTCGCTCTGGCATGTGGTATGTTCATCCTACTTAACGTCCTACAGTTCGCTCTGGCATGTTCATCCTACCTAACTTCCTACAGTTCGCTCTGGCATTTGGTATGTTCATCCTACTTAACGTCCTACAGTTCGCTCTGGCATGTGGTATGTTCATCCTACTTAACGTCCTACAGTTCGCTCTGGCATGTGGTATGTTCATCCTACTTAACGTCTTACAGTTCGCTCTGGCATGTGGTATGTTCATCCTACTTAACGTCCTACAGTTCGCTCTGGCATGTGGTATGTTCATCCTACTTAACGTCCTACAGTTCGCTCTGGCATGTGGTATGTTCATCCTACTTAACGTCCTACAGTTCGCTCTGGCATGTGGTATGTTCATCCTACTTAACGTCCTACAGTTCGCTCTGGCATGTGGTATGTTCATCCTACTTAACGTCCTACAGTTCGCTCTGGCATGTGGTATGTTCATCCTACTTAACGTCCTACAGTTCGCTCTGGCATGTGGTATGTTCATCCTACTTAACGTCCTACAGTTCGCTCTGGCATGTGGTATGTTCATCCTACTTAACGTCCTACAGTTCGCTCTGGCATGTGGTATGTTCATCCTACTTAACTCCTACAGTTCGCTCTGGCATGTGGTATGTTCATCCTACTTAACGTCCTACAGTTCGCTCTGGCATGTGGTATGTTCATCCTACTTAACGTCCTACAGTTCGCTCTGGCATGTGGTATGTTCATCCTACTTAACGTCCTACAGTTCGCTCTGGCATGTGGTATGTTCATCCTACTTAACGTCCTACAGTTCGCTCTGGCATGTGGTATGTTCATCCTACTTAACGTCCTACAGTTCGCTCTGGCATGTTCATCCTACTTAATGTCCTACAGTTCGCTCTGGCATGTGGTATGTTCATCCTACTTAACGTCCTACAGTTCGCTCTGGCATGTGGTATGTTCATCCTACTTAACGTCCTACAGTTTGCTCTGGCATGTTTCATCCTACTTAACGTCCTACAGTTCGCTCTGGCATGTGGTATGTTCATCCTACTTAACGTCCTACAGTTTCGCTCTGGCATGTGGTATGTTTCATCCTACTTAACGTTCCTCATCAGGTTGTTCTCTTTCTGGCATGTGGTATGTTCATCCTACTTAACGTCCTACAGTTCGCTCTGGCATGTGGTATGTTCATCCTACTTAACGTCCTACAGTTCGCTCTGGCATGTGGTATGTTCATCCTACTTAACGTCCTACAGTTCGCTCTGGCATGTGGTATGTTCATCCTACTTAACGTCCTACAGTTCGCTCTGGCATGTGGTATGTTCATCCTACTTAATGTCCTACAGTTCGCTCTGGCATGTGGTATGTTCATCCTACTTAACGTCCTACAGTTCGCTCTGGCATGTGGTATGTTCATCCTACTTAACGTCCTACAGTTCGCTCTG
>CM026402.1:15053777-15072436 GCA_014843695.1 Archivesica marissinica
GTGACATCACTCTATGTACACATACAATATGTGACATCACTCTATGTACACATACAATATGTGACATCACTCTATGTACACATACAATATGTGACATCACTCTATGTACACATACAATATGTGACATCACTCTATGCACACCTACAATATGTGACATCACTCTATGCACACATACAATATGTGACATCACTCTATGTACACATACAATATGTGACATCACTCTATGTACACATACAATATGTGACATCACTCTATGTACACCTACAATATGTGACATCACTCTATGTACACATACAATATGTGACATCACTCTATGCACACCTACAATATGCAACATCACTCTCTGCACACCTACAATATGTGACATCACTCTATGTACACATACAATATGTGACACACAACCACAAACATCACTCTATGTACACATACAATATGTGACATCACTCTATGTACACATACAATATGTGACATCACTCTATGTACACCTACAATATGTGACATCACTCTATGTACACCTACAATATGTGACATCACTCTATGTACACATACAATATGTGACATCACTCTATGTACACATACAATATGTGACATCACTCTATGTACACCTACAATATGTGACATCACTCTATGTACACCTACAATATGTAACATCACTCTACACCTACAATATGTGACATCACTCTCTGCACACCTACAATATGTGACATCACTCTCTGCACACCTACAATATGTGACATCACTCTATGCACACCTACAATATGTGACATCACTCTATGTACACCTACAATATGTGACATCACTCTATGCACACATACAATATGTGACATCACTCTATGTACACCTACAATATGTGACATCACTCTATGTACACATACAATATGTGACATCACTCTATGTACACATACAATATGTGACATCACTCTATGCACACATACAATATGTGACATCACTCTATGTACACCTACAATATGTGACATCACTCTATGTACACATACAATATGTGACATCACTCTATGTACACCTACAATATGTGACATCACTCTATGCACACATACAATATGTGACATCACTCTATGTACACCTACAATATGTGACATCACTCTATGTACACCTACAATATGTGACATCACTCTATGCACACCTACAATATGTGACATCACTCTATGTACACATACAATATGTGACATCACTCTGCACACATACAATATGTGACATCACTCTATGTACACATACAATATGTGACATCACTCTATGTACACATACAATATGTGACATCACTCTATGTACACCTACAATATGTGACATCACTCTATGTACACCTACAATATGTGACATCACTCTATACACATACAATATGTGACATCACTCTATGCACACCACAATATGTGACATCACTCTCTGCACACCTACAATATGTGACATCACTCTATGTACACATACAATATGTGACATCACTCTATGTACACCTACAATATGTGACATCACTCTATGTACACCTACAATATGTGACATCACTCTCTGCACACCTACAATATGTGACATCACTCTCTGCACACATACAATATGTGACATCACTCTATGTACACATACAATATGTGACATCACTCTATGTACACATACAATATGTGACATCACTCTATGTACACCTACAATATGTGACATCACTCTATGTACACATACAATATGTGACATCATTCTATGCACACCTACTATATGCAACATCACTCTCTGCACACCTACACTATGTGACATCACTCTATGTACACATACAATATGTGACATCACTCTATGTACACCTACAATATGTGACATCACTCTATGTACACCTACAATATGTGACATCACTCTCTGCACACCTACAATATGTGACATCACTCTCTGCACACATACAATATGTGACATCACTCTATGTACACATACAATATGTGACATCACTCTATGTACACATACAATATGTGACATCACTCTATGTACACCTACAATATGTGACATCACTCTATGTACACATACAATATGTGACATCATTCTATGCACACCTACTATATGCAACATCACTCTCTGCACACCTACACTATGTGACATCACTCTATGTACACATACAATATGTGACATCACTCTATGTACACCTACAATATGTGACATCACTCTGTACACCTACAATATGTGACATCACTCTATGTACACATACAATATGTGACATCACTCTATGCACACCTACAATATGTGACATCACTCTCTGCACACCACATACAATATGTGACATCACTCTATGTACACATACAATATGTGACATCACTCTATGTACACATACAATATGTGACATCACTCTATGTACACCTACAATATGTGACATCACTCTATGTACACATACAATATGTGACATCATCTATGCACACCTACATATGACATCACTCTATGCACACCTACAATATGTGACATCACTCTATGTACACATACAATATGTGACACACACAACAAACATCACTCTATGTACACATACAATATGTGACATCACTCTATGTACACATACAATATGTGACGTCACTCTATGCACACCTACAATATGTGACATCAATCTATGTACACCTACAATATGTGACATCACTCTATGTACACATACAATATGTGACATCACTGTATGTACACATACACTATGTGACAACACTCTATGTACACCTACAATATGTAACATAACTCTATGCACACCTACAATATGTAACATAACTCTACACCTACACTATGTGACGTCACTCTCTGCACACCTACAATATGTGATGGCACTCTCTGCACACCTACAATATGTGACGTGACTCTATTCACACCTACAATATGTGACATAACTCTTGCACACCTACAATATGTGACATCACTCTTCTACAATATGTGACATCACTCTATGTACACCTACAATATGTGACATCACTCTATGTACACATACAATATGTGACATCACTCTATGTACACATACAATATGTGACATCACTCTATGTACACCTACAATATGTGACATCACTCTATGTACACATACAATATGTGACATCACTCTATGTACACATACAATATGTGACATCACTCTATGTACACCTACAATATGTGACATCACTCTATGTACACCTACAATATGTGACATCACTCTATGCACACATACAATATGTGACATCACTCTATGTACACCTACAATATGTGACATCACTCTATGTACACATACAATATGTGACATCACTCTATGTACACATACAATATGTGACATCACTCTATGTACACATACAATATGTGACATCACTCTATGTACACCTACAATATGTGACATCACTCTATGTACACATACAATATGTGACATCACTCTATGTACACATACAATATGTGACATCACTCTATGTACACCTACAATATGTGACATCACTCTATGCACACATACAATATGTGACATCACTCTATGTACACCTACAATATGTGACATCACTCTATGTACACCTACAATATGTGACATCACTCTATGCACACATACAATATGTGACATCACTCTATGTACACATACAATATGTGACATCACTCTATGTACACATACAATATGTGACATCACTCTATGTACACATACAATATGTGACGTCACTCTATGTACACCTACTATATGTGACATCACTCTATGTACACATACAATATGTGACATCACTCTATGTACACCTACAATATGTGACATCACTCTATGCACACATACAAAATGTGACATCACTCTATGTACACCTACAATATGTGACATCACTCTATGTACACCTACAATATGTGACATCACTCTATATACACATACAATATGTGACATCACTCTCTGCACACATACACTATGTGACATCACTCTATGTACACATACAATATGTGACATCATTCTATGCACACCTACTATATGCAACATCACTCTCTGCACACCTACACTATGTGACATCACTCTATGTATACATACAATATGTGACATCACTCTATGTATGCCTACAATATGTGACATCGCTCTCTGCACACCACATACAATATGTGACATCGCTCTATGTACACCTACAATATATGACATCACTCTATGTACACCTACAATATGTGACATCACTCTATGTCCACCTACAATATGTGACATCACTCTATGCACACATACAATATGTGACATCACTCTATGTACACCAACAATATGTGACATCACTCTATGCACACATACAATATGTGACATCACTCTATGTACACATACAATATGTGACATCACTCTATGTACACATACAATATGTGGCGTAACTCTATGCACACCTACAATATGTGACATCACTCTATGTACACCTACAATATGTAACATCACTCTATGTACACATACAATATGTGACATCACTCTATGCACACCTACAATATGTGACATCACTCTCTGCACACCTACAATATGTGACATCACTCTCTGCATGCACACCTACAACATGTGACATCACTCTCTGTACACCTACAATATGTGACATCACTCTATGTACACCTACAATATGTGACATCACTCTGTGTACACATACAATATGTGACATCACTCTATGCACACCTACAATATGTGACATCACTCTATGCACACCTACAATATTTGACATCACTCTATGTACACATACAATATGTGACATCACTCTATGTACACATACAATATGTGACATCAATCTATGTACACATACAATATGTGACATCACTCTCTGTACGCCTACAATATGTGACATCACTCTATGTACACCTACAATATGTGACATCACTCTATGTACACATTCAATATGTGACATCACTCTATGCACACCTACAATATGTGACATCACTCTATGCACACCTACAATATGTGACATCACTCTCTGCATGCACACCTACAACATGTGACATCACTCTCTGTAGCCTACAATATGTGACATCACTCTATGTACACTACAATATGTGACATCACTCTATGTACACATACAATATGTGACATCACTCTATGCACACCTACAATATGTGACATCACTCTATGCACACCTACAATATGTGACATCACTCTATGTACACATACAATATGTGACATCACTCTATGTACACCTACAATATGTGACATCACTCTCTGCACACCTACAATATGTGACATCACTCTATGTACACATACAATATGTGACATCACTCTATGTACACCTACAATATGTGACATCACTCTATGTACACCTACAATATGTGACATCACTCTCTGCACACCTACAATATGTGACATCACTCTATGCACACATACAATATGTGACATCACTCTATGTACACATACAATATGTGACATCACTCTATGTACACATACAATATGTGACATCACTCTATGTACACCTACAATATGTGACATCACTCTATGTACACATACAATATGTGACATCACTCTATGCACACCTACAATATGTGACATCACTCTCTGCACACCTACAATATGTGACATCACTCTATGTACACATACAATATGTGACATCACTCTATGCACACCTACAATATGTGACATCACTCTATGCACACCTACAATATGTGACATCACTCTCTGCACACCTACAATATGTGACATCACTCTATGCACACATACAATATGTGACATCACTCTATGTACACATACAATATGTGACATCACTCTATGTACACATACAATATGTGACATCACTCTATGTACACCTACAATATGTGACATCACTCTATGTACACATACAATATGTGACATCATTCTATGCACACCTACTATATGCAACATCACTCTCTGCACACCTACACTATGTGACATCACTCTATGTACACATACAATATGTGACATCACTCTATGTACACCTACAATATGTGACATCACTCTATGTACACATACAATATGTGACATCACTCTATGACACTACATATGTGACACACTCTATGTACACCTACAATATGTGACATCACTCTATGCACACCTACAATATGTGACATCACTCTATGTACACCTACAATATGTGACATCACTCTCTGCACACCTACAATATGTGACATCACTCTCTGCACACCTACAATATGTGACGTCACTCTATGCACACCTACAATATGTGACATCACTCTCTGCACACCTACAATATGTGACATCACTCTCTGCACACCTACAATATGTGACATCACTCTATGCACACCTACAATATGTGACATCACTCTCTGCACACCTACAATATGTGACATCACTCTCTGCACACCTACAATATGTGACATCACTCTATGCACACCTACAATATGTGACATCACTCTATGCACACCTACAATATGTGACATCACTCTATGCACACCTACAATATGTGACATCACTCTCTGCACACCTACAATATGTGACATCACTCTATGCACACCTACAACATGTGACATCACTATCTGCACACCTACAACATGTGACATCACTCTCTGCACACCTACAACATGCGACATCACTCTCTGCACACCTACAATATGTCACATCACTCTCTGCACACCTACAATATGTGACATCATTCTATGCACACCTACAATATGTGACATCACTCTCTGCACATCTACAATATGTGACATCACTCTCTGCACACCTACAATATGTGACATCACTCTATGCACACCTACAATATGTGACATCACTCTATGCACACCTACAATATGTGACATCACTCTCTGTACACCTACAATATGTGACATCACTCTCTGCACACCTACAACATGTGACATCACTCTATGCACACCTACAATATGTGACATCACTCTATGCACATCTACAATATGTGACATCACTCTCTGCACACCTACAATATGTGACATCACTCTATGCACATCTACAATATGTGACATCACTCTCTGCACACCTACAATATGTGACATCACTCTCTGCACACCTACAATATGTGACATCACTCTCTGCACACCTACAATATGTGACATCACTCTATGCACACCTACAATATGTGACATCACTCTATGCACACCTACAATATGTGACATCACTCTCTGCACACCTACAATATGTGACATCACTCTCTGCACTACAATATGTGACATCACTCTATGCACACCTACAATATGTGACAACTCTTACACTAAATATGTGACATCACTCTCTGTACACCTACAATATGTGACATCACTCTATGTACACCTACAATATGTGACATCACTCTATGTACACCTACAATATGTGACATCACTCTATGCACACATACAATATGTGACATCACTCTATGTACACCTACAATATGTGACATCACTCTATGTACACATACAATATGTGACATCACTCTATGCACACCTACAATATGTGACATCACTCTCTGCACACCTACAATATGTGACATCACTCTATGCACACATACAATATGTGACATCACTCTATGTACACATACAATATGTGACATCACTCTATGTACACATACAATATGTGACATCACTCTATGTACACATACAATATGTGACATCACTCTATGTACACATACAATATGTGACATCACTCTATGCACACATACAATATGTGACATCACTCTATGTACACATACAATATGTGACATCACTCTATGTACACCTACAATATGTGACATCACTCTCTGCACACCTACAATATGTGACATCACTCTATGTACACATACAATATGTGACATCACTCTATGTACACCTACAATATGTGACATCACTCTCTGCACACCTACAATATGTGACATCACTCTATGTACACATACAATATGTGACATCACTCTATGTACACATACAATATGTGACGTCACTCTATGTACACCTACTATATGTGACATCACTCTATGTACACATACAATATGTGACGTCACCCTATGTACACATACAATATGTGACGTCACTCTATGTACACCTACAATATGTAACATCACTCTATGTATACCTACAATATGTGACGTCACTCTATGTACACATACAATATGTGACATCACTCTATGTACACCTACAATATGTGACGTCACTCTATGTACACCTACAATATGTGACATCACTCTATGTACACATACAATATGTGACGTCACTCTATGTACACCTACAATATGTGACATCACTCTATGTACACATACAATATGTGACATCACTCTATGTACACATACAATATGTGACATCACTCTATGTACACATACAATATGTGACGTCACTCTATGCACACCTACAATATGTTACGTCACTCTATGTACACATACAATATGTGACGTCACTCTATTTACACATACAATATGTGACGTCACTCTATGCACACCTACAATATGTGACATCACTCTATGTACACATACAATATGTGACGTCACTCTCTGCACACCTACAACATGTGACATCATTTTATGCACACCTACAATATGTGACATCACTCTATGTACACCTACAATATGTGACATCGCTCTCTGTACAGATACAATATGTGACATCACTCTATGTATACCTACAATATGTGTCACTACATATGAATCATTATAATACGTCACTTATTGCTGTACCATTTTGTGCATACAATTCTGTTTCATGAAATTTGGTGCCACTGTGCATGTACTTTGGATAGTTTTGCGTGAACAGTTTGCCATAATACACAGGAATAACTAACACTTTGTGCATGTGCGTATAGCCTTTCCAATTCATGGTAATTCAATGAGAGACATCGGTCAGTTACTGCCCCTGAATACTCCCTGAAAGTAGATAGGTCCTATTAAGTGTTTTCCTCTGTTTTTATCGTTGTTTCCTTTGCACAACATGCTAGCAATTTTATTCCACTATCGCTTCTTATGAGTATTAAATTACTATATCTCGACAGATCTCCTACAGTATATGCAATGGTAACTGACCGATGTCTCTCATTTGTAAAACAATGTTATCAGTTAATTAACACGATGTTGATAAAATCACATTTATCATACCGCAACATCTGGTTAGGGAACAACAGTAAAAACAAAGGATTCTAACTAAACGAACCTATTAACATTTTGGAATAAATCAGACTGTATCTGCCAAGGGAGGTAATAGAATATTAGAGATGTCTCTCATTCAATGTAATTTATACAGGAAATAGCTCCAGTTGTTTGGCTTCGTGCAATGCTATGCAGCTTCAACCAAAAGTTCCCAAATGACATAAATTGTTCAACACAAGAGCCATAGTATGCTGGCTATTTTGTCGTATGCATGTTTCTTTGTGATAATTGCATTAATTTCATGTGGAAATCGTTAAAAGTTTTGATTGAAGTATAAAGTGGTTATTGTTTAATGACAATTCATCATTGATGGGACTTTAAACCGAGGTCTCGTGTCGGTGGTGTACACCGTGCACGTAAAAGAACCAGAGGAGACTCTGGAATGGGTCTCTGTCGCTAATATGCTACTACGGGCAACCGGTAGCGACGATAAATAAACGCGCGCACACACACACACACACACACACAACACACACAACACACATAGGCAATTCACAAGTTCATGATTGTCGTGCCCTTGTTGTTAATTTCCAAAGACCGTAGTGCATTAGTACATTCAACACTTTCGAACATATTATAAATAGATCTATTAGATTCGTTTCGTTTGTTTGCTTTGGGTGTTTAAAGTCGCACCAAAAGCTTAGGTGACATGGCGGCTCTCCAGCTAGTATTGGTGGACGAAGACACCTCCTAGCAGTATATCATGCACAAAGCTTAGGTGACATGGCGGCTCTCCAGCTAGTATTGGTGGACGAAGATACCTCCTAGCAGTATATCATGCACAGACGGGTATCTGAGTAGAACCACCGACCTTGTGCAAGCCAACCAAAACCTGTTAGAGGGTTAATCATTGCCATTATTGTAGCTGATATCAGGACCAAAAATCAAATTCTGCTATAAATGTTCAAAAGATCACATTCAAAATATAGAAACTTATGTTGCACTGAATTTAGCATGACAGATCAATGTTAATACAACCAAGAGTTTGTATTCTCCCTTTAACGATAGAAGCAGGTTGATATTCAGGCCCCACTAGAACGAATGTGTACACTTTGTAATATCAGTATGATTGAAGATGATCGCCATTTCCTAATAGGAATGTGATTTCTACCATACTATTTGTTTATAAACGTTTGCAAATATTCTTGATGTAAACTTTATTATTTTACAACGATTGCGAAGCAAGTTTTAGCATATTAATCACTCTCGTTGGCGCGGATGAAAGCGTAAATGTGGTTATTCGTGTGGGATGAAACCGGAGTACCCGGAGAAAACCCACCTGTCCGATCTGGCGACTACCGTACCATCTCACATACTTTCGGTTCCGATGATCGAACCCGGGTTGCATTGGCGAGAAGCGAGCGCGCTAACCACTGCGCTAATAGGACAGCCTAGGGGAAATAAATAACAGGTTTCCTTCTCACTATTATAACTAATCTGCAAATATTCTTGATCAACTAAGTCTCCACATAGTAATGAAACATTATGTTTAATGTTATAGAAATATCCCCGAAATTGTCCAATACGTTATATAATAGTGTGTACAAAGAGAAACACACTAACAATGTCGAATTCTGTTTCAGGAACTTAAGTTGCGACAACATACATGTGGGCAGAGATGGGAACATGAAGATCGCAGGTAAACACCGTCTGACTGACTAGTCAATTTATTTAAAGTCGCCACCGCATAAATGCATTTGGGCGAGTTTTCTAAGAAGATTAAAATACCCATCATCTAAAAGTGATGGTTTTGCCTATCGTAATTATTATAACTAGATGTTAAGAGTACAATTTATGAAGCTGTTTTAGATAACTGATTTTCGCATGATTTACTAAGACTTATTTTATATGTAGATATAAGTTCTCAAAACGCATTGTCTAAAGGTATTTGTTTGTTCTTAATATAATCACATTCTAATAGAGTGACATGTAATATGTGTATGTAGTAGTAATCTTTATTTACATCTCATCATTGTACGTACAATATATACAATAATATTACATGTATAGTTTACATAATAAAAGTACAATGCCACTCCAACATGGAGTTATAAGAGATGAACAAAAGTATACATACTCATTTATCACAGTATGTTAGGGATAAAGCTGCAATATCCCTGCTAATCGGATCTTAAAAACTGCCCTAAAACAATTATAAAACACTGAAATACAAAATAGTTTAATGCGCATTTATTAGGATAAACAATGTTCAAGGTGCATGTATTAGGATATACAATGTTCAATGTGCATTTATTATGGTATGCAATGTTCAAGGTGTATTTATTAGGGTATACTATGTTTAAGGTGTATTTATTAGGGTATGCAATGTTATGGTGCATTTATTAGGATAAACAATGTTTAAGGTGCATTTATTAGGATATACAATGCTTAAGGTGCATTTATTAGGGTATGCAATGTTCAAGGTGTATTTATTAGGATATACAATGTTCAAGGTGTATTTATTAGGGTATACAATGTTTAAGGTGTATTTATTAGGGTATGCAATGTTATGGTGCATTTATTAGGATATGCAATGTTCAAGGTGTATTTATTAGGATATACAATGCTTAAGGTGCATTTATTAGGATATACTATGTTTAAGGTGCATTTATTAGGATAAACAATGTTCAAGGTGCATTTATTAGGATATACAATGTTCAATGTGCATTTATTATGGTATGCAATGTTCAAGGTGTATTTATTAGGGTATACTATGTTTAAGGTGTATTTATTAGGGTATGCAATGTTATGGTGCATTTATTAGGATAAACAATGTTTAAGGTGCATTTATTAGGATATACAATGCTTAAGGTGCATTTATTAGGGTATGCAATGTTCAAGGTGTATTTATTAGGATATACAATGTTCAAGGTGTATTTATTAGGGAATACAATGTTTAAGGTGTATTTATTAGGGTATGCAATGTTATGGTGCATTTATTAGGATATGCAATGTTCAAGGTGTATTTATTAGGATATACAATGCTTAAGGTGCATTTATTAGGATATACTATGTTTAAGGTGCATTTCTTAGGATATACAATGTTTAAGGTGTATTTATTAGGGTATAGAATGCTTAAGGTGCGTTTATTAAGGTATACAATGTTTAAGGTACATTTATTAGGGTATACAATGTTTAAGGTACATTTATTAGGGTATACAATGTTTACGGTGTGTGTGGATGTCTATATATCTATCATCATTCAATGTGTGTCGTCAGTTCATAATACACCAACCATGTTCGCCTGTCATAACGTTCTATATGTTTTCTTCAGATTTCGGATCATCCACAACATTTATCCCTGGAATTACTGCATTTTTGACAACAAATTGCGGGACTACTGGATACAAACCCCCAGAGGTGATTGAGTACATTCAATATGACGGTGTAAAGTCTGATTTGTATTCCATGTAAGTGAGTCATACCTGACTATGTCAGGGATATAATTCTGTTTGCAATATTGATATGTTGTCTTGTATATAAGTGGCAGATGGAAATACCACAAAGTGTACCGTTAAATATAATGGACACTGTCTAGGTTTACCGGTGACAGACAGAAAGGGACAGACGGGTTTTACTATAACTTAACGTTTTATGTAACATATCAGCAGTTTGAATTTAAGAGTGTGTTTAGTTATCGTCGCTACCGGTTACCAATATGAGCGACGCCTCCTGAAGAGATATGTCATTTTAGATTTTGGAGGATAGTGCAATGATACAGACAGAGACCCATTCCAGAGTCTCCTCTGGTTCTTGTACGTGCTCGGTGTCAAGCACCGACACGAGACCTCGGTTTAACGTCCCATCTGAAAGACTGATACTTTTATTAGAGTCAGACGGGGTATGGAACCTGCGAGCCCTGGATTACCAGTCCAGTGTGTTACCACTGGACTACAGATCCGTCTGTGAGACCAATATTTGTGACCACTATTTAATATATACCATTGGCTGTAGCTACTTGATATAGAAGAGTCAATGATTGAAGAATACGCAATGAAGGTGTGTTCCGGTTAACCAATGAAAATGTCCATTCTGCCGTTCTTCAATATCATCGGAGAACGTCAGAACGGGAACATCCCAACATGCCAAGCGCTACGGCTCCGTCAATCCTACTCTTCTGTGATTTATATAATGAAGTCATCCACATTACTAAAACAAATCCGATTAGCGCAGTGGTTAGCGCGCTCGCTTCTCACCAATGCAACCCGGGTTCGATCCTCGGACCGGTAAGTATGTGAGATGGAACGGTTGTCGCCAGATCGGACAGGTGGGTTTTCTCCGGGTACTCCTGTTTCCATATATACGCTTTCATCCGCGCCAACGAGAGTGATTAATATAAGTTGTTACAACTTCGCAATCGTTGTAAAATAAATAAAGTTTAAACTTTAAACTAAAACAAACAAATTGTACATGTAAACACACAACACAATAGCCGACATTTTCATATAACATTGAACAAGTAAAATGCAGAAATGTGAAATTGTCAAACGATAAATTGTTATTATTTCTTTTTCAGGGGAATGGTTCTCTTTAACATGCTGAATGGCCACAAGTCCCTCAAAGATAATGAGCTTAAGGACCTGGAGATGGATCCTCCGGAACTCCGAAGGTTTCATCCGAATCTCCAAAAGTTTCATTCAAAAAGTAATCAACTTTATATTTATTATTTTATCGAAACAAATGTTTTATGTGTTTAGTTTGTTTAGCGCCGCATTAACAATAATGTCAAGTAATGACTCTTCAGCTCTATGTGTTAGAGGAAGACCACTCTTGTACCTCTCAATAGTGTAATCTGAATGGATGGACGCTCGGGTTTGAACCACCGACCGGTGCATTAGAGGCAGACCACACTTGTTCCTCTCAATAGTGTATAAGGAAGGGTGGACGCTCGGATTTGAACCACCGACTCTGTGCGTTAGAGGCAGACCACACTTGTTCCTCTCAATAGTGTATAAGGAATGGATGGACGCTCTGGTTTGAACAACTGACTCTGTGCGTTAGAGGCAGACCACACTTGTTCCTCTCAATGGTGTATAAGGAATGGATGGAAGCTCGGGTTTGAACAACCGACTCTGTGCGTTAGAGGCAGACCACACTTGTTCCTCTCAATGGTGTATAATGAATGGATGGACGCTCGGGTTTGAACCACCGACTCTATGCGTTAGAGGCAGACCACACATGTTTGAACCACTGACTCTGTACGTTGGAGGAAGACCACACTTGTTCCTCTCAATAGTTCATGAGGAAGGGTGGACGCTCGGGTTTGAACCACTGACTGTATGCATTAGAGGAAGACCTCATTGGTGAACGTACGGTTTTGAGCCACTGACCTTCCACAAACAAACGGGATACCTTCCTCACTTATAGAGAATTCTCTGCAGATAGGGCTCGAAGACACAGCTGCCATAATGGGACTATTGATTAAAAAATAGTATTTTTAAAATACACAAAATGAATACATGTACGTACTGAATAAATACACTGTGTAAGATGCTATTATGTTCTACCCAACAGAGTCTACGGAGCTGGTTTGCAGACTGATTAGGTACAATCCTAACGCCCGTCTGCCGATTGATAAGATATTAAGTCATCCGTGGTTGGCTGGAAAACACAGCATCCCCAGAAATGCACCAACATCAACGGTAAGTAGGGAAAGACGATTTCAAGGTAACGATTCGTAACTGGATCTATAACTAAGGGAAAGTCGGTGTCTTGTCAGTAAAATGTTATTATCTAGTGGACTGTTATTATGTAGTAGTTAGGAAACTGAAACGTTATCTGGGAACTACAACCTATTGTTTGCATTCTATTATAATTTGATGTACAGTTTGTGTGTATTGAACTATCTTGCCTGCTTATTAAATGTATACCATTATATAGTTGATACGTGTATAATGGAATTTTATATAATTATTAATGTACATGTATAACAAACTGTGTGGAAGAAACATAATTTGTACAAAAATAAACTGTTAAAAATCCTATGAATCCTAAGACAGGTCAATATGCACTAACTATACGTGTCTTGACTTGACTTTGTAACTTGGCATCATATATTTAGTGTCATCTGAGCTTCCTCGTTAAATAATATTGTTACTATTATATTTTATTTTTGCTAGTATTAATGAAATAGTCGCTACATATCAACGGGGAAAGCCAATAAATGTTTGAAGGCAAAATCATTTAATGCACTTTAGTGTATATAAATTTAGTTTAGCTCGATTGCGAATCAAGTTCTTTCAACTTATATTAATCACTATCGAGACCTCATACCTGATGGAATCCATTGCCATGGAGGATAGAGAGAAGAGGCAATGTGGAATTTAAATGCCTTGCCTAAGGGCGCACTCGTAACGGCTCCAGCGGGGCTCGAACTCCGGACATTTCGCACCTGAAGCGAACGCACATCCACTGCGCTATCACGACTTCCATAATTATAGCACTAGACATTATAGAAGGAATATGACTACATCCCGCAAGTGGTTTGACATCTAAGTCACTTTATACATTGTATTGTTTGATAGAACGTTTGTAAGTCGTGATCAATCGGGTGTCAGAACGAATAAGTCCATAACAGTGACATCGTGTAAATTACCAACTGTAAAAAGTGATAGGTACATGCAAAATGGTTTGCTAGTATTGTAAATTTGGACACTTGATTTGTAAGCATTATGTTCTTTTTGTGTATGCATAAAACCAATATACAACAGTAAGCTAAGTAACCTTAGATAGTGCATTATTATATTCCAGAATCAAAAGTGCAACCAAGCCCAGCCTGTAAATTCAGACCATGTCGACATCATACAAAATCAGCCTTCTGTGTCCAGCAAGACCATCATGGCACCCATGACGACAATGGCAAACAAGACCACCATGTCTACAAAGCCAACAGTGTCATCCAAGACTACAGTAACGACAGCTAAAACAGTTACTGTAAGCCAATCGTCGGATGTGTCTTCCGTGCTGGAGAGTAGCACCAGCTACAAGAGTGGTAAGTGTATTTGGACACCCTTGTTGTTTGATATTAAGATGCCATATATATATATATGCCAGTATTGCAAAATATAATGCACAGTAAATCTTTAATTTTAAGTTTATAATATTTCTTAATATATATATATATATATATATATATACAATTTAAGAAATATTATAAACTTATTTACATCTATATATACATCTAAATTTACGGCTTAAAAAGGCCATTTTCAAGGAAAACAAAAATCATCCGGGTAATTTTCTTTAAGATTATTATGAATCAATTGAATTATGCACATTGTGTTGCGCCAAATTACACTTAATATATGCTGGGAGCCCACTGTCTTTCACATTACAGCCCTTCAGTCGCGTGGTATTAAGAGCTCGTATCCACTTTATTTCATGTAGTTGACGTCCAGTCCTCTCAGAATGGAACATCTTCTGAAGTATGACACAGTTCATGTTGTTCTCATTGCTTAAACTGTAAACAACCCTTTAATCTTGTTTAATTGTTTCTTAGTCTTACTTTGATTTAGGATATCCACCAGGAAATAAAGTCATGAAATAATGATGACTTGTATATTTCAGCTGATAAGAAGGTGTCTACACAGCAGACTCCACCGCCCAAGTCGACATGTGCCTGGGGAAGCATGTTTCCTACCAGTGAAACGTCGGACAGCTCGGACGAAGAGGATCAACCAACTTTCGACAGCGGAAAGGTAAATACTTGCTCTATATCAACTTGAGTGTTTGGGTGTGTATTTGGGTATTTGGGTGTGTATTTAGGTATATGTATATTGGGGGGTGTATATTTGTTACTAGAAATCTGGATGTATGTATGTGTAACTGTGTTTATATATTATTGATAACCACAAGAAATATAGGATCTTAGTACACTGGTGCTGATTTCATACTATATTTTATGAAATCGAGTTTTGGAATTTAGCTATTAAGCGAGCCATTTGACAAGTGTAAGATCTTTTTTATCACATTACCAAAGTAACAACAACCATAAATGTGACGTTTCTGTTTGCCAGTATATGGTTCAGCCTTATTGCATTAAGATACATCCGTACGCAATAGTAAATAGTCCCTGTTAATCAAACAACTTCACGTAAATAATCGACACAATATTTTTACTGTATTTCGCTTGTTCATATTTAGCATTTTTTGTTCTAAGCAGTTGATTGAGCAACATGAATACACACAACGTGTATATGTCCAATGGCTATTGCAAGCTGTCAATGTCATGCCGCGACCAATCAGACTCCTTCCATGTGCTATTAAACGTGTTGTCATATAATAAGTTATGTCCTGACTTTATTACACTGAATACAAGCCGGTATGTGATAAATAGGTGTATTGCATACAACCAATATACAACAGTAAGCTACTGTAGGCGTATGTAGTTCTAATTATCATGAGTCACTCCAGACCGACTATCATTGACTCGAACCATACATGACTCACGGGAACCATTATTCGCTGACCCGACGAGATCGCGCCAACAAAATTTGACTAGTCGTATTATTAATATTATTGTTAGCATTGTATGGTGCTGAAATATGGGATGGGGTGTCTACAATTTTAATAATAACAATTTAATGAAATAGATTTCACGTTTTTATTAAGCAGTATTATTACTGGTAGATTCTATAGTTTCGCCTGTAGTAGTAGTATATTATATTGAAACCTTAGATAGTGCGTCATTATATTCCAGAATCAAAAGGGCAACCAAGTCCAGCCTGTACATTCAGACCATGTCGACACCGTACACAATCAGCCATCTGTGTCCAGCAAGACCATCATGGCACCCACGACTACATTGTCAAACAAGACCACCATGTCTTCAAAGCCAACAGTGTCAACCAAGACTACAGTAACGACAGCTAAAACAGTTACTGTAAGCCAATCGTCGAATGTGTCTTCCGTGCTGGAGAGTAGCACCAGCTACAAGAGTGGTAAGTGTATTTGGACACCCTTGTTGTTTGATATTAAGCTGCCATATATATATATGTCAGTATTGGTTGTCTTGGTTTTTGTTGTTTAAAGTCGCATCAATAGCTTAGGTCATATGGCGATTCACCAGCTTCCTCACTTGAAAGAATATGACAACACCACTGGAGTATTTATTTATACAAATTTATATTAGCTCGATTGCGAAACAAGTTCTTACAACTTATATTAATCACTATCGTGACCTCATTCCTGATGGAATCCATCGCCACGAGGGAGAGACAAGAGGCAACGTGAAATTTAAATGCCTTGCCTAAGGGCACTATCGTAACGGCTCCAGCGGGGTTCGAACTCCGGACATTTCGCATCTGATGCGAATGCGCATCCACAGTGCTATCACGACTTCCACGAGTAGTTATTATCATAAACTATGCGGATGCAGCACACTCACTAACAAGAAAGGTCATGAATTACATCAAGGACCATATTTATAATATCAATGTTTAGCTTCCTACTGGTTGCTTTCTACTATGACAACATGATCATAATGTGAGCCTGCTTAGTAGAGGTAGGTGATGATACGTGCGGCCTGCTTAGTAGAGGTAGGTGATGATACGTGCGGCCTGCTTAGTAGATGTAGGTGATGATATGTGCGGCCTGCTTAGTAGAGGTAGGTGATGATACGTGCGGCCTGCTTAGTAGAGGTAGGTGATGATACGTGCGGCCTGCTTAGTAGAGGTAGGTGATGATACGTGCGGCCTGCTTAGTAGAGGTAGGTGATGATAC